>OW119923.1:50302367-50899867 GCA_933210815.1 Meta bourneti
AGACAAGAACATATACAAAGAACTTAATGAATATAACGATAACGATTTAATTGAAATTCTATGTAGCATTTTTCAGTAGAGAACATTTTGGGGAATAATTTATTAACCTATTTCATAGAGATCAACATAACCTAATTGGATGGTACCCTTTATTAAAATACATTAAATCTTTCTCCTTTGATTCGGTCAAACATTCTACTTCTATATAGGAAACCGGTCTTAATACTTTCGTCTGACCTGAACAAAACGGCCAACCGGCCGAGACACCAAGACGTGTCGCTCGAACCTGCACACATGGTATGAGATTAAAGCATCTTTATTCGGAAGAAATTTTTAAATGAATCCCGATTATCATGTAGCTCAAGATGAACATCAATTTCACATAAAAATATAGTTTTGTCAATTTTGTTACTAGTTAGAATTTACGTCACACTGGAGCAACACAACATGCTATTGAAGACGGTCCTTGATCAATCTTGATCGGAAAGATACGAGAACAACACTTCGCAACTTTGAACCACGGCTACAAGACGAGGTAAGCACCTGATCTGGCATCCCATTCTCCAAACTTCCACACCACGCCAACGTGAGGCCAAAGCAGATTTAACGTGCACTAGCTTCCATGTACACGACGGTCTTTGGTTGGATCGAGTTTCGAACTCCTCACCCTCCAGTTTCAAATCCTCGACTCTACCAACTGGGCTAGCGCAGCCCTTATTATTAGTTGGAAAAATTGGATATTTTAAATACCTTTTTACCATTCCCATCACTTCCAAAGAGTGAACTTTTGGTCAACAGTTGCATGCCATTACGTAGACCAGCGATTTTCAACCTTTTTCATCCATGGCACAGATAGGGCCGAGGTAGCACGGTTGGAAGAGCAACGGAATAGTATCCGGAGGGTTGTGAGTTCGAAAGTCTGTTCAGCCAAAGCCTATTATGTACACTGGGACTGGTGCACGTTAAATTGTCGTGGCCTCGAATGTTCTCACGTTGGCGTGATGTGGAAATTTGGAGAGTGGGGTGTCAGCTCAAGTGTTGTTCTCGTCATCTGACCGTGGTTCAAAATTACGTGGTGTTGTCTTCGGATCCTTCCCTTTGGGATTGATCCCGGACCGTCAGCAATTGCCCGTTGTGTTAATAATAGTAATTACCTATCCTTTTGGCTTCAAAATGGCTTTTTACAAAATCTTCTAAAACTATTCATATTTTATAAAAATGATACTCAAAATCATTCATAGGGGTATCACTTGAAATTGTGTCAAAAGTTAATGAAATTATGTCAAAAGTTAAAGAAATTATGTCTATACTTGTCAAAAGTTAAATTAAATAAATCTTACACAATTTCGACCGTTTCACTACCCGTAAGACTTGCCCCATTTTCCATAGGGGAGGCTCGAAGAAATGCGTTCAAGTCTGTCACATTGGTGAACTTTCTGACGTTGGTAGGTAGATAGCTTATTAATGTCTCACTGGAGCAACACAACGGACTATTGGCGACGGTCTGGGATCAATCCTGAAAGTAAGGATCCAAGGGCAACGCCTAGTAATTGTGAACCACGGTCGGATGACGAGACAACACCTGATCTCCAAACTTCCACACCATGCCAACGTGAGGACATTTGAGGCAACGACAGATTTAACATGCAGCCCCCGTGTACACGACGGTCTTTGGCTGGACCAAGTTTTGATCTAGTAACACTCCAGTTGCTCATCCGTTGCTTTTTGACAAGTTGGAAATATATTTGTTACGATTTTTACTTGTTGAGATCTGTCTAGTACACTATCTCTTTCCGTCGTCAACATTCGCCCAAACAAAATAAAATCGAGATATCCAGCAGTCACCCTTTCTCGAATTGGATTACGAGAACTGCTCTCGCCACGAAGTGTCTTATTTAACGTCGCACTGGGGGCAGCACAACGGGCTATTGGCGGCGGTCCGGGATCAATCCCGAAGGCAAAAATCTGAGGACAATACCACGTAAATTTGAATCACGGTCGGATGACGAGGTCAACACCTGGGCTGGCACCTGACTCTCAAAACTTACACACTACGGCAACGTGGGGACATTTGAGACCACGACAGCACTAGCTTTAACGTGCAACCCCTAGTACACGACGGTCTATGGTTGAACCGAGTTTCGAACTCGCAACACTCCAGTTGCTAATCCGTGACTCTACCAAATGTGCTACTGCGGCCCGGTTTTCATCAAAGAGCCATGGATTATTGTACGATAGATTTTGTCCACCCTGTTTAATATTAGATTTCAATTAAGAATGTTTCCAAGTTTTATCTTCCCGGTGACAAAGAGGCCACGGTAGCTCAGTTGGTTGTTCTTATGGCGCAAAAACAATATACGAGCAAGACAGTTACGAGTTGGAAATTTGATCCAACCCAAGACCGTCGTGTACGTAGGGGCTGGTGCACGTTAAATCTATAGTGGCCTCAAAATCTTTACTTGGCGTAGTGTGGAAGTTTGGAGAGTGTGGTGCCAGCTTAGGTGCTGACCTTGTCATCTGACCGTGGTTTAAATTTACGAGGTGTTTCCATCATACCTAGTTGCTTTTCGACGCATTGCAGACGGGAATAAATAAACAAGAATGAGACCAGAGGTGTTTGCGTATGCAATAAAAGTTAAGGTCTTCGTAACTTCGGCTATCTCATACAAGGTGAGGTTGAAATCAAGTGGAAATCGGGACACGACATACTTCAAACAGGACATTCAGTATTAGTTTGAAACAGCATATTTTGGAAAGGAAAGATAAGGCGATATTTATAGTCCATAAAATTCAAGTTTTAAGGTGTGAAATCGCGATAACTTTTTCTAGTTAATCTTTATTCCACTATAATCGATGTTCTTAATCTCTTGATCTAGGAAAATGAGTGATAAGACACTCGGTTTTTGGGTTTGCAGAAGAATTTTTTTATCTTCAGCTTCTTTACACTCTAAATGATCCTACTAAAAACATAGATACCGATGAGTCGTAACAGACTTTTTATAGGCGTTCCTCTGATTTCAAGTTCAGATAAAATTAATTTAGCTGAATAGATTGATGACAAAAACTTATCTTTTTAATTCAGCAATTATATAACGGTTTTGATGATTACACAAGGTAAAAAAACTCATGCACGTGGGATATATCTGGACCACGCTTAAGACGTGAATCTTGCATTGTTTAGCTATTTTCACTCACAAATTTTCTACGCTGTTATTTTGATTTGTCAAAAGTATGGAGTCTGATGGGGCCGCCATGACTCAATGGGTTTGTCCACTGCGCTAGCAACCTGCGAGTGGTAGGAGGAATAGGTTAGATTTCTCCCTCAATGTATTTCTCTTTTGTGTCAATAAAAGTGTTCGTCCATACTAGACGATTTATAAACGAATCCTTGATATCAAGCACCACAAGTCGGAATGCGTACTCAATCAATAAATTGATTCGTCCCATAAAAATTGATAACATTTCACTGTCAATGTAATAAAATATTTTCTTCCGAAAGCCGTCAAAACTTTAAAAACGTTTTTCTCGATGTAGATTCGTGCATCTGGCGTGGTGCCGACGATATATTTTAAGGCAGAAATAAAGTAGATATCGATTCATATATGGAAGATTGCCAGCGAAAAATAGTCTGTCTGTCATTGTTAACAAAAATAGCAAAATGAATTAGAAGTTCAAGTTGAAGATATCCTCTGCTTATATGGAATGAAGAACAATTCGTATCACATTAGTGAGCAATCAAATTTCATAATTCCTGAAAATGGTATTTTTGAAGCTCGTATAAAAGATTTTAAAATAGATAAAAATAGCGGATTTACAGAAGCTGGAAAAGAGCTGATGACAGGGCCGTCCTGAGGGTGTGCATTTGTAAGATGTCAGAAAAAACAGACCGAAAGAGTAGTTGTCTCCAATTTCAAATAAACGAGTCCCAGCAATAAATGTTCCAGTATTAATTTTACACTTATTCGTTCTTTTTGGTATATTTTGCGATTGAAAAGATACTTATGAATCTGCGTATTATGTTCTTATTTCACAATGGAATATTCGAAAGGCACCTATAAAGAGCAAGGATATGTTCAAGGGGATTGCCCAACTGAGCACGAATTATTCCCGAAACAAAGATACATGTGAAAGCTAGATACATCAGAGAAAATAGCAAATCCCACATGTAAAATATATGTTTGAAGACACCAATCGTTTGTAAAGTCCAAAATCATAAAACGCAATTCTCCTTTCACATTACGGCATTTAAGGAATCTGAGAAATCCGAAATTATTTTCTGAATTACTGCTTGAAAAAGGGCGTTCTTTCAGAAAATCAAATGGTTTTGAAAAGAGGGGCGGCTTGCATGTTGAGTTAATACCTCAGGAACGGCCCTAGATACAGGAGGGCATACCCCAGTATTTAGGTCCCACTACTTAGAATTTAAAACAAGCTTTTTAAATTGTTAAGTTTTGTATTTTAAAAAATTAATGGCCTTTAAATTTGTTCTTATTCAGCGAACATTTAGATCATTCGAAATTCTTATTGCTAATTTGTCTATTACCGATGTAACTTCAGCACACAAAGACCATACGTACTCTTATAAATCAAAGTTGTCTTGACGAAATTTGGAAACAGAAATGCATGTTTTCATTTCAGTGAGCCACATTTTTTTAAATCTTAAATTCGTAAACACATCGCGAAATGTCCCAAAAAGAATCTTATAATACAACCACAGCACAAAGGAAGTATGAAATCATTTTTGATAAAATTCGTTTCAATTTTGTACATTAACACTGTGACGTACGTACATTAATACTGGTTGGGTCTTAAGTAGAATTTTAACCTAGAGCCTAATTATGAATATGAGCCTTTTTAGAAAAGATGAAAGTACATTTAATTGTAAATTTATGCATTACGTTTTGCATAGTGATGGATGTAAGCTTAAGAATTTGTTCCAACACGAATTTAATTCATGTGCTTTCAAATGTAATTTGTGATTATCTCTTGGAAATATTACAATAAATTTAATATACAAAAAATAAAGAATTAAGCTTTTTTATACGACTAATCTAAATGTTTTACCGTGGCACATCTGAACACAGCTCAGGAAAATTTAGTTAGAAATAGAATCCGGAAGAATTCTTGCGCACAGAAATCAGCAGAACCGAAATATTTCGGGTCTGCCTCACAGAAACCTCTCCGAACTGTATTCAGGCATGACACTTAGAGGGTCACGTTCTTTA
Source organism: Meta bourneti (assembly GCA_933210815.1). Classification (NCBI taxonomy): domain Eukaryota; kingdom Metazoa; phylum Arthropoda; class Arachnida; order Araneae; family Tetragnathidae; genus Meta; species Meta bourneti. The sequence continues at coordinate 50,307,593 of OW119923.1, forward strand.
CACAAATCAAAAATTTTTTGGTCCCATGTTCTTGTTTCTCGGGGTATGGTTGTTTCAATAAAAAAGTCCAATAGAATATGTTGCAAGAACGTATAGAACAAGTGGTAAAGTTAAGAAAACTAATAATTTTGAATTACATTCATGAGAACTCAGAGGGGGTATTTCAATTAACGTCACACTGGAGCAACACAACGGGCTATTGGTGACGGTCCGGGATCAATCCCAGAGGGAAAGATCCGAGAGAACTCAAAGGAGATAAATTTATGAAATTTCATGGCTTAAATTTTGGTAGTAAAGAAACTCTAGTCTTAGATTTCAAAGAAAAGTTTAACTGAAATGATGGATATTTGATACATACTTTCACAGATGAATACTTGGAACAAGTGTTCATAAAATAATATAAACTGCAGTATCAGAGTACTAGATTTAAGTAGTTTGGATTGTTCACAAAATAACTATTAATAAAGAATAAAACTTTTAAAAGAGGTACTTTCCAAGTTCATACATCTTCTATAGTTTTTAAGCAACAAATAGCTTCCTAGGTAATTCCAAGTTATTTTGCAGGTAAAGTATCAAAATTATTTTCAACCACTGGCGATTTACCTTTTCACTTAATTGTATAGTAATAAAAATATTAATGTTAACAGGATTGAAGACAAGAGTGAAGTATTTATATCTTCCATATCTATTTATATTTGAAAACAGTAAAACAGACTAAGCAGATTTATTTCAGAAAATTGTATTTTATTTTTAAGAAACAACTGATACAAATTGAATATCCATAGAAAACAATAAATTTCCCAAGTTTGATAATTTGCCCAACATTCACGAAACACCAACATAATCTTAACACACAATGACATCACAGCACCATATTATGGCAGTGTCTGCAGAATACAATTCATTTCGACATTTTATTAAATTCATACGCCATAAAATATATATACAATAAAAATAGTATTTGTACTCTACTGCTACTGAACAGTGTTCCAACATTATTTTAAATAACTGTTAGATGAATTTCATCTACTTTAGTAACTGTAAATTGAATTTAAAAGAACATAGCAAGCTTCATTGCAATAAAACTACATTTTTAATATCAGTGCAAACTTCAAAAAGAATGGGACAATAACAATAACATCAATTCCTTCAAAAGAAATTAGCAACAGATATAATCATAACACAGGGATGACTAAAATAAACCAAGTTTCATCAGGTAGCGGATATAGAATATGGCAGACTTTTTAGAGTTGTAATTAGCTTAAACTTGTACTTACAGTAACATAAATTATACCAGGAACAAAATAAATTTTTCATTCAGCATAAAATTTCTCAATTTAAATCTAGATGGAAAGTTTAGGCTCAAGACAGTAATCAGTGTTGAAAGTAGGTTTTATGCTAGTTATTTAGAAAAATATGTATATTAGTAATTATGCAGTTAAGTTTTTATAATACACTTCAATTTCAATCTTTGAAAGAAATGTATGTAGTATACATTGATGTATAAGAAAATATAGTAATAAATATACAATTTAACAATGCTAAATTTGCTTGTCAGTTAAATCATTTCAAGTTTTGTTAAAAACTAGTCATGTTTTCACAATAAGTTAAACTAAAATAATTAACTACTGCAACAATAAATTATTATTTATGAATTATAATATAAATTCTGGTTTTACACTAGTTAAATTTATGAAGGAGTCAGCCTACAAAACTAGGGAGACGAAATTTTTCATAATTTCAAAAAACTGTCCATTTGGAAACTCCAAAATGACAGGTTTGAAAAAATTTAGAAGTATCAAAAAAATTCTAGAACAATTTAAAAGTGTAAATATGTAATAAGCATTTTGATTTCCATTCTATAGAAAGCTTTACAAACAAATTTAACTTCTTTTATACCTTTCAAAAAATAACCAGCAAAAAATAAAACCTTAAAAATAACATCAAATATTACATCTGATTCAACTGTAAAATACAAGTGAAACTGAAAAACATGGAATTTTTCCCTTAAAACTCACTCATATAATCCCATGTAAGGCAATGAGCGAGATTTAGGCACATATTTAAGTGTATTAAAAAAAACTCAAGAAGCAAAACTTATTTGAGAAATCATCTGAAAAGCCAAGTAACTTGTAACAAGGTACTCAACCAGGAAATTATTAATTAAATAAGTTGAAGATAGACAGAGAAATCCTTGACTCCAGTCTATGAAACAATATCACATTTTGGGTGTTAAATGCTACTTTTATGGCACCCTTGAAATGAAAATGAGCTAATAACAAATGAGAAATGACAAAGTTATCCAAGCATAATATGATGGTTATATTGCATTAATTCAAACCATCATTTACAGGACTGGATGAAAAGTTTGGTGTGGATCTTCCAACTGGTGAACCAGGTGAGTTCAGCACAGCATTTAAGCCAGACACCAACACATTGTGGCCAGTACAGTCTGCAGACAGTGATTTCATGACACTCATAGTTACAGCAGCCTATGTGAATGAAAGAGTAAAAAAATTAAAAACTAATCAAAAATATGAAAATTCTTAAGTAGAAAAAGCTCAGTATATTAATTATATTATAAACAAGTTATTTTATTACCTTTTCAGTAAAAACCTTATTTTAAAGCGATACTTTATAAATTTGGTACCAGACACCACTACCACAAATTAGGATGTAGAGAACCATTGCCTGATGACATTGTGGGTACTAAATCAAGTTATCCAAATTGAAAAAAAATTGAAGTTTTTTTAACAGTTGAATAGATAAAAAAATTACTGAATTAAATGTTTCCATTTTGAGCTCTTTCCTTTCCATATTTTATCACTGAAAGCAGCTATGCAAGTTTACAATTGATCTCAATAGTTTACAGTACCGAGATTTTGGGTTAGCATAGCTAGTGTGCAAGGCACAAGCATGAAATATTTAAAAATATTTCTTTAAAATGTATTAACTGTAAGATTTGATGTATTAAAGTTTTAGAGATATTGGTGATAATACTTAAATATTTGTATCTTTCATGATTGATGTTTTTCAGTGTTCAGCAGAATTTTAGATTGTTGATGCATTTACCATCCTTTAAAATCAGTTATATAGAGCTATCAATAACAGTATATAATTCACAGCTATCAATAATACTACAAACAGGTTCATAGGTGTAGTTTAAAAACATTGCTTTACAGCAATTACAGAACTTAGTGTATATTTCAAATATAGTAAATTTTGAATAGGATAGTGAAATTTCGTTAGCACCATTAATTGGGACAGGACTACATAACTTAAACACATGTTGAATTATCAACATAAATGCCATTTTTATCACATAGAAACAAAGTGTTTGGAATTGTTTAAATACTGTTTGTACGATAGAAACCTCTTGAACTCCCTTTTGATTGACATTTTAAATCGAGTTTTAAACAGAGCCATAGATGTTATAAATGATGAGATTATAGTAATCATAATTGGTGATCAAGTGGTTCAGTATTTAAGGCAGCATGCATGTCAAAAGTGGTCCATATTAAGCTTAAATTATTTGTGGCTATTTCACATAGAGAAGATAGTATTCTTATATATTCATCAATGAGATATATTTGACAAAGGATAGAGTAAAATTCCTGTAATTGGGGATGCAGGGGAATCCTAAAATAAAATTGATAATTTAGAATTTCTAAAATAAAATTTTCACATGCAAATTAAATTAATACTCATGACCCAATATGAAGATTCAACTCCAGAATAAAGTATGTTTTAGAAAGCTTATTCTTTGGAATTGTTCATTTTTAAGAAAATTGATGTATTTTTCAATAAACAGTTATGATTTGGACAAAGGAGTACTCAAAAATTCTTAATGGTTAGAATCAACAAGTTATATAGTTAAAGATTGGAAGACTATGAGAAAAATTAGCACGAATCTCGGAATTCTTAAAAGATCAGATCCCAAATTCTAGAATGCAGAATTATAAATCAGTGCCAGAAATTTATAAACATTTATACCCATAAATCTTCAATGAAGTAAATAAATTCTTCCATATGAAAAAGCTAATTCTAGCACAAGACAAAAGGTAAACCACTAAAACAATCCAGTTAAAAAGTTCACCAAAATTTGGAAAATCAATAAGCAGGAAGGTTAATAATCAAAGTAGACAAAAGTGCTTAATTTTCTAAGCATAACATTGGTACACACAATCTGAAACAGATTTAATTGTATTTGCTTATTTTTTAATACAGTTAACATTATTTACAGTTAATTCAAAATTTAATTGCACTGATCTACAATTTTGTCAATATTTTGTATATTGATGAATCACAACAGAATTGGAATATTTAATCTCATTGTTAATTGCACTCAATTAAGTGTATAAATCACTCAGCACACAAGAATTTTGAATTCATAGAGTAAGAATTACCTACCTACTCAAATTATGTTATAGTGAAAATTCATACATTTTTGCAATGGATAAAAAATAAATGTGAATTATGATAAATGAATTTAATTTTATTATCTAATAGAACTTTTAAAACTGTATACACCTATATTGAATGAAGTTAAAAAGAAAACTGTAACTAACACACCTTCATAATTTATAATCCATCAGTGATACAAAGCTTGAACAAAGTATTCTTTAACTGATGTTTTAATAATTAACGATCTTATACTTAAAGAATACTACGCTGGACATACGCAAGAATATTGTTCATCTACCATCTTATTGAAGGAAAACACTCAATATAAATTTGTGTTACTAGGGTTGTAAGCTTTAAAACTTAGAATGAATCTTGATTTCACATAAAAATTCGAAAACCCGAATTTTAATACAGCAAAAAAGTCTAAAGTTTACTATAGGAAGTAATTCTAAAACCAAGATGAAAAAGAATTGAGTTTTCACCAATACATCGATTATTCACAAAATAAACATGCTTAAGATGCATCCCAACTCCAATAAATCTCGCAGATACGAACACGAACGAAACAAGGGCGATTAAAATTCAAAATAATGAAATCAATCACTTTGCGTACACACAAATCAGCTGATACTCAAACCAAGACCAACTAACGTATTCAAGAATGTAAACAAAAACGAAGTATAAACAGAAGTAAACACAGACGTACCTGATCACTCCAGCCTTTGCCGTACTTCCACTCCGTGACGTAATGTTCACTGTTTTTCGTGAGCATATTGAACCCAACTTCTTTATCCAAACAAGAATAACAGTTCTGTAGCACTTCATCGACGGGTAGCACCTCGAGACCCCTCTCTTTGGCCCCGACACTTTTGTTGTTGACTCGGACTCCATTCAATCCGGCTACGTCGGCCAGACCAGACAACCTTACGATCGCCGTGTCTGAAGGAATTTCGTTATTGTCCATGTCCACCCCGGACACATGCACGACATTGCTATTGCCCACATGCAAGGCCCAATCTGTGTACAAAACCCGGTCAATTTGAACCAAATCGCCAACTTCTGGCTGCAAATCGTAGGACGAGATGAAAGAACCCAAACCAAAACAATCGGACTTCAAGTACAATTTGTCTGGCGATTGGGAATTATTGTAGGAAGACTGGCATATAAGGGATCTCTTAGTCGGCATCGGTGAGCTTACGCGACCCATTGTTTCATTCATATCATACGAAGCGTCAAAAAGGAAAATAGAGTTCACGGGAAGAAAGACTTCAGTTCCAGCACAGTGAATGTCGGAATCCTAAATGAATAGGAAATGGAACAGCTCGTGAGAAAAGGGAACTGGTGGCGCATGCGTTTATCGACTTGTTTCAAGGTAACGTGACAAGCATGCGCACTCGTTGGCAAACAAATCAGACAGTGACGGGAGGACAATCTACGAAAAAGATGAGTGATACTTTGGAGTACCGTGGAACATTCGAAAGGGAATTTTTTTTAAAAATGTCTCGCATTTTTTCTTCAAGGCTGTTTTCGCGCATCCAATGAAGCAAGGAAAAGGAATTATCGTTTGGGATAAGGGTTTCACCCTTTGGTTTCAAGAGCATTTGATGAGAGTAATCTCATGTTAAATGAGTCAGAAAATTTAGAAATGTGTGTATTATAAATAATTATCTTCCTCTTTATTATTAACAATATTTTCAATTTAACTGTTGGCGATTTCTTACTGAAATATTTTTATGGATTAGTTATATTGGGATTAGTCTAATTCTCTTCTATATTCATTCAAAATAATGCAGAATTATTAAAGTTTGACCCCAAATCTTTTTTCAGAAATCTCATTAATGTTCATAATTTGAAAAAATACTAGCACATCATACATTTAAATTTAATAAAAACATGACAAATTTTTAATTGAATGAATTATGAAACGCAATTACTTTAATTTAAAATATAATTGAAATAAATAATTGTACCATTGACAATTGATTTGAAATGACAATTTTTATATTCATACACTTTTAAAAAGTTGAGCTATGCTGCAAAACAGAGTGACCTCCTTCCTTTTGAACAAATAGAAACTTTATAATTCCAGTCCAATTTATTATTGAAATGGATAAAAGCAACACGTTTCGTTACTATTCTTAACTGAAAATGTTCATTGTTCCTATTCAGTTAATTTTAAATTCTCACTTCAAATGAATGCTTGCCAGGGTTGAGATTTAGGTTAATTGGAAAAATTAAAAACAAAGCAGTTCTTGTTCCGAAAAGAATTATCTCACTTGGAAGTATGTGGTATTTCACGAAGTCAACACATGTAAGAATAATAATTCAACAACAGTTACCAAGAATAGTGCCAAAGACATGACAACAGAAAACTGAATTCCTTTTTGTTTGGAATTTAGAAAGAATTTTCCGTGTTCCAAAAAATTTCGATCACGGGCTTAAGTACTATAAAATAAGCTTTTACACTAACACTAGTATCAACTCTGAAACTAATAATTTTCGCTGCTGTTTTAACTGTTACTCTGATTGACGGATCCTTGATATTTGTCCCTTTTGCGTATTTCTCCAGATGCTTATAATAATGGATCCAATGCAGCTTTTTTACCGATAGTTATGAGTTACATGAGTGCCATTCTTATAATTTACATTATCGAATACTTCAAGAACAGTTTAGTTAATTAAAAAATATTCCGACCACATGTCAAAAAAATTGTCACCTTGCATCTTCTACTTTGGTGGTTTAGAGGGTATTAGGTTACCAGACTTCCAGACAAATCTGGAATGTGCTTGCGTTGTCCGGATTCCACCGGGAATTATAAGTTGTCCGGAATTTCCAGAGAAATCATCAGTTTAATTCACATATTAGATATACGTAGCTTGTGTACAAAAATGTGTTAGTCGTTAAAAATAGTTCGTGGAATTATATGCGCTCGAGTAATTTTTTTTGTTTAAGAGGCATTTATTCATAATACTGTTATTTCTTGTTTGTAACAATGTCTATTCAACCGTTTCAATTTAAAACGTTTTCGTTAATACGCCATCAATTGAATTTTATTTGTTCGGTCTTCCCTGGAAATGTTTGTATTGCACGCGTTGGTCGCACGCTATTGAGTTCTTCAGGAACTTATATTCTTAGGTCTGGAACCCTAAGTACTCCTGAATTGAAGGCAAATCGAATAAAGACACAGTTTGAGGTTCAATCGTGTTAAGTGGTAGTTTTTGCTCTACCACAAAAAATATAATAGATTAAAATTAAATATTTTTATTGCTTTGGGTTGAGGCTGAGTGAGCCATTGTGCGAAAAGAATTATAAAAAATAATTGTTTTCCCAAATCAATACTTATGCGTATTGTGTGTACATATCTGCACCATGATAGAAAAAGAACCAATGTCCAAAGTCGCAGATTTTGAGTTATGTTCACTAATCACTTCAAGGTAACGAAAGTTAAAAAAGAAAAGTACCAATATCTTTCCGTCTTGTGAAAGTATCGAAACATGGGAAAGCACTTTTTGTAAGCTTTTGTAAAAATAAAAATATTGAAAATTATTAAATAAACTGTTACAAAAATTTTACAAAATGGACAAGGCCCTTTTCCTACCGAGCCACAGATATATCTATAGTGGTTGTGCACTTTGCTCCTCTCCAATTAATTCCCCAACTTGTCACCGATGTCTGCAAGTACTACATACAACATGAGGTGAATCGTGATTAAAATTAAAAGAGGTATGTAATCAATTGAAACAAGTAGGAACTTCCTTGTTTCGGAACTCATCCCATTTAACCTGATCTCTTTATACTACAATACATTTCCTCCTGGTGGTCAGAGGCGAAGCTAGACCTTTTGGAACTTTGGGCATACGAGGCTGATGCTGCTTTATGCACACTTTAATTTGTGTGTAAAATATACTAATTAATACATTTTTATAACATTACTCTCCCAATATTAATTTTTTGGTTGCAATTTGTATTGAATATGCATAAAAACTAGCGAAAGGCTTTCATAATAGCTACTATTAATGTGTTTCAAGGACAAAAATAAGAAAATATGCCCCTTTCTTTGTTTTGCGCTTTATAAACATTTGTGAGAAGATTAAGGGTATTTTCTCTTCTCTTTCTTAACCCTTAAGTGGTTTCGACGAGATATCTCGTCCATCAAGATCGAGATCAATCGTTCATCAATTTTTATGACAGGATATCTCATCATAAAGATATTTCCGATTTTTTTTATGATAATGAGATCAAGATCTGGTCAATTTTCTTCTAATGACGAGTTATCTCGTCCATCAAGATCTGGACAGTTTTGTTTATGACTACGAAAGTATACCTCATCGAGACAACCACTAAGAGGGTTAATAGTAACACGAATATGCAGTGGGTTACATAAAAACTAACGTATTAGTTTTCATCTAGATAATTCAGGGAGCTTAGAAATGAAGGATTGACTTTTTGAGCGTTGTACCCGAAGATGGATATATTCACTTCATATGCACACCACTGGAATATATTTCTGTGACAAAGACAAAACTGTGCTTAAAATTAATTATAAACATATTTGAGAGTAAAACGTTTAAATAAATGTTTTTGAAATTCCTCCTTTTGCCCTTTGGCTGTCGGCGCCGCCGTCCCTGTTGCCCCCTCCCTTAGCTATTCCACTGCTCCTGGTTACTTTTATTCGCAATAATCAAAGTAGGACATCGTGGATTTCCACGTGCTCTTGACGCGGTTCTACCACAATATAGTTGTCAATCCCACTCACAAGGGAGGAACTGCTGCAACCGGAACCTGGCTCTAATGACTGGCGCACGAGGGAATCGCCGCTGGGCAGTCCTTCGAGATTCTAGAGGCGTTTTAGTTGAGAACTAACTAGGTTGTGTTTTGCTGTTTATCGGTGGAAAACTGCCCTTATAATGAGGTCAGTTTAATTGTCCCGGGGCTGTTGATCTCCGGTAGATAGTGAAGTCAGTAATTATTAGGTACCCAATTATACACTTTGGAAAAGAGTCGTTTAGGATGGGAGAGGTCGGAAAATTTCCTCGCCTTGCCTAACCATAGCAATCAAATTGAGACGCTACTAAACGATCAAAATAAGGAAACGATTAAACGATTCAAGCACAAAAAAAACAATCAAAACAAGAAACAACTACAAAAGACGAGTATTTTGTTTTGGTGAGGCATTCGAATTGTACTTTTTAATTGGAGCATTTTTGGTGATTACAAAACTGCTTGGAGAATGAATGTTTTGGGAGGCCTTCCGAGTTACTTTTTTAAATTGGAGTTTTTTAGGTGTTAAAAAGACTTTTGGTGAGAATTTGGAAAGTTGAACTGTCAGGTGAGGCTTTCGAGTTGTATTTTATTTTTAAATTAAAGAATTGTTGGCGGTCATATATATAAGGATTTGAAGAGTTGGGCTGTCAGATGAGGCGTTCGAGTTGCATTTGTTTTTTTTTTAATTGAAAAATTGTTGGTGGTTATAGAGACTTGGTGAGGATTTGGAGAGTTTAACTGTCTGGCAAGTTGTATTTTTTACATATTGAAGTACGTTAGCGGTTATAAAAATTGTTTTGGAATTTGAGATAAACAAATTGTAAAGGAAAAAAAAATTCTTCATTCTCCATCTATGTTCTTCCTTATCAGTAATTACAAAATTTAAAGTTATTAGATTGAAATAAAAATTACTTGTATTTTGAGAATAATGTTTCATTTCTTATTACATTCTTTGTGTCATTATTCCAACATTAGTGTGTGTGAATGTAATAAATTATTACTCTTCCAACTCGCGTAACTATTTCCTCTTTAGTCATCGACCTTCTAATGAAATAGACGGAGCATGTACCTGCAGCTTCATGTTATTTCTTCCAGTTGCTCGGTTTGGAGATCTATCTCTTGGTTGTGGGGAAAAGCATGCATCTTAAATTATTGATTGGTTAAAGTGATTATCCACCGTGATCGAAAACACTAGTCTGCGATTCTAGTCAATCGGCTAAGTCGATTCATATGTCCACGTGATTTACCCTTCAGAGATCTTACGACAGCGACTCCGCCCACATGTTCCGTCTATTTCATTAGAAGGTCGATGTTTTTAGTTTCGTTACATAGTCAAACAGCTTTTTGAGCTTTGTCTGCTTCACATGCGTGTGTACTGTTCTCTTCCGATTGCTCGTCTCGTGACAACTTTTGACTTCGTGTCGTGATAATAGTTGCGCCGACCTAAAAATTCCAGACGCAGAATTCAGGGTTGGAAAGTTTTTCGCTACATGAGACAGATTTTCTACTTTACATATAAGATTCAACAAATTGCAACAGTTAATATATGAATACCCAATCTAAGGGAAAATCAGCATTTTTTCCATTAAAATTTGAAATATGTTATTCAAAAATTTCTAGAGATAAATCAGCAGCTAATGGCCCGATGCACAAAAATTAGAACGTCAACAAAACTACGTTAAAAATGTACTGATTAAAGTCTTATGTCAAATGAGAATTCATTATAATGCAAGTTTATTGAACAAAATTTAGATTTAGAGCTTTATGTAAGACGGTGCAAAATCAACGTCGTTTATACAATCTTCCGCTCTCAGTACTTCGCATGTCATTTTTCTAGTGCTGTTGTTCAGGAACATTGGTGCAGGGAAATTTTCTCCGCTGATTTCCAGTAAGTCCTCCTTAAATGATGCGTCCTTTCAATTCATCCCAGCCGTTTATTTAATCCACTGAGTGTCACTAGATTTCCGTGTAGTATTGATTTTACCCCACAACACTTTTAATGACTAAATAATCACATTTATTGAATGGAAGAATCCATGGATTATTTCAGTCTCTAAAAAGATTCTATCGCTCCTTCCCTTGGATATGAATCCTTTGGAAATATTCTATTGGTAATTTTCTTAGAATATAATCCTTTGGAAAGGTTCTGTTGGTCAAGATTAGAAGTAAAGCAGGGAAGACTGCAGGTTACAAGGTGGAATTATGCTTGTGAGCCCCCAGAGGGTTAACTGATACAGCTTCTCACGAGACTAGGTGCTGAAGTGTGTGCTGGTATTAGCAAATTTTCTTATTCTATTCAGAAACGCTCATTGGATTTTTTCTGGCTTCGGGTTCGAATCCTATCTAAGGATGTTCATAGTGCTTTGGAATCTACTTTAAAAAGTAAATCCCGATAGCATTAGTCATTACGGTTGCAATGAAATGACAGAAAGGCAACATTCCAAATCTAACCTCACTGGATTCATTCATTAATTTACACTTGTATTTTTAAAAATTACTTAACTCCGTCATGGAATACGAACCCGACAAAGGGTATGAGGTAAAATAAATTTTCCCACGACTAGATGTGGACGGGATACGATGGTTAGATGTGGACGAGGAATAACTTAAAAAAATTTCAGAGTTAAAATTTGGAGCACGATCTTAAATTTTTTTTTTTTGGGGGGGGATTTTAGAGGCAAGAGGTAAGTTAGGTTTAAGACAATAAATTTACGTAACCTAGTGCAACACAACGAGCCGAGATCAATCCCGTAGGTAAAAGTCCAAGGGCAACATCTCGTAACTTTGGTCAGATAATGGGGTCAACACCTGAGCAGGAACACCCACCCTCCACATCACGTCCACGTGAGGACATTTGAGTTAACGTGGCCCTGTGCAGCGTGCTATTGGTGACAGTCCGGGATCAATCCCGAAGCGAAAGATCTGAGGACAACACCTTGTAATTTTGAACCACGGGCAGGTGATTAGGTTAACACCTGTGCTGGCACCCTACTCTTCAAGCTTCTACACCAGACCAACGCGAGGACATTTGAGACCACGACTAAACTTGCAGCAGCCCCTACGTACACCACGGTCTTTGGTTGGATCGAGTATTGAACTCGCAACACTCCTGTTACTAATCCGAGACTCTACCAACTGGGCTACTGCTGCCGTTTTCAGAATCCAGAGAATGAATTTTTAGTGTCATATTTTGGTGAAAAAAAATTGGTAAAGAAAATTTTGTGCGTGAAAGATGACTGAATTTAAACCAGTGGCGTAAGTACAAGCTACTGGCGGCTACGAATAGCACGATTTGTAGCTGTACATACAACGCTAATAGATATTTCATAGAGTATACACAGTACTATTACTTAGTAGTAACAAACATTGAGAAAGAAGAAAAAAACCTCCGCATGTCCCGAAAAGAAAGAGATAAAAACAATTACTATATATAAGTTTAATGCACACTTATGGAAAGAAAACTATAGGAGTTGGTTCCTGATCCTGATTTGAACTGACAGGAACATTGATATTTTATTAAAAAATATCTAATCTGAACCCATGCTTCACACATACTTTTCCCACTTGTGTTGTGTCTCAATTACGAAGCCAATGGTGGTTTTAAAAAATGCCATCTAAAAACCAAGAAACACGTTGTAAAAATGAACTTCAAGTGAATACATTTCACAATGCATACCGAAATGTGTGATATCAAAGCTCACTCTTTCTTATGACGTGGGAAAAATTATTTTATAAATATGAGAGGGTTTTTAATGAAAGTAAACAAATCGGACGGATTTTATAGTGCGGCTCTTACGAGAAAGCAGACGACCTTGGGTCAGTCGATTTTTAAAGACATGTGAAAGCTTGTTAGGAGAAGGCTGCCATACGCGCAATCATGAATAACTATCGCAGTGGATGGTTTGTCCCCGCCGATTGCTATCACTTTCGGCACTGAACGATAAACTTGGAACCAGAATCCGTACTAAGGACATCAGTTATTGAGGCACTTTGTCTACGTTCGAACCAATCGCCTAATTTAAGGAATAGACTCGTTCGAAATCACGTGACTCGACTACCAACTCGCGGGAGCCGGACTACCCTTCATTACTTGAAAATCTCATGTCGCTCAGAGGGTTAAAGCTGAAAATAAAGACCACTCGATGAAAAATTATAAGCTGCAAGAAGCAGTAGGTGTCTCAAATGTCAATCCACCGGATAGGACTGCCTGTTACCCAAATGCTCACGCATGATACGATATCAGGGTTACCTTAAAATGCAGATTATCGCCGTTTTGATGACGTCTGGCATTCAATCAAATTGGAGTTGTCCAATTTTCTAGCACACATCAATTCGGAATTCATTCTTTGGAATTTTTACTGGCGACGTGTTGAAATCGTATGCGGAAAGCAAGCCAAGTGAAGTCACGTTCGGGATAAGTTATAGGAAGCACGATCCACCACACGTGATGAAAAAGGTTCTGACGTTCCAAGTATCCTTAACAGCTCCTAACGAGTAAAAGAGCTGAAGTATTTTTGAGCATTTTTCTGTGGAACATCTAATGATAGTTGATTTGAATCTGCCAAGAATCTTCATGAAAGGCTCAGTTTCCTATTTTATCAACCAAGAAGAAACGTGTCATAAAGCCGTATTGTGATGAAGTGATGAACTTTTATTAGTGACCACAGTTAATAACAAAGCACTTTCCATTTATTTCTCTCTAGTTGCCGATGGTAAAGGTAAATAACTTTTATCTGAGGATCCTCTGAACTTTGGCAAGAGGCCGAAGCTTTCTGTGGAATGAGGAGTGGCCAGAACTCTATTTGTGATGTCTCGCCCGGAACCTGTTGTTCTCTCGTCAGAGGACGGGTATCGGCATGGACACTGGCTAGCGTCCGGAGTTGTCGTTTGTGTCGCTCGTTCCTTCTCACCACAATCCAGTCAGGTCCTCCTCCACTCGCTGTCTCTTCTCTCTTCCCTAAGGCAAGGGGGGGGGCATGGTAGCCTAGTTGGAAGAGTAGCGCATTAGCAACGGAGACGGTTGCGAGTTCGAAACTCTTATTTAAGACCGTCACGTACGTGAGGCATGTTCACGTTAAATCTGTCGTGGTCTCAAATGTCCTCACGTTGATCTGGTGTGGAAACTTGGAGAGTAGGGGGTGCCAGCACAGATGTTGACCTCATCATCTGACCGTGGTTCGAAATTACGAGGTGTTGTCCTCGGATCTTTCGCTTCGGGATTGATCCCGGACTGTCACCAATTGCCCCGTTGTGTTGCACCAGTGCGACGTTAACTCAACTACCTACTCTAGGACAAGATAAAAGACCCCCTTTGCTTCGATTCTCGCCAATCCAGCTGAAATCCTCTAGTTCTGCTCACACATAGGCGCAAGCAAAGGACCACCGTCAATCATAACATAACAATATGGAGAGTCATCAAAGACAAAGCGAATACGGATACTAGAGATTTATTAAATGAGTTAACTCTTTACCACCGAGATAACAAGGCCAGACGGCTCTGACGTTTCAATCACGTGACTCGCTAATTAGTAGTCGTAACAAACATCGCCGCATGGCCTGCTACTAATGGATTGCCTTTAATATAGCGTAAGAAATTAGGTTTTTTTTATACTATTTTACCGGAAAGTAAGTGCAGTTGACAGTTAAATATTGTTATATAACATTTGTGGAACATTACAGTGTCAAGGTGTTAAAGGCTTTCGGACGATACATTCTGGACGATATCATCGTTTTGAAAATGAAGTTCGCAGACTTTGCTGCGTTTTGATGGTGTAAAATCGGCTCGTGGAATCGCCCTGAGCCATCTTTTTATAATACAAGTATTTTCATCCTCTGGAAAGAAGAAAACCGCCACTTTTGGTGCATCACCATATCCATAATTTCCAGAGTTAGAAGGTACACAGCATCTAAAGGGCATTTTGGATAGCCTCGTGGTTAAGTCTATAGAAATTGGTCTGGACACCCGTTAAACGTGTTGTTTGACCGAAAGCCTTTAACACCTTGACACTGTAATGACACCTTGACAAATGTTATATGACAATATTTAACTGCAACTGCACTTACTTTCCGGTATAAAATAGTACAAAAAAACCTAATTTCTTACGCTACATTAAAGGCAATCCATTAGTAGCAGGCCATACGGCGATGTTTGTTATGACTACTAATTAGCGAGTCACGCGATTGAAACGTCAGAGAGGTCTGGCCTTGTTATCTCAGTGGTAACGGTTAACTTCGCCTGAATGTTATTTATATTTCATTCATCTTTTCATAAGTATTTTGATGAAATCGGTTTTATTAGAGCAAAATATTATTATCTTTTGTTGAATTATAAATAATTGTAATAAGAAATGGAAACTAGTGTTTTATGGTTCAAAGGTGACACATGAAGTCTGCGATATTTCTTTTAACCAGGATATTAATTACTTAAATTTGAAAATAATTAAGTTTTGCTTACTTGAACCAATTCTACGATTTTAAGAACAATCTTTCAAGAATTTAAAAATTTAACTTAAATATGCCATTTACTATGCAGATGTTATTTGAATGCGTTGGGACTGAGAAAAAAATGCTGACGAAGTCGAAACTTTGCAATGGAATTCACTATTTAAATGTAAAATTACTAAAATTAGTCAGTTGTATAGACTGCTGGGACTACTTAATAAAAGATATGCAAATATAATACTACTAAATATTAGATTGGTGTACTTGTTTTTCCGGTACTTCAGTGTATGTGGATCTAAATATACGAACAAAACTATTTTAAGTACAACTTTCTGGGTCCAGAATATATTGAAATTCCAAAGCGTATTCATCATGTAATTAATAATAATCGTGGAGTTGCATATCGCCCTGTGCGCTAAACTTTCTTAATTACTTGCATCTATTATTATACTTGCATCTATTATGAATACGCTTTGGAACTTCAATATATTCTGGACCCAGAAAGTTGTACCTAAAATAGTTTTGTTCGTATATTTAGATCCACATAAAATAATAATCCAAGTGTATAAAAAATCCATTTATAACAATGTAGCATCCATATACGCATTTCATACCTCCAAATGAACTAAAATTTGTCAAAAAATATATAAAAGCATTTCGTGTATTTTCTATTGGTGTTAATTCTTATTTACAATAAAACTGTTTAAATAAAAAAAAGTTTATACCTCAGTCACGTTACCCCAATTAGCGTCTTAACCACTTCAACTTCATTCCATTCCCTTGTTCAAAGGAAAGTTTCCAACGCTAAACCTATTTTCGCGTCGCTGATAATTTTTCCTCACCCTGATCCTTTCAGAGTTCATTTCTTCTGTAAACATTCATTGCTTCCTGTAAACAGACTGCTGAGTAATTTCAGTAAAGTGACTAGCTCTTCCGTGTAGTTTTGGCAACATTATGTAGTTTCAAATCTGAAATTGAGCCCATTTAAGCGAAGCATCAAAATTGGTCACAATCCCACAGCGGCTGATTTTACATTGTTTGTATCCGTAATTGCCATTCGACAATAAACACATAAATCGCAAAATTATCAATTGTGGAATCGATTGGGATTTCATGGTAAATTCTTTCATTAAAAAATTACACCAACATTTTTACCAAATACTTACGTCTAATACCCTAAATTTTGAAGTGGTGGTGGTGATGGGGGGGGGCAATTGAATTAACGTCGCACTGGGGCAACGCAATTGGAGATGGTCCGGGATCAATCCTGAAGCGAAAGATGTGAGGACAACACCTCGTAATTTTGAACCATGGTCAGATGACGAGGCAATACCTGTGCTAGCACCCCACTCTCCAAATTTTCACACCACGCCAATGTGAGGACGGAGTCTTTTTAGGCCACGACAGATTTAACGTGCACCAGCTCCCTGGTTCACGACGGTGATCGAGTTTCGAACTCTCAACCCACTAGTTGCTTATCCGCTACTCTTCCAACTTAGAGGTGTCGGGAGAGTATTAGAAACATTTTTAAAAGATACCTATTTCGGTTTCTTAAAAAGCATCGTGAGTAGGGAAACCTTTCAAGCCTAAATGTCATCTTTCCTTAAGACTTTATTGAGCATCGCGACGTACGTTGGAAATGTCGAACAAGATGTCTTGCGAGTTGTTTTAACGAAAGTTTAACGGTTATCGGACCTCTGTCGGAAATAGGTATTGAATCGGTTAGATAATTTGATGGTCGATTGAAAGACATCGATCGACACACCTGCCAGGTCAGCGACTTGCGTCATGTCTGAAGAAGACCCATTTAACATGTTTGTCTTGGATATTTTATGTTTGTTTGGATGATATACAGTGTTTTTATGTAAGGACCCCATTTTGTATTGGAATAGCTTTTAAAATGAAACAATTTTAATTAAAATTTTGTTTACTCAATTAATGACAATATTTATAGAATTGCCCATATTTGGACACTGGCCAAATGACCCCCTCAGACCACACTTAAAGTACGGGCTCTTTCGACCACAATTTCCAAAACGTTTAAGCACATTTCCGGGGTGATTTGTTAAATATCTTCTCAAATGTCGCGCAAGTTGTTGAATTGTTGTCTGTTTACTAGCGTAGACTCGTTCTTTTAATAGCCCCACATAAAAAAATCGGGCCAATCGACAACACCCGATTTTTTTCTGCCAGAAAATGTGTCTTTTAGAATCTGGATAATTGCACCAGCTGCATGGCAGATTTAAGGTTCCATCTTATTGAAACTATGTGCACTCTAAACCTTGTCGGCAATTTCAGGCAGAAATAAATTTGGTAACATCGCACTATGCATTTACAATTGACAGTATTTTCAGTGGCATCTTAGGAAAAAATAGTCCAATAATGCCTCCAAATTGTCATTAATCGAATAAGTAAACAATATGCAAAAAATTAAATTAAAAATGATTTATTTAAAAATTATTCAAAAAGGAAATGGTGCTCTTACATGAAAAATACCCTGTATGTTAACCGTTTGCAACGTGAGTTTGTGCAAATTACCTTGAAATCAGCCTTTCATAATAAGTACAGACAACACTAGACCATTTTTCACAAGTTTAGTTAAATTATCGACCATAGACTTTTATACCATATCATTCCCAAAGTATTTGTCTTCATCCAGGCGCACACAAAACATTTTTCTTTGGTAGGGGCTGATAACTGACTACAATAATCCTTTTTCGAAGAACCAACAAATTCTGATAAACTCGATAACGGAAAATTAATAAATGTTAATGAATAAACAACTAATTTTTAGAATTTCTGAAGCAAACTATTATGAGCATCATAAAACACTATTACGCCTTCTGCTAAATACTGAGGTTTAAAACAATGACATATACATTAGAAACTTGATTACTCGAGGAAATGTGAACCGATGCCACCTCGGATAACAAGAAATTCGGCTCATACGTACGTAGAGAGTAACACAAAATAGCCTATATGAAATAAAGAATAAAATTACTATACAAGATGATACTACTAATGCTAATTACTATACAAGATGATAACAATGCTACTGAAAGATTAATAAAAATATAGGTTTAGGAATAATCTATACTCGGAATTGTGTCACAATATGTATTGGGATATAATTTTGCAATAAATCTAGACGTGAGATACATACATTAACAACTCTCTTGGAAATGTCCTTAACGGTTTTCTGTTTCACAACACTTTCTCATCTCCTTGAACAAAGTGCATACACTCATGTTCGAAGCTTTATTTAAACTTGAATACAAACTCGGTATCAAATTCGGCTAGGATAACACAGATACTTAGCTTATCGGGGTTCGGATTGTAGTTGGAAGCAAACATCCGTTTCTGAAAAGAATCCGTATTTGGCATGTTATTTTCGTCCTTATATGCCGTACTTTAAATTATATACTACTAATTGACAACCTCATCCCCAGTTGATTATGGTTAACAAAAAAAATGTGAGATTTGCTACTCAAGAACCGTTGAAGGTTGTCCATTCACAGTACGATAAAATCTTTCATACTCCCTTAAGTCAGGCATCTAAGAAAATCGGAAACAGACCTCAAGACAGAGATTGATGTATTGTATCCTAAGGTATCTTGGGCCACGGTAGCCCAGTTGGTAGAATCGCGAATTAGAAACCCCGAAGGGTAGAGAGTTCAAAACTAGATCCAACCAAAGACTGCCGTGTACGTGGGGTATGATCCACGTTAAATCTGTCGTTGCCTCAAATGTCCTCACTTTAGCGTGGTGTGGAAATTTGGAGAGTGGGGTGCCAGCTCAGGTGTTGACATCGTCATCTGACCTTGCTTCAAAATTACGAGGTGGTGTCCTAGTCCAGGATCAATCCCTTCGGGATTGATACTGGACTATAACTAATAGCCCGTTGTACTGCTCCAGTACGATTTAAATTCAACTACCTACTTCAAGCTATCTTTACCCATGAATTCAAATTTTAATTTTTGATTAGTGTTGAATTTGTATTACTGGGGATGCCGGGATAGGATCAAAGGCCTAAAATGATTAGCTTTAGATAACCTTATAAGTCAAATCGATTCGCGTTGTTTCTTTTTTCCGCAACAATAAAATATTAATAATTTTTAACCCTAAGCTAGAAAGGAGCAGAAAGAAGTAATAGTTCTCAATCTTAGAAACTCTGGATAATCCAAATGCTGTCTTAGCGCATGATGACAGTCTTTTAAAGGTGGGAAAATGACGAGAGATAATAGTGCAAGGACCACTGCGCTTATGATTTGTACCAGATGATAGCCTCCAAAGGGAGCATAGGGTAATGAGAAAAGGTCTGTGCTGAAGGTACCCATTGCACATGACAAATGCTATTTAATCAATCATAGTAAGAAACCATTTGAAGCTGAAATGATCGGGCGTCCACCTAATCTGGTTGGTTTATTTAAGGGAAGAACAAAGAAGTTAAAATAAAAATTCAGATTTAGATTAAAAAAAAAACTTTTTTGGCTTAGTTTATGGATTACTTGTTTTTTGTCATCGAATTCTTCCGAATTTTATTAAGGGATGCCGGGTTTCTGGCCATACAAGGACGTTATGCCACTGCTGTTTTCAAATCGATACGAACGTAATGCTTTTGTTTGTTTGCGGTGTGATTAAAGACTCGCAGACATTCTTCAGGCGTGTCAGTGTCTTCAGTAACGACAGTTTCCGAAGTATTCACACCAGATATAACAGAAAAATTGAGATCTTCATTGAGGTAATTAGTCACGGAAAGCTCCACATTTCTTTATCTTTAATTAATCAGTCATAAAATCGATAAGCACCTGAAGAGATACGGACTAAGATATAATAAAGAGAAAGAGTGCTCGTAAAGTAAAAGTAAAAGTGTAAGATATAATAAAGAGAAAGAGTGCTCGTAAAGTAAAAGTAAAAGTGTAAGATATAATAAAGAGAAAGAGTGCTCGTAAAGTAAAATTAAAGTGTAAGATATAATAAAGAGAAAGAGTGCTCGTAAGAGTAAAAGTAAAAGTGTAAGATATAATAAAGAGAAAGAGTGCTCGTAAAGTAAAAGTAAAAGTGTAAGATATAATAAAGAGAAAGAGTGCTCGTAAGAGTAAAAGTGCTCGTGTGTGAAACCATTGCTAAGATTAAGAACCCAATCGTCTATTTTCACAGATAACAACTCAAGAACTAGTTTCACTCCCACAGTACTTTGTTTTTTACACTGTTTTCCTTCACAAGTTGGACTTATATTTTTATTTTCTTTAGAAGCAGAGCTTTTGATTTTAGGGACGATAGTTATACGAAAATTATATCATAGCGTCACTCCACCGCAATTTTGTGACACCAGAGTAGATTTTAACATCTATTTTTAGTATTATATTATTGCAGATAGAATCTTGATACTGAATAAATTTTCGTTTTATTGATATAAAATTCTATTATACGATCATGATAATATTTCATTAGAACGAGATTTGAACACTAACAAAATTTAATAGTTGTTTATTCCATACGTTCATACTAATTCACTCCAATGTGACGTTAATTAAAATACCTACTACCTACCATACTAAATCAAATTTAATTTAATTCAAATAGTTTTTGATAACTCATGTTTCCAGATTTATCAATAAGTTAAACTAAAAAAATGGAAATTACATGGTTCTACCATGGGTTAGTTGGATTGGGTTTTATGGGGCTATGCTACGCAAGAAAGGCCATGCTACGCAAATACATTCCCATTCCACGCCAAAGGGAGGACATTTGGGGGCCACGGCAGATTTAACGTGTACCAGCTCCCACGTGCATCCACGTCTTGGATCGTGTTTTGAACCTCCGGTTGCTAATCCGTGGCTCTTCCAACGGCCATATCTCCAAGAAGGGTAACCCCATTATTTATGTGAGGCGACTCAATGTTTTCAAATAATAAAATTTGAGTTTAAGGGTTAGTCGGTCCTCTCCTGACTCACCGCTATTCTTGAGTACGATATGCATGATAATATTCATACAACTAAGCAGCCTTTCATACACCTAGAACATTTATATACCTAGTCTTAACATTACAAGGAAATGGGACGCCAGACGTCCCACCACCCCTGAAAGGTAGAGAGCGATAGGAATAACAAAGGTAGGTTTGAGAATGATATAAAATATATGCCAACGAAATAGTCATTTAGCATTATAGAAATTCGATCAGTTGCTGAAGAAAATTGAGAACTCATGAATTTCCTGGGTGATTGTTTTTGAATTGGAAGGGGTGGGACTAGACAAAAAAATAGCTTCATAGAACGGTGGCAACGGTGAGTCTTGTCCGTTCACCTAGGCTCAGGGATGCAACGAGGGAAGCTCCAAGGGGTTCGAGACCTTAGAGCTTAGCTCCGAGAGAGAAGGTTGTGCCTACCTCCGAAATTATTTTCTGAATAGGTACCAGTTCTCATTTTATAATATTCATTTGGATTCTTTCCCTGGAGTAAGTTGCTGCTCTAAAACCACATTCTGCTTAGTTTGAAGGCTACATTAACTCTCTTGTCATACCAGTTGAAATTGGGTATTTATTCTATATCTAATCTGTTATAATCGAAGGGTGTTCCTTCCATGCTCCTTTGTATGAATGAATGAATGTGGTGTTAATGTATGATTTAGGGGATTTCCGATAGATTGGCGAGATTTGAAGCGAAGAGGGTTCTTTTGTCTTGTCCTAAGGAAGAGGTGAAGAGGAGAGACAGCGAGAGGAGGTGGACCGGACTGAATTGTCGTGAAAATGGACGAGTGACCAAAACAACTCCGGACACTAGTTAGGTCCATGCCGACATCCGACCTATGACGAGAGAAAAACATCACAGTTCCAGCCCCTCCTCATACGAAGGAAGCCGGTATCTTGCCAAAGTTAAGCGGATCCTCAGGTAAAACTTATTTACCTTGGAAACTAGACACAATTAGCAACCAGAAAGAAGGAAATCTAAGGTGTTTTGGTTATTAAGTGAGTAGTCATCAATGATAGCTGATCACACATCACAGAGCCATAACATGCTTCCTTTTTACTTAAAAAATAGTTTTCAGATTCTTTCGACTTTAATTTGATCTTAGAATTCAAAATTCTAAATCACGAGATTTTTCTTAAATGATTATTTTTCTGTCCTATCACTGTAGCTCTCCCTCAAAAGCGGGTTTTATCTAACAACTGATATTACAAGCACCTTTTAATCCTATTAATCATTTGTGCTGCTACCATGAAAGTTAAAGTATTGATGTCAAACACTGTAAAAATTGTCTTGTTTCGGGCTTTCAAGACAAACAAAGCTTTCAGAAGACATCGGAAGGAGATTGAGAAAAACCTTCTAATACACTCATGTCCAAATTTATCTTTACATACACAAAAATAATGATATTCCATGAAATATCCAATCGATGTAATCCATTTTTTCAGGGAATGTGTGAAAGACAAGCCTAATTATCATTATCCAATCAAGAGTGATCAAACGGTTTCTGATATACAAATCAAGGCGTTGAGTCATCCGACGGTGAATCAAGCGCTTTGCGCAAAGTGAATACCTGAGTGAATTTCTGCAATACAGCGTTTGATTTCAGTGTGTAAGGTCTCAAAACGGTCTGTTATGGCTCCGAAGTATCATTTGAAAGAATCTGTGAAGTGGCGAATTATCGGCTGTTTAGAAGCAGGGCAGACGATCATGGAAGCAGCGAGATGTGTGAATATTTCAAGACAGACAGTCTCTACGCTATGGAAACAATTTCAGAACTCTGGAACTGTTGTAAGGAGGCCTGGACAAGGTCGTAAACGAATAACAACTGCTTCTCAATATCGATATCTGGCAATAACTGCCCGTCGTAACAGGAAGTCTACTGCTCGGCAGTTAAGTTCAGAAGTTTCAGCCGCCACTGGAACTGTTTTATCACAGCAAACTGCATACAGAAGGCTTAATGAAAAAGGACTTTATGCCAGAAAGCCAAGGGTATGTGTTTCACTGTCTTCACAACAAAAGAGGGATCGCTTTAATTGGTGCAAAGAACATCAGAACTGGAGTGAACACCAATGGACCCATGTTCTCTTTACTGATGAGTCGAGGTTTAGTTACGCCCCTACACGTTTTCAAGAGCGGATCTGTGACCCGCCAGAGATATCGGGATGAGGTCTCAGAACCTTACGTAAGACTTTTCAGAGGTGCATATGGACCTGACTTTTTGTTTATGGACGATAATGCTCGTCCACATCGAGCAAACCTCGGTGACGAATTACTTGAAAGTGAAGCCATTGAGCGAATACTGTGGCCAGAAAAATCTCCTGATCTGAACCCGATAGAGAACTTATGGGACTACCTTGGAAAAGCAGTTGCACGGAGACATCCTCCTCCTCGAGATATAAATGCCCTGAAGACCGCATTGTTGGAGGAGTGGAACTTAATTCCCAAAACTGTAGTTAACGACATTATTGCCAGCATTAAAACACGTTGTGATATGTGTGTATACGTCAGGGGAGATCACGTTCCATATTAAATTCATAAACCTTAATTTTTTTCTGAGTTATTCTTTTTTTCTGAACTCTCCTTGTCACATATTATTGACATTTTTATTGTTTCATTTTACAGTTTTATATCACTTGCAGTGCTCTTAAATTTTTTCCTTTGTATTTATGTGTTATGATGATATGTATCATTTCACACAAATTCATAAAATTATAGTTCACAGTTTCTGAGAAATCCGTGATCTTATGCATGTAAAGATAATTTTGGACATGAGTGTATATAAGCAACAACGCAATATAGCATTGCGCGTTTGTACAGTAAAAAGCTAATACTAAACTGAATCTAGCTATCATCGGCATTAAATGACTGAAGAAAACGTTCAAACTACCCAATTTTGAGTTGTTTTCTTTCTTCGTCAGTAAATCAGTTTCTTTTGTATAAATTTCACATTGCCTTATTGTGCGAAATAAGTCCCCACATTATACGCAGATTCACTGTTTTTACCTTTTACAGCCTTCAGTGCCCATAGGCAGCCTTACAGTGCTGACATCTCTAGTTTAAAAATTAAACTATATGGAAGTTCATTTTTAATTGCGCCACTATTACAAAACGTACATTCAATATAGCATCTTTTCTTTCTATTTATTAAGGATACAAAATTTTAATACTTGGTTAAAGGGCGTACAAAAAGTGGTCTTCATGTTTGATTTGAGTTCTCTCACCTACTTTTTAAAAGTGCTCTCACACTTTACAGAATGCTATTCGCTTTTTAAAGTATAGAAATCAGAGACAAATTCAATTATTATTAATAAAACTCGACCATTTCTCAAACAAGTATAATTATTATTGACATAAACTTATTTTTTAATTAATTTCATAAGTTATCTTAATTTTCTATTACAAATGAAACGAAATCACAAAGGTATCAAAAAGTTTTGTCGTGCTGCCATCTACTGATAAAACTTTAAACGAAGCAATTTGATTAGTAAATCAAATGGTGCTGCCATCTTCCGAATATATTTGCTAACAGAGCAAAATATCAGCTCATTCTGTTTAAATTTAAATGATAAAGCACTTTTAGTCTTCATTGTAACATCTTCTAACTCGTTGCTTCTATTTAATGCAAAGCTTCTTCGATATTAAAAAATTTGGACTTTTATCTTCTTATCGTGAATAGCTGGTACGAAAAATTTCGTTCCAAAATGTGTCGCAAGATCAAAAATTGAGAAGAAAACATTGGAATAGACCGGTTTAAATAGTTTTAAGAGGATTTTAGTTATGGCTACTTGATTAGTTTCAGGAAAATGGATCTGTGACTAAAAATTGGGTCATGTTTCTAGACGAGTACTTAAGCTGACTAGTTCCAGAACTTGTCAAGACACAAGCTTTGGAAAAAAGACTGAATAAAGAATGTACGAAACATCGATTAATATGACGAAGAACAGCTTCCGAAGGAATCATTAAGCATATATCTTGTGTTGGTCAGGAGCTAGTTCTTCAAAACAAACTCCGTGGTCAGCACTATTTTTCCAATGATCCTGCTGAATGTAGAGAATTCATTTAAGCAAAACCCTCACTACATGAGAGATTTAACTTAAGAGCAATTTCTGTTTCTCAACTGTTTCCCTGTACTTGCAGAAAGAATACAGAAGATACAAGATGAGGGGATGCCGAATAATGATACTCTCGATCAAGGAGAAACAGGAAAGAACTCTTCAACTCATTGTGATGAAAAGGTGATTGTTTATTGCAATTATAGGCATTCTCCTTAATAGGTGGAGTAAGTAAATATCTTTAGAATGTATGGAAACAGACTTGGATCCAATGAAGCTAACCCAATCTATATTGACCCTCTTCCTGTATCATTCAACATCCTTTCCTAACACGAAACATTATTATCCATAGCAGGTCGAACGTAACCCATGCAGAAAGTACACGAAAGAGTGTGAATAAAGCATCCAGAATTAGTCAAATAGTCTTAGTGTTGTGTTGCTCCTCATCTGTTTTTAACATTCGAGTTTAAAGTTCATTTATGCATTCCTTAACCCTCCAAGTGTTTCGACGAGATATCTCGATCTGGTCAATTTTGCTAAGGAGACGAGATATCTCATTCATCTAGATCTGGCCAGTTTCGCTAATGACTAGGTTCTTCGTCGAGACAAAACTGCCTTATTGCTCCGAGATCCAATTAGGAAAAACAAATTGTCCCTTGTCCAGAACTGCTGACAGTTTGGAAACAGGTTTTTGCACCAGAGACTGGCCAATACATGGAAGTTTACGACACGAAGATAAACCACCTGGAGAGTTGAAACCAAACCTTTTAGATTATTGTAAAAAAGACGTATCAAAATTAAACGATACAGAATTTTACATGTACGAAGAATCCCTGGAACAAAATAATAGGAAATAAGAACATAATGAAAACATTTAAATCAGGTTTATTCCTTGTTAATAAAGTAACCAATAATAAATAAAGTATAAATAACTAATAGTTAATAAAGTAAGTAATCTGACTACTAATATACGTTCTTGAAACCATACATTCGAAGCCGATAAGATTTTTAGCGATCAGGTACTAAAAATTCTTGAAGTTAAAATTTGGATTTTCAAAACATTTCAAACATTTTTGACGGATTTACTCCGAAATAAACTACATAACGTGCGTTTTATTTTGTGCCTTAAATCTGCCAATTATATTAACATAATTTTAAATTAAAATAAATTCCAGTATATTCTACTTTTCCCACTTTTAAAGGATTTTGGCAGAACGTGGAAAGAGTGTAACGACAGTCAATTGAAAAGTACTTCATAGAGGGAATAGGTGGCACTGCTATACATGAGCCATTCATTCCATGTCAAACGGCACAGTCCACAACCCGACCCCTCCGATTGTTTTAAAACAGCTAACTTGTTTACCAGACACATAAGAAATTATGGAAACTTTTAGTTTCCTGCTTGCAAAGGTATTTTATTTATATTAATTCTAAATTTGAAAAATTGGGCACTTTTTCTTGATTCTATTGTAGAATCACTAACTCGCCCGTTTCTCTGGCTCTAATTGTTCGATCGGACTGATGGCAGATTAATTTTGCAGATAAATGCACCACTTTTTTATTGATGTTTAAGATGATATTCTAAATTACCTTTCTAGCTCAAGGTCATTCAATTTGACTTTTGACTTTGAATTACAAAAAAGTCAACTCTTCATTTTTTTCTAAAAGTATACGTATAAGGTAAATTATTCATCTTTGCTTTTTGAGTTTCAAGGAGGGATGCACATGTGTATATAATCAAAATATTATAATTAAACCGAATGATAGAGTACTTAACGATAAACACCTGCATCGTTAAGTACAACTTATCTAATGATGTGTTATATGACACTGAGAATGGACCTTTTTGATTTTAAGGTCGCTCAACTCGACCATTTTATCTCGAATTAAAAAAAGGTGTTTTTTCTTCTAAAACACACATTAAAAAAGCTACGCAACCTATATTTGCTTACTGAAAGTTAAAAGCTGCACGCATTGGTTCATGGGAAAAAAATCAAAATGGAATCATAGAAACAAACTCCATAAACGCCTGTATCTTTTGACCTGATGGTTTAATTCGAGATGGAATAGGTTTTATTTTGTAGATAAAGGCATTATACTGTCTGTCTTGAATTTCCCCAGGTTGTCGATTAATTGTGTAAGCAAAGCAAATTATCATCCCCAGTTAATACAGAGCTACGATTCCTAAGCGAGTTAAATGTGATCGATCCCTAAATTTCATTTCAATAGCCGCCACTGGAAAAGCGATAAAAGAAAGATAGAAATGTACTCCAAAACATACATTACAATTCTTTATTTTAGTAGCGAAACTAAGCTACTTTAGTACTAAAAGCCTCTCAGCAGTTTCTTTCTGCTTTTCAAATTAAACCCACTTTGAATACGGAAGCAAGACACTGGAACAAATTTCCTATACCATAATACTGTCTTCTTAAATTGAGCTAAAGTATGAGAGTTTTACTGTGGAACTAGATGTAGGTGGCTTGTTTCTTGAGATGGAACATCCTTTATATATTCCGTACGTGACGAATACTTGGATTGTTCTTCAAATACGATTTCAGCACGTACTCAATAAAAATTTCAAAGAATGAATTCCGAATTCATATATCGTCGACTTACAAGTGAAAAATGCTAAGTCGAAAACATGGCTATGAAAAAACGTAGGGGGAAAATTCTACTTCCTAAGTTCTTTACTCACTGCGTAACTCTAAGATGAAATCTAACATTTAAGCAAAGAAAAATCATTTAGTGAACTTCATCAGTCCAAAGATCTCATTCTTTGTCTAGACGAGATAAAAAACTCATATCTTGAAAATTTTGAGGTAATGTGTTTTACTTGTTATGGTATGATATGATAGTTGATTGTTCTACACCAATTAGATCAAACGCCAAACGTCGCCGTAACGACGATAAAAGGTAACCCCGATATGTATCATGCGAAAATATTTGGGTAGTGAAGTAAAATCTACGTTTCCGTCCCCCTGGTTGGTTTGTTCGCAGAAAATCCCTCTCATAGTGTAGGTAATTTTCACTCAACAGAACTATTCTGTAAATCTTTGGGTTTTTTTTACTTTTTTCCGGTACTTTTCCGTTAGCCGGGTCGCCAATTGTGAACCAAACGCGAGCTAAGTCGCCAAGCGAAGCGAATGACAAAACAGTCAACGGAATAAAAGTCGAAAACGTTCAACTATAAACAAATCTATATATTAATACATGAAGAAAAAACTTTGTACCCCTTTTTAAGCACATTGCGCGCACGGAGGAGTATGAGATTTGGCATAATTAAAGTTCATATGGAGAAGGAGTGCAGAAAGATAAAATTAATGTACAATATGCGTTACAAATATATTAAATTAAACAAAATAAAACATTCATTGTTTACGTTCATATACTGTAATCTATATATATTGATACGTGAAGAAAAATCTTTGTACCCCTTTTTAAGCACATTGCACGCACGGAGGAGTATGAGATTTGGCATAATTTGCCACCACATAAGTTAGTATTGAAAGTTAATTGCATCGTTTTGCTGATCAGAAACTTAAATACAAAGGAACCATTAGTCAATGGAACAAGAATGCGCATCAAATTTATGCATCGTAATACTATTGATTGCGAAGTTTTAACTGGAAACGTACGCAATAAGAGAATTTTGATTCCGCGTATAAATTTAACATATTCCGGAACTATTTTACCATTTAACTTTCAAAGAACTCAATTTCTAATTATACCTGCATTTGCGATGACAATAAATCAAGGACAAACATTCGAAAAAATTGGAATTTTATTGAGGCAGCCAGTTTTTACACATGGTCAAATGTACGTCGCAGCAAGTAGAGTTCGATCATTCGATGGTTTGAGATTTTATATTTCAGAATATAACGGTCAAGGGCATTTAGCAAACGATGAAAGAGTTTTTACAAAAAACATCGTCTACACAGAAGTTTTGAATCATTAAATTCATTGTCGAACTATTTCAAGTTCAATGGACAACATTTATTTTTTTTAACCACCCGGTTTTTTGTTTCAATAAAAAATATATAAAAAAATTCGAAGCACGTATTCTTTTTTTCATTTTTTGGATTTATTTTTTATTTAAATTTTATATAATTTGAAAAAGATAGGCAAATTAACCGTATAGCCTTGGCGAAACCTGTGGCCAGTATAGCAATAAAGAAACCCCAAGAAGATGTCAAACAACGCGTTATTGTTTTTTAGATATGGCTTAACCAAGTTATACCGCATTCTTCCTATGACGTATTTGTACATGCTCGCAGCTTACGTAATAGAACAAAATTCAAAAAATTATATGCAGTGAATATAGAGGTATACCCTTTGACAAAAGAACCTTATTAACGTTCAAACTTAAAAATTAAATGAATTATGGTCGAATTTCGACCACTGGGCGACCACTAGTATTAATTAATAGTAAGCAAAACAAGTTCAACTATAAACAAATATTAAACAATTGTAAACAAAACAGTTTTTTTTTGGTTGTAAGAAATTTGGCGGAATTCTACATTATTTGGCGATATTTCGCTTGCGCCCGGCTAACGGAAAAGTACCATCAAATTTAATGATTAAATGTCAGTGCTATAATAAAATATAAAAAAAACTGGATTTTTTAAATTAACCAATAATGTGATACCCCGTGACTCTTCCCATTTCTGACTCATCAACGGCGAACACCGGCGACTTCTGGTAGAAGGAGTTACGAAAACATTCCAGAAGCAGAACTTCCGGAACAGGGTTGCAAGAACGTTCGACGGAACGATTTCGGACGACGAAGGAATAGGACGTGAATGGCAGACGGACACCCTTTTGTGTGGTTTTTAAATGTTTGTAACTGTCCTTAATTGTTATTTTTTAGTTAAATGTTTGTTTCACCTTTTAAAGATTTTTCAGTGTTCTTAAAAGCCCTTTTCACCTAACACCACTTAACTTCACACACACACACACACACACACCAGGTTCTCTGCTGTCGATACTGCGAGGCTAGAAGATAGATGGGCAGCACATTTTTCTATTTCTTTTGTCATACCTTTTTGACGTGAATACGTTTTTAAAATTGGGGGGGGGGAGAAGGGGGAATTTCAATTAACGTCACACTGGAGCAACACAATGGGCTATTGGTGACGGTCCGGGATCAATCCCAAAGGGAAAGATCCGAGGACAACACCACGTAATTTTGAACCACGGTCAGATGACGAGGCAACACCTGAGCTGGCACCCCACTCTCCAAACTTCCACACCACGCCAACGTGAGGACATTTGAGGCCACGACAGATTTAACGTGCACCAGCCCCCTTTGTACACGACGGTGTTTTGGCTGGATTCGAACTCGCAACCCTTCGGTTGCAAGTCCGTTACTCTTCCAACCGGGCCACCGCGGCCCTTTTAAAATTGGAACAATACTGGGGGCTTGCATGACAAATTGAGCATTAAAGAAACGTTACAACTGTTTTGTCTTATGATTTAAGAACTAGTACAAACATCCAGAAGATAAGTATAGCGTCGTGTAGACAAAGGATATTCGTATCTGTCATGATCTTCGGACCGAGTGCGAACCGAGCACGAGAACGGGAATATGTCATGTTGGGCGAACTTTAGGCAAATGTAACTTTGGATTGTATGGAGTCAGGACTGCGTAAGTGGTGTCATTTGAAAGCTACTGAGCCAGACTACAATCGCAGTCCTTCAATCAATAAAATTATCCTTCAATATTAATATCACACTGCACTTTAATCTTTCAAACTGTAAATTAATTCACACACTAAACAATCGTTCAAGCTTCCCGTGTCTACTTCATTCATTACACAATCTAACATCAGACCCGAGTATGTACGGTTTGTGTCCTAGACACAGTCTACCAATTTTTCATCAATTTTTTCTTGCGTACTTTGGTTACCAACCTTAGAATTGTGAATTTGTTTTTCTGCCTGCCATTGGAAATAATAAAAAAAATATTTGATTTGATCCCCTCCTTCAAGGCCACTTTCACTTTATATATCACAGATTCCATACTCTAGTAATAAAAGTGAACTGCTAAGTAATTCAATAAAGCTGAAAAGGAAGTAAAACACAAGCAATCGTATTAAAAAATATTTAAATGATTGTTATGAGAAATAATTAAGAGGGTCAAACACAACCGTATAAAAGAACAAACCTCGCCCCAGTGAAAAAGATTAGCTTTTTTCTCAAACCGAAATTATTTTTTGATTCTTTTTTCCTCAAACCGAAATTATTTTTTGATTCTTTTTTCCTCAAACCGAAATTATTTTTTGATTCTTTTTTCCTCAGTCCAATTACGAAACATGTACTTTTTGCGACCTTTGTTTTCCATCGCCGCTTGTGTTCCCGCATGTTTTCGGCAAGACTGCGCAGATAATGAATGTACCGACATATTGGCGTCCTAAGGGGCTTTATCACTGCGGAGCGGCATGAAAAATGTAAAATACCGTTCTGCGGCCGGGAATTTAATAAAAAGTCGCTGAATGAATTCCTCTCTTGAAAGTAGAAAAAACATCCCCAAACCTATCGCATTAAACAATTAAATACATAGTTCCGAGCTACCTTTAGGGGTGTACAATGAATTGCTGTTTTTTTCTGATGGATTTTTTCCTAATTACGTTTAGTGGAGAGCGTTTTATTCCCTCCTGCGCGCTTATTTATTTCGTTTTTGGCGACTTCTTTCCCTGTCCCAATCGAACATAAAGTTTCCGGAATTAAAAAAATAAAACCGACTTCGAGACTACTTTTTATTTTTGTGATCTCTGATTTAATGTTATTCTCGCAGGTCTGTGGAAGTTGGAAAATTTAATCTTGTGGAATTTCAACCAATAACTAATTGTTTTCATTATGATAAAAAATAAAAGTCGGAAAAGGGCTCTTATTGGAAGTAAATGACAACGTTCTGGTGAGTTTTTATGAATGGGTGCCAAAAAATGGCGAAAATTGTCCATTTTCCAAACCGTCGAAGTAATGGTGCATATCTACACTCATTTATCGCAGTGTGAAAACAAAAATGTAACTGGGAAAGGAAAAAATAGTGTCTAGTCGGAAAGTTAATTTCATGGTGGTCTTCCATTAATCTTATGGTAAGTATGGGACTCGGATAATAAAACGTTACCCTTCTTTTGTCGCCCAAAAATAATAAAATATTTTTCATATCGATTGGTGGGTTTATGAAAACAGTCGTCCGGAATATAATTTTTCGTTATTATTATTGAATTTCTATTCCTATAACACAGATTAAATAATTTAATGGAGGGAACGCAATTAATAGTTGCGCTTTTTCTTATTAGCTTCTATTTTCATTTGCAATGTTTAGTCGTTAACCCTCTGATGGGTTCAGATACATTCGTTATACAACTTGCAGTCTACCCTGCATAGCTTCTAGCTAGTTTCGACCTTGACCAACAGGATAATTCACGGGATTCTTTCAACCAACTGATGCAGATATTTAGTCATTATGTGCGTTGGGGCACAAGCAATCCTGCACTACTTGGAAATCTCTAGGCACTCAGAAGGTTAATAAAATTGAATGATTAATCAGGATTTCTACGTATTTTATATTTAATGCATAAAAGACAGCAGAAATTTCTAATTAGAATGGTATGAGAGGCTTTTTCTGTCAAGCTGGTGGATGTAGTATTTTTGTGGTCGAACGTGTTTCTTGTACGTATTCCGGACATGACGTCGCTTCAGGATTAATTTCTGATAAGTTATTGCAAACAAGCATTCCAGGATTGTAATCAACAAAAAGATAATTAATGCTTCAGATTGAAGCTTCAAATAAAAATACACATTAATTATATTACTTCGACCATAAGATTCAATTAATGCGGGTGTAAGAGGCATTTTCTGTCTGGCTAAATAAAGGTGATGGTATTGTTACTGCAGCAGAAACACTACGTATTCCGAACTTAAAATCATTTGGCTTGTTTTTTTAATATGATTTCAGCATGCTACCGATAAAAATTCCTAAGAATGAATTCCGAATTGATGTATGATAGTTGAATGGTCAACTACAATTAGATTAAACATCAAACCTGGATAAAATGGTGATAAAGTACATTCATATTAAGGTAACCTCGATAGGCATCATGAGAGAGTATTTGGGTAGCGGAAGTAAAATCTCCATTATCCGCCCTGGTTTGTTCACACTGAAAATGTCTCTCATAGACTGTGATAAAGAACCTTGCATTGGGAATACTGCCTGAGTACTTTAAATAAGTCAACGTTGAAGAAACCCGTCGAAGCGCAAAAGACAATTCACACACAATAAGAACACAAACCAGTGGTAGTGAACTGTATGGTTTTAATGTTGAATAATTACTCAATCACAAAGACAATTCTCTTCCCTGTGAAGAATTACAAAAATCGAGAAACATGAAGCGAGAATCCCTCATGGATTTCGGTTTGCAATTAAAAAGAAAAAGAATGCTGCTCTCTCCTCACACGCAGAATAAAAACACGAGCTGATGAAGTGTGAGCTAAGATCACCTGATCAATTGCGCGAACGTTGTAAAATAAAACTCAAACCAAAATTAAAAGTCACGTGGGAAAAATAGAAATCAAAAATAATTCACTACAATTCAACAAACGTAAAACTGTCACACCGTAATCGAATTGAATATTTTATAAAACTGAAAATAAAGTTTTAATGTTTAAATTTATCTTTATAGTTTTATTTATACAGTGTGTGTTAAAGTAAGGTTGTATTTTTTATTTTTATTTAAATTTATATCGATTATCACAGTTTAGTATAGTTTTGTTTTTGTGAGTGGCAACAGTTTTTTCTTACTTATCAAGAATAAAGTTCTTGTGTTTACCTAACTCGTAATTTCTTCGATAATTCTCAAAGTATTTTTAAATAATAATGTGTGGTACACGTTAAGAAGATTATTTTTAATCTATAATTAACATTTATGGCGTCCGCGACAGGACTTTGAGAATTAATTTTGATACTTCGTTTTTATTTGAATAATGGAACGTGAAGTACGAATGAGAACGGTAAGTAGAGCTGCTTTCACAAGAGCTTCTAGGACTCTTCAGACATTACTGAAAGAAGAAAACTTAGATATTGAAAAGATTGAGGTTTCTATTGCAGTCTTAGAAAAAAGAAATAATGAACTTTGTGAGCTCAATGCAAAAATCGTCGACTTACTGCTGGAAGTTGAAAATTCTGATCTGGATGCGGAGCTTACGGCTGCGGAAAGATACGAAACTCAATTTATAGAGTTGCGACATCGAGTGTCTTCCATCATAAGAGGTAATGCAAAAAGTGTATCTTCCATTAATGGTGACGTGAATGCACACTCCAGAAAGTTCAAACTTCCAAAACTCGAATTTAGAAGGTTCAGTGGGGACATCAAAGAATGGCTTCCTTTTTGGGGACAATTTCAGAAGATTGATTCTGATCTTGATATTGCTGAAGAAGACAAATTTCAATACCTTAGGCAGGCAACGTTTGAAGGTTCCAGAGCCAGGGATATAGTTGAAAGCTTTCCCCCTATAGGAGAAAACTATAAGAAAGCAGTGGAAAGTCTCAAAGCTCGGTTCGGAAGGGAAGACCTTCTTGTGGAAATTTATGTTCGAGAGCTTTTGAAGCTAATTTTATCTGTACATCAGGATAGGAATAGGCTTTCCTTTTCTGCTCTTTATGATAAACTTGAGACATACCTGAGGGCACTAGACACTTTGAAAGTGACTTCGGATAAATGTGCATCCATGCTGCTGCCTCTTGTGGAGTCCTGTTTTACAGAAGATTTTCTTAAGGCATGGCATAGGAACATGACTTTTTCCGAAAAGGATGATGCCCAAGATCGTTTGACAAAATTGATGGTTTTCCTGAAGACCGAGATGGAGGGTGAAGAGCGCATTTCTTTAGCGATGGAAGGTTTTGGCTTGGGGAAACGAGGTGTTTCTTGTGAACAGAAGAAAAACAAACCCCATCTTGTAAAAGAGAAAATTGCAACTGCTGCTGGTTTACTTTCCTCTACCACAGTACCAGATCTTAGAACTGCTTGTGTATTTTGTCAAGGAAAACATTTGAGTTTGGATTGTTTTGTGGCTCAGAAAATGAGTTTAACTGACAAACAGAAGTGCTTAAGAGAAAAGGGTGTTTGTTTTGCTTGCCTGAGACCTGGCCATATGATTAAGGGATGCCGTGCTAGTTTAAGATGTTTAATCTGTTCTAAAAAACATGTGCCCTTAATGTGTCCTCAGTTGAAGCAAAATGGCAGCTGCCCTCCAGATCCACCTGTGAATCAGTCAACTGGAAATTCCAGTGAGGTGAATATGACGTCTTTCAATTACGGCTCTAAAGTCTTTCTTCAAACTTTGAAGGCAAAGTTAATTAGCGAAGGAAAAGTGAGAGAAATACGCATTTTATTGGACACAGGATCTCAAAAAACGTATATCCTAAAGGATGTAGCTGGACAGATGGGATATGTGCCAATACGGAAAGAAACCATCGTCCATGCATTATTTGGCGGATCGACAGAAGAAGTCCAGCACAATTGCTATAAAATAAGGTTGGAAAGTTTCAATGACCAATTTAAATGTAATTTTGAAGCTCTGGATCAAAGGGTCATTTGTTGTGATGTAGCACCCGTGGAGAAGGGACCGTGGATTAAAGAGCTAAAGGAGTTGAAAATTAATTTGTCAGATGTGGCGGAGAAGGCTTCCCAAATTCACATTCTTGTTGGAGCCGACATAATGGGCAAGCTGTTGACTGGCCGGCGAGAGATTCTGCCATGTGGTCTAGTAGCAGTAGAAACATACTTGGGATGGACTTTGATGGGGAAAGTCCCTCAAGTGGGCCCAAAAGAGCCAAACATGTCAATGGTGGTCACTTCGTTATTTATGAAAGAAGCTAGTATCACCGACCTTTGGAGTCTAGATGTTATTGGAATTTTGGATCCTTTGGTCTCCAAAAGCAAAGTGGAAAAGGAAATGCAAGCTAAAAGGCTGTTTCAGGAATCAATTAAGGTAAATGAAGAAGGGCATTACGAAGTTTCCCTGCCTTGGACAGATGAAAGCATTCCTCTACCGAGTAATAAAGCACTTGCATTAAAAAGGTTGGAGACAACTACAAGGAAGCTAAATTCAGAAAATATCCTTTCGTCATATGATGAAGTTTTCAAGGACTGGATGTCGTCTGGAATCATTGAAAGAGTTTCGACTGAGGCAACAGAACATGAACATTACCTACCACATAGACCTGTTGTGAAAGAACAAAGTACAACTAAAATACGACCAGTATTTGATGCTTCAGCCAGAGAGAAGGGCTCACCGTCTTTAAATCAATGTCTGGAATGTGGACCTAACTTAATTGAGCTTATTCCATCGATTCTGCTAAAATTTCGACAGTTTAAGTATGGTGTTGTGAGCGACATCGAAAAGGCTTTTCTGCAAATTAGTATCACAAAAGAAGATCGTGACTACTTGAGATTTTTTTGGTGGGATCAAGAGGGAGATAAACAATTGAAGACATTTCGTCATGCAAGAGTTGTCTTTGGTGTTAAGTGCAGCCCATTCCTTTTGTGTGCTGTCATAGAATATCACCTCCAAAAATGTATGCTGATTTCACCTGTTGATCACATAATAAAGAAACTACTGAACAGTTTCTATGTGGACAATGTTCTTGCTAGTCTTAGCTCACAAGAAGAGTTAAAGCAGTTCATTGAAGTTTCTCAGAATGTAATGGCCGAGGGAAAATTTAATCTGAGAGGTTGGCAATACACTGGTGATGAAGACTTGGATGTACAAACAGCGGTTTTGGGTCAAGTTTGGAACAGGAAAGAAGACACATTGTGTCTAAATCTGGACTGGTTGGACGATTTAAAGATCACCACTATCACAAAGAGAATGATGTTGTCAGTTGCTCAGAAAGTTTACGACCCATTTGGTTATACTGCAGCTGTTATGCTTTTCCCAAAATTGATACTGCAGAAAACTTGGAAATTGGGATTGAGTTGGGATGATGAAGTCCCTGAAGCTTTTAGTAAAGAATTTCTAAATTGGTTTGAAGAACTTCATGTTTTAGAAGAAATAAAATTTGACAGATGGCTTCATATAACGGATGATAATTTGCAGAACTGCACTATTCATACCTTTTGCGATGCAAGCAAAGACGCCTATGCCGCTGTTGTGTTTCTGCGACTTGAATCAGAAAATGATGTCAAAATATCCTTACTTTTCGCAAAGTCCAGAGTTGCCCCCTTGAAGGGTGGGACAATTCCTAGATTAGAATTGCTATCTGCATTAATTGGAGCCAGGTTGACTCAATTTGTTGTAGAGGCACTGGATTGGTCACAAGTACCATGCTACTACTGGAGCGATTCGACGACTGTTCTCGCATGGATCAAAAGAGAAGAGAATTGGTCTGCTTTTGTAAGAAACAGAGTTGCAGAGATTAGAAAACTCTCTTCTTCTTCCTGGAATCATATTTCTGGTGAATTCAACCCGGCTGATCTGCCTTCTAGAGGCTGCAAATCAAGACACCTACTGGCAGCTAGATGGTGGGAGGGTCCTCTGTGGTTAAGAAGTCCTATAGAAGAATGGCCTGTGAGTTTTTCTACAAATGTAGACTGCAAGGAGGAAGAAATTGAAAAGGAAAAGATGAAGTCCACAATATTGGTTACTAACAATCTAAATGTGCAAGACAGAAAATGGTACTATTCATATTTTTCGAGGTATCAGCAGATTGTGCGTCTAGTAGGTTGGGTTCTTCGCTTTAAGCACAATTGCTCCTGTGTAGATGAATACAGAATTAAAGGAGAACTTACATCAGTTGAATTTCAGCAAGCAGAGAGACGAATTGTGAAAATGATTCAAGAGGACACATTTACTGGTGAGAAAGTCAAGAAGTTGAAAACTCTGAGTGTATATAAAGATGACCAAAACATTTTTCGTTTGAAAACCAAGATTGTCAACAGAAAAGACCATGAAGACTTTAAAAGACCAATGATTCTCCCAGCACAACATGAAGTTGTAGAAAAGTTAATTGTTTATCATCATCAAAAGAATTCACATGCGGGAGTACAGATTCTTTTGAACCTTCTCCGAGAACATTACTGGATTTTGAATGGACGGAAAACAGTTAAAAGAGTGCTGTCTAAATGTGTTGTATGCCGCAGGCATACATCTAAAAGGTTTGAAGCTGAGACATCTACTCTTCCCGAAGGTCGAGTAAAGGACACTGCTGTCTTTCAAGTTACGGGAATTGATTTGGCAGGTCCCTTGTATCTGAAAGATAATCAAAAGGCATGGGTGACCTTATTTACGTGTGCTACGTACAGAGCGGTCCACCTTGAACTGGTTACGTCTATTTCAACAGAATCTTTCCTTCTCGCTCTGCGCCGATTTATTTCTCGTCGTGGAAGATGTTGTGTTATTCACTGTGATAATGGCACAAACTTCACTGGTGCAAGAAATCTTCTGGCTTCCTTGGATTGGAATAGAGTGGTCAAACATGGATCAATCAATGCCATCGAGTTCAAATTTAACCCTC
Organism: Meta bourneti; assembly: GCA_933210815.1. Classification (NCBI taxonomy): domain Eukaryota; kingdom Metazoa; phylum Arthropoda; class Arachnida; order Araneae; family Tetragnathidae; genus Meta; species Meta bourneti. The sequence goes on from OW119923.1 coordinate 50,346,740, forward strand.
CAACTGCGTCCTGGTGGGGCGGTTTCTGGGAAAGGTTGATTCGTGTCCTGAAGGATTTACTGAAACGTGTATTGGGACGTGCTCAGTTGACCTACGAGGAAATGACAACAGTCCTCTGTGATTGTGAGTCTGTGATAAATTCAAGACCGTTAACGTATCTTTCAGATAGTGACGCTGACTTTCAACCTATCTGTCCATCAATGTTTCTTTAGGACATTGTTGAGTGGAAAGTTCCTGATATTGATGCAGCCGATCATCAGAGCTTGAATAGACGAATCATATATCGTCGAAATCTGCAAAAGGACCTAAGAAATAGATTCCGTTCGGAGTATTTGGGTTTGCTTATACAGCGTGCAGAGAACAGGAAAAACCTCCGACAAATTTCCATTGGAGAGATTGTTCTTGTGGGCTCCGATAATAGCAAGAGAATTAACTGGCCACTTGGTCGAATCGTCGAACTTCTCCCTGGAAAAGACGGAACTGTTCGCTTGGTTCGAGTTCAGACCTATACTTCAGTACTTCTGAGACCTGTTCAGCGAATTTACCCATTAGAAGTCGCCTCTGATGCTAAAATTTTGGAAAATGCTAAATGTAATCCAAAGAAGAGATCTTACCCTTGTTCATCATCTTTTCCTGCGGCTGTGAAACCCGAGGCTGGCTCATATTCATCTAGAGTTGGAAGAGTAGTAAAAATTCCCAACAGACTTGACTTGTGAACATATCATTTGTATTTAAATGTGAGAGAAAGTATTTAGTATTATTTACTATGTTAAAATTAAGTGATTGTGTATTGTTACAAGTGTTTGAAGTTTCAGTCGGAAATGTAAGCTATGTTGTGATGCCCACATCACAAGGTGGGAGTATGTTAAAGTAAGGTTGTATTTTTTATTTTTATTTAAATTTATATCGATTATCACAGTTTAGTATAGTTTTGTTTTTGTGAGTGGCAACAGTTTTTTCTTACTTATCAAGAATAAAGTTCTTGTGTTTACCTAACTCGTAATTTCTTCGATAATTCTCAAAGTATTTTTAAATAATAATGTGTGGTACACGTTAAGAAGATTATTTTTAATCTATAATTAACAGTGTGGAAACTGATTATGAAAGGTAGCAAGACACCAGCTGTATAAATGCGGAGTCCTTTACAAATTTTGGCACCAGTCTATTTAGAATAAAAATTAACATAATAGCCGAAGAGCATAATTGAGTAAACTGTCAATAAAAACAGCTTCTATCCCTGTTTCTTTTACTGATTACACATGCTAAAATCAGGAATAACATTGTAGGGTAATAATAACGGGTTTACAGTTTTCAAAATCAGATTAGTTTCCTTTCCAAAAAAGCAACCTTTGTCACGTGAGTGAACAAACAAGTTTATCGTAACTTGATTAGTCGTGACTATTGTTAATAATTAAGTCTTTTAAACACTAGTCCTTTTATTGAGGTACGGAGAAAAATGGGACACACAAGAACGAACCATATAACATCAGAGTACGTTTCGCGAGAATGCGTACGACAATTCACAATACAAAATTTCTAGACACAAAGGATGTATTAACATTTTTATAAATTAATATGTACTTTTTGCAAATTCACACGAAGACGACTGAATATGTGAGGATTATCTGTCAACTCGAAATGAAAATGGAGGTAGTGTTTATGCCGGGAAACGTGCTTCCTCTACCTATTTCTGAAGTGACGTCAAGTGGCTTGTTTTTCGAATACGATAGCTCGTTGACAACAGAAATTCCGAGAAAAACGTGTTGATTGGTCAACGGTAATTAGATTAAACGTAAAACGTTGCCAAAACTGTTATTAAACTACATTTTACGGAATCCCCGATATGTATTATGCGAGATCATTTGGGTAACAGGACGTAAAATCCCTGTCTTCCGTCTGGTTTGTTTGCATACATTGAAAATCTCCCTTAGTGTTGTATGTAATTCATGGGGAAAATTTAAAATGCTTAAGAAACCCACTTTCATTGAAATAGATAAAACAACATTTAGCTCTCCCGGAGCCTCTCTTTGCGCCGAAAACTGTCCTATAGTGACCAGCCTGACATTAAAACCTGTTTCAAATTGAGACCTGTTTCTAGGCAAGAGACCATTTGTTTTCTTGGATCGTCATTCTCCCTTGGAGGGTAGTTTTGTCTAGACGATGTATCTCACCTGGCCTGACCACATCTTGATGGACGAGATATCCTGTCGAAACCTGGAGAGTGAAACAGAAATTTTACATTTCACGTACTCGAGATCATCTAAAGGCAACCACGAGCAAGTTCACAATTAATCATGCACAGTCGCACGAGTGAGAAATATAAACAATTTCAGCAAGAGTTTCATGCTACTCGATTTAAAACTGAGACAAGCGTTTCAATGATATGCATGTATTAAACCAAGAATGTGATTTATTGAAAGAAGTTAATTTTCGCGCTGCTCTTTCTTGTTTGGTTTTAGTGGCTCTTCTTGTTGAAGCAACTATTAACATTCTTAATAGCCTTCAATTTTCCCAAGATTGAGAAAGCAAGCATAATGGGCAGAAAAATAAGGGCAATATCACTTACTATCACAAATGGCTATCATAAGAAAAGAAACACTATTAAATAGTTTATAAATAACATCCGATTACCCTTCAAACATTTTGCGAGACAACGAAGGCTAAGCGAATCCATCTTGAAGCTTTGGCATGAAAATAGACCAGCATCTATCGTCCTTACGGCAGAGAAGCGATTTGGGTCGCTTAATTGTTGGGTTAACAGCCTCTTCTTTTAATCGACAAACTAATTATACGAGTATGGACAGCCAATTGGGTCACATGGGGTGGAAAATGCTTGCTCTGAGCAATTAACGAGCTGCAAGGCAAGGGTAAATAAATGACGCTTCTCTTTTTTAAAAAAGATTTAAAGCAAATGCCGTCAAAGTCAAATTTGCGCCTAATAGTCTACAATTGACCTTAATCTAGTGTTTTAACAAAAGCGGGATCCAGCCTGAGCGGATTTGGAAGGAGCCTTGAAACCATCTTGTGCATCTTACGGGGTGAAAATTTTATGATTATAACAATTTATCAACTACTTATGTGCTTCTACACTTTTTACGAAAAGATGCAGAGGTATGAAACAAAGGAAGCAGTTATTAAACTAAAGTTTGAAGATACTAGTTAACATGAAAATTTACCCACCAAAAGAAGCGACAAAATCTCAAAAATACTTGCTTGCACTTTAAAATATTTGAATTAATTATTTTAAAGTAATTCTTGTTTCTTAATCTGACTTATTTTTAAATCTCTACTTCAATATTAAGCTAAGATTAACTTATAAATTATGCAAATATATCGTTGACTTACAAGTGGAACACTAAGTCAAAATTTACAAGATGTTTTTGTAGCTTTATTAGACCAAAATGTGGTGATCTTCAGACTGGTGAAGTCCATTAAGTTATTTTTCCTTTGCATGAAAGGGGTCCGTAGTAGCCTAATTGGTAGAGTCGCGTATAATCGATGTATTGTCAGTGAGAAGTTCACGGCACTCGAGATCTTTCTATCAACTTGTCATCAAATCCTTCGCAGTCATCCACTCCTTTCTATTCAAAGGACTTGGTTAGAAGAGTTGTGGATTAGAGTGATTAGCAACCGGAGGGTGGCAATTTCGGATCTCAATCCAACCAAACAGCGTCGTATATGTGGGGGTTGGTGCATGTTAAATCTGTCGTGGCCTTAAATGTCTTCACGTTGGTCACGCTTTTTTTAACAGTACTTATCAAACGATCCTCGTATAAATTAGTTTAATAACAATTGATTCCAGTAGTAGCATTAAATACTTCGATTTAGATAGTAACAGAGGGATTATAATTCAGTATTTGTCTCTAATTCATTAAGAGTTGAAAAATAAATGTTTAAAAATTGAAGTTTAACTATTAAGTTAATTATAAAATTCTACTCCGTTTACTTTAACTTAGCGTCCTATTTTGTAGGATATCAAGGAACAAGGATTAATATACCATCCTTAACGCAATTAAAAGAATCAGCCTTATTTTTCCATATTGTAGGCTATCGTTTTACAAAAAGATATATTTATAGAAACAGCCTGATAGAAAGCATTTTGTTTTAAGTAATTTAATTTTTTACTTCATGTTCTGTTCCTCTACTATCATACTTTTACTATCACGACTAAATTATAACTAAGGGCATACGCCTAATTTTACAATAGCCCATTATGTTGCCTACTTTAATTCCAACTACCTACCCCTAATTTTTCTTTTAGGAGTGGAAATATGTAGGTAGCTAATTAACATCGTACTGAAGCAACACAACGGGTTATTGGCAACAGTTCGGGATCGATCCCGAAGGGAAAGATCCAAGGACAAAGTCTCGTAATTTTGAACCACGGTCAGATGACGAGAATAACACCCGTGCTGCGGAAATAGGTGTGTACAAAGCACGTGTAATCGAAATTATTTCTTTATAGTTGAAATCGTTTTACAACGATTATATTACAGCAAAAAGAGTTATTTATAATTTTGCATAATTATAACATATTCAAAGGTGCGAACTATTATCGCTATCGTTTTCTAAATATCTGAAATTCGATCGTACCATGTTTGTTTTAAATTGTCAAAACATAACAGCAAAATCGGCTACTTATAATTTCATATCACTATAACGTATTCAAAAGGACAAAAAATTATACCTAAATATTTGACATTTTATCGTACCATATTTGTAATTGTCGAAACAATATACCTAAAACGGGCTATTTGTAGTTCCAAGTAATTACGTTTCAAAAGTACGAAACATTATCCCTGTCGTTTGCTAAATATTTATAATTTTATTGTACCGCCGTTTGCAATTAACAGTCAAAATTACCTTTTACGACTTCAATGGAAGAACAGAAATCCTCCTCAAATGTTAAAAATGGTTGAAAAGTCATACCTAATGAGAATAGAAATCCTCCTCAAATGTTAAAAATGGTTGAAAAGTCATGCCTAATGAGAATAGAAATTCTCCTCAAATGTTAAAAATGGTTGAAAAGTCATATCTAATGAGATTGTCTTCCTGTGTATTCTAATTTGAAATGGATGTTAAGTTTTGTCACACTTAAAAAATATTAAGTGTACTAAATTTTAAAATTATATACAGCCATCTTCCCCGATTCTGCTGGTGATAATGTCAACTTCAATGGAGGTAGTGAAGGAAACATTACCTTTTATGTACCAAGATAGCCCGGTTGGAAGAGTAGTGGATTAACAATCGTAGGGTTGCGAGTTCGAAACTAGATCCAACCAAAGAGACTTGTGTTCGTGGGGCTGGTGCAAGTTCAATCTGTCGTGGACTCAAATGCCCTCACTTTGGCATGGCGTGGAAGTTTGGAGAGTGGGGTGAAATCTCAGGTGTTGACCTCGTCATAGCCCGTTGTGTTGCTTCAGTGCGACATTAATTCGACTACCTACCCAACTTCTTTTTATATACCTAAATACGTATTACGTTCCACTCTACAGTGGTAAACACTTCGTGTAGACAGCCGGTTTTTAATCGTTTAGCATACACAGCCCTGTTATCACAATTATAATTCTTAAGACCGATTCATATAGATTGAAGCATGGTGTCATCATTAATACATAATCCATCTTCGGATGAAATAAAAGGAACATATACGAGGAGCTTCATGCTATTTCTTCGGGTCACTCGGTTTGATCTGTCACGTGGTTTTGTGAAAAAGCATGAATCCCAATACGGAGGAAATTATTGATTGGTTGATGTGATTATCCAACGTTATTAAGAGAACACTGTCTCTTGCTGATAAATAATATATGAAGTCTGAGCTTCGATGGTCAATCGGTATAAGTCGGTTCATATGCCCCCTTGAGTTACCCTTCTGAGATCTTAAGATAGCGACTCCACCCACAGGCTATGTCTATTTCATTAGAAGTTTGATGGCGCTCGCAGCTTCATGTTATTTCTCCCGATAGTTCGGTTTGAAAGATGAAGGTCATGCGGAATTGGAAGAAAGCACAAATCTTTATGTAGGATTAACTGACGACACACTAGTTTGCGTTTCGATAGCCCTTTTTCGAAAGTCGATTCCCAAGAGTCCACTTGACCAACACTTCTGAGATTGTACGACAGTGATTCCACACACATATTCCATCTATTTCATTAGAAGGTCGATGTCGTAATACATCAACATATGCATCAAGTTTTTTATTCGAATACAGTATCCAACACTTACAAGGTTCGAAAATAGTTGAAACATGTTTATAATTTTTTCTTGTGGTTCGTTCCACTCGTTCAAAACCAAATGACTCAACTGTCTTTTCGTGGGAGCAGCACTATACTTCCACTACCCAAATGCTCTCGCATGATGCATGAGTTTACCTTAGAATGTAGTTTATCGACGTTTTGGGGATATTTAGCGTTTAATCTAATAGGGGTTGACCAATCAACTATGATATATCAATTCTGAATTCACTCTTTGGAATTTTTATTCGCGAAATGCTAAAATTGTATTTCTAAAAACAAACCAAGTGACATCACATTCGGAATACGTACTGGAAATACGTTTCCACAGCAGAAACACTACTGCAATCTACATTTAGCTTGACAGAAAAAGTTCCTCATACAAAGTACTAAAGGAAATACTTCTATTCTCTGATTTATTCTTGAAAGTGCTAGAAATGTTCAGCTTTTCCTTTCACATGTTGAATCCTGTTGGGCAACAGCAAGTTTCAGAAGGGTTCAATCAAGTTTTCGGATTCACCTTGGCTAAACTGATGTCATGGACAATTCAATGCCGTAGAGGGCATTATCTTGTGAGATGGCGATGCTAGCATTCTGGAGCAAATAATATATTTAGTCTGAATTATTTATTAGTAGCTATGGTAATGTTTTTGAAACGAGAACTTAGATTTTAAAAAGAAACAAATCAGTAGAGTTCACAAATATTGGGGCGTATTCTGCAATATAAAAACGATTCAAATTGTCTGACTCGTAATTAATACTGAATGATAAAACGAGTAAAAAATTAAAATGCTTATTCCCTCTCCAGAATCCTAAACGTAATACATTTATCTGGAAAAAACTTAGAATTTATTCTTATTACTTCTCGATTGCTTTATCTTTAGTAGTACCAGAGAGCAAAGCATCGCAGAAGATTAATTAAGTGCATTTTAACGCATTGAATTTGTTTTACACCAATTAATTATTTACCCAGCATGCACTGAAAAAAGAACATTACTCGAGCTGAGTGCAGGAATTTTCGTCTCGCCATCAATTTTAAGAATCTTTTTTGAAAAGCGTAAAAGAATCTTGATTGTAAATTGCAAGACAAAGTATTTCCAATTGAATACTTTATTAAAAGAAATATGGACTAGATAATATGAAAATAAAATTGTCCCTTCTTTACTTAGTTGATTAATGTAGTAGCTGAAATAATTAGAGTAACATTCAATTACAACCCGGTTTCTTATTTCGAGTCTTCTATGTTTACTTTAATATTATTACCGCCTCGCAAACGCGTTGGAATTGAAGCTAATAATTTAATCACTTTAATCCTGGAAACTTGTTTACGTCTGCCTTATTTCTACATGAGCATATTCTTCTCAGATGGGTTAAGTGTATTTTCTAGGAAAGGGTTCTGTCGCTGAGTCCTTATTTGAATAATTGTTTCGTTCATTTATATATACCTGAAGCAAGTGTTCTGAATATCTTATTTCGACTTGGTGAACAAAACAAGAAATATGTATACATACATATTTCATTAAGGTACGTGGCACAGAAATTATTGGTTTATTGCCGAATGGTATCAACGGATATAAACAATATTAAATCAACCATTGCGGGATTCATTCTCTAATTTTGCTGGTTGCTTAGTTTCAATATATTTGATTTGAGTTATGGAGTATTGTTAAAACTACCCTGAAGAGCTCTACATTAATGAATTTTTCATCAGTCTTCTTACGAAATTTGTTCATAGCATATAAATGTCTGAAGCAAGTGTTCTGAATATCTAGACTTTGAAAACAAAACAAGACAAATATGTGTATATATATATATATTTCATTATGGCACATGGCACAAAAATTGTTTGTTTATTTTTGAATGGCATCAACGGATGGATATAAACAATATAAAATTAACCACTGGGTCATTCCATGTGAAATGAGTAAAAAGCAGGTAAAACCTGTGGCCGTAGGATGACGGATTTTCATGAAATTTGAGACTGGTTTAGTTTATGCATAAGTAACGATATCCAAAATATTTTGGCTCAAAATGAAATATTTTGGACGTTTTAGGCATTTAAGGACATTCAACTTTGAAGAGCAGTTGTGAAATCACTTGATATTGCATGTTTGACCTCCTTCTCAAAAATAGTTATAGTAGACAACAATATTTCATATTCTGAAATATAAGAAAAATTTTCTTTTATCTATTTGGAAATAAGAATTTTATACATAATATATAAACTAAAACTTAGCGAAAGATGGAAAACAGTCGATTTTGATAGAATTAAATTTGATAGATTAATTAGAAATTTGATAGATTTCTATGAGCTAAAGGAATTTAAAGGCATCTTTGAAATTCATGCCAGTTACAGTGCTTGGTATGATAAAACTATTGCTGAAGTTTGGAAATCGGTTTTTATTTCCTTCATCTTTAAAACAGCAAAGGAAAACTAAAAATGACGATTTTCCACTTAAAATAGGCATACAAAATCAAATGAAGGAAAACTCCGACGAAAACTATATTTTAGAGGTAGATATGTAGTTTAATATATTAATTGTAAAAAAATCAGGATTGCATTTTGAGTCCCAAAGCAACAGTAACAAAATGTGTAACATTCAAAAACACGTTCTTGCCCATCCATCAAATGGCGACTGAAAGTTTCGTCGCCAAACGATTAATTGGATAGGCCTACGACGGGTTACCATATTCCATAACTATCGCCATAACTGGCAATATTTATTATCGCCAATCAGCATTCCCTTCCCTTTTTATGCATATTGTGCTTTTCAAATGACAACAGTGAAATGGAAACAATGAAACCACAAATGGACAATGAAATACCAAATTACTTTTAACTTAAGAAGTAAATTATAAAATCAGAACATCAGATTACCATAAAAAAGCTTCAGATATGATAAAAAAGTAAGATTTACATCTAGTTAAAAATATTCCTGGGGCAAAATATAAGCAAACTACAATAGTGAAAACTTCAGGACATATACTAGACATCTTGGTCTATAATGTTAAAAAGTTTTGATGCTTTCGAAGATTTTCTTCACAGTTAAATATGTATTTAAAAAAGTGAAAAATCGCAATTTTCCATAATTTTACTTTTTAAATGTTTTTTGTTTACTAAGGAACAGAAATATAATCACTAAATTACGCCACGCTATTGCTGTAAAGCTCTTCATTAAGAATACATTTTAATATTGTCTTTCCATTTCTGGAGATACCAGGGAAATTCGAAAATTGTAGCAAATTGTCAAAATTTCTATTTTTGTCGATCTCTCAGATTCAGCCGTGAGAAGTCTATTACATTATATTCTGACCTCCTGAGAGACCTTTTTCTGAAGAATGTAACATATAAAATTTTAAATTTGAAATATAGGGTTGCGAACAGGCCACTTGTAGTTCTAAAAAATCTAAATATACGTGACCTTGAACTTTAAAGTCAACAATGAACAAAATATAGATTTCTGAGACCTAATATTTGCAGTTGCTCCTTACTACATATGATCTATATAAAAACTGATTTTCATTAAAATCGGTGATATGTCAGGCACAGCCAATTTGCTCATTTTGCATGGAATAACCCTACCGCGGGATCCATTTTCCAATTTTATCGCTTAGTTTCGATATGCTTGATTTGAGTTATGGAGGTGTATAGTATTGCCATACAGTATTGCAAAAACTATATGGAAGAATTCGACAGAAAGCAATGAGAAATCTAGGAGATAGAAATCAGCACAGAAAAAATATGAACAAGCACAAAAATAGGTTTAACGTCTAAAAGTGCAGTAAAGCTTATTCACAAGGAAATGCGACGAAATTGACTTAGATGTTCAGAAGCTAATTAGGATATAACATGATTGAGGTGTGAATTTCTTGACATATATTTTATTTTAAATAGAATTAACACCAGTAAGAAGTATATGAAAAGCTGCTATATGCTTTTGATAATTTTATTTCATTTGGAGTTATGAAATGTTAATAATACAGATGCTGTTTCTGTTATAAATGGATTTAAATAATTTGTGAAATGTGACTCATGCATTTCATTTAACGATACTGCCATTTATTGATATTATTAAGAAAGTTCAGCCAGATGCTAAGCGCGCGTTTGCTAGAATTCTGAAAAACAGAAAGCAAAATTAATTATTCAAAAGCGGAAAAAAAGTGAAATTCGGAAGTAAAAAAAATGTTTTGAAAAAAAAAATGAGTTGATTAGTTTCCCACTTCGTTTTCCAGACATTTATAATCTAAAGCAAGATTAAACTGAGTTTATTATCAGGACATTGAAAATTGGGGTCCATTCAATCCTCCATTTATTTCTATCAATTACCTTATTCATAGCCTATCAACTACACTTGGAATTGAAAACGCACTACTTAAAGAGCATTCGTTAATTATTAATATTATATTTTATAAACTCGATCATACTTCGCATTTGGATCAAAGACTATTTGCTTTATCCCAACGTTGAATGTTTGAATAATTAATTATTGCTATGTTGGATATTAAAATAATTTTAAGCATTCATTTGAATATTTTATTTATTTTAACATAGGATCTTAGAATATTTTTAGCACGACATGAATATTTGATTTTACTCAAGATTGAGTGCTATAAAGTGTTTAATTAGGGCTATAATTTGGATTAGAATATTTAAATGTACCTAGAATTTCATATTAAATGTTTAGTTAATCACACCATTCAATATTAAAGCGTATGACACTTTGAACATTATGTTTCCGACTTTCATTTCCAAAATTCCAGGCATTGAATAGATTATTTGTTTTTCTTTTCAATACTATTTTTTCTAGTTTTTCTCCTTTTCGCCACACAATCCTATTTATTTCTGTGCTTGATTTTTTTAAAGGTTATTGAAATTAATTTAGAAATTATCCTTAGATTCAGAAAGAGTTTTCTCTATTTTAAAAAGGGACTTTAATATTTATGATAGGTTTATTCTTAATCGATCATTTTTCAACGTCATAGGTAAGACGCTTGTTTTTTTCATAACAGTTTTATCAACTTGAAAAGTGTGAGGTTTCGTTAAAATTATCGAATGACACATCAGACATAATTTACAAACACAATTACATTACATACAAGTTCAAAATGATTTGGGCTGCGATTCTATGAGAGATTTTCAGTGTAAACCAACCAAACGGCAAGCAAAGATTTTACTTCAGTTACCCAAATGCTCTCGCATAATACATATCGGGGGGATCTTAAAATCTAGTTTATCACTATATAGCCACGTTTGGCATTTAATCTAATTGGTGTTGACCAATTAACTATCCAAAATCAATTCGAAATTTTTCTTTGGAATTTTTATTGGCGAAGTGCTGAAATAGTATTTGAAAGACAAACCACGCTCGTCAGGTTCAGAATACGTACAGGAAAAGCTTAACACCACAGAAACATTACCACCACCTATATTTAGATAAACAGAAAAAGTTGGTCTGTCGCCCTACACCCTTTTTATCATACGATGGAAAAAAGTGTGTCAGATCATATCAAAGATAAAATGTTACTATTTTCCTAATTTGTGTTTATTGCACTATACCAGTGATAGTCAACCTGGTCCCTACCGCCTACTAGTGGGCGATTCAAGCTTTCATGGTGGGCGGAAGGGGTTTTGTCCGATGCTGAAGCTATTTTCCGTTATCATCGCGCATCTATGACTCAATGACAGAGCAGGTTGTACTGCACTGTAGTGCGTACAACCATGACGAAGGCGGGGTGTACCAGCGGACATCACTCAAGTTAGTTCGTTTCATGGTGAGGCCAGTACGTAATTAGATTTGTAAGAGTAAGCACGTGCCTACACCTTCAAGCAAGTTTTATAAATTGTGTGAAATACTGTGAGCTCATGTTTCAAAAAAGAAATACGCTCGTGGCTATTTACCGGGATATCTGAAGTTGGGTTTCATCGAATTTGTTGTAAATAAATAACTCTCAATGTGTTTACTGTGTCATAAAACATTATCCAATGAAGCCAAATCGATTGCGAGAACATCTTGCTACAAAGCATCCAAAAGATAAAGGCAAGTCCATTGAATATCTTCAGGAAATATATAAAAAAGTGGTAAAAGCTGTAATATTGGAGAAACTTTAATAATACCCTCTATAAAAGAATTTATCTCAACCCTCTATAAAAGAATTTATCTCAACAGTAATGCATCAGGACATACCTGAAGCTTTAAAAACGTTGCTCCTAAGGGATAGCACAATTGAAAGTACGCTGGTAAATTGGTAAAGCGACGAATTGAAGAAATGATCAGTTAATATTGAAAATAAACTTATAGATATTCTCCAAAACTCTTCATTTTCTATACAATTGGACGAGTATACCATTTCAGATAATAATGTTTTATTGACGATATATGCACGTTATTTTGATGAAAACAATAAATTACGAGAAGAAATGCTATTCGCAATTAATCTCATTACAGATACAAGAGGATTATCAGTATTTAATGCTGTGAAATCATGCTTTGCAAAAAATAATATACCTTTGAACAATATTGTTGCATGTGCTACTGATGGAACACCATCAATGGTAGGTCGCTATCGTGGATTTGTTGTTTATTTGAAGGAAGAAGTGCCAAATGTTTTATGTATTCATTGTGTGGTGCACAGACATCTTGTAGGAAAACATTTAAGTACAAGTCTCAATTCATCATTAACTATAGTAATTAGAGCTGTAAATAAGATCAAATCCAATGCCAAACATGACAGAATGTTTCGACAGCTGTGCCAGGACAATAATGAGGAATTTATTAGGTTACGTTTACACACAGAAGTTCGGTAACTGTCAAAGGGTACATGTTTGTCTCGTTTTGTAGCATTATGTGATAGTGTCATACATTTTTTAAAAGTATTAATGAGACCAATCTCTGTCAACAATTAAAAATAGTAAAGAATGATGCCTTTTATTTGGTAGATATTTTCAAGAGATTTATTGAAATCAATTTGCAGCTTAAAAGAGCTAATAAAACTATTATCAATTGCCAAAATATTGTGTCATTATTTATCGACAAACTTGATCTTCTTCGTTATAATATATTGAAGAGAGAATTTCATCAGTGTCCCTAATTATCATCCATAAAAGATGATGTAACTCCAGAGGAGATTGAAAGATTCAGTAGCCACCTTAACGAACTTAAATTGGATATGGAAAAATGATTTGAAGAGATTTTGAACTTGAAGGTGTATGACTGGATGAAAAATCCTTTTACTGCAAATATTGAAAGGCTGGTACAACTTGCCAAGAACTGTTAGAACTTAGATATGAAGAGAGAGTAAATATAATTTTGATAGTGGTGGATATGAAAACTTATGGCTAGATAAAAAATGCCTGCGTTATATCCAAATATGTGGAAAATGACATTCAATTTATTGATACCTTTCCCTACTTCATATCTTGTAGAATCGGGCTTTAGAGCTGTTAATCATATTATCACCAAACAGAGAAACCGTCTGAATATTTCCGAAGGAGGAGACCTTCGTTTGTTCCTTACGAAAATTGAACCAGATATCAAATATTTAGTTTCGCAACATCAGCATCAAGGATTTCATTAATAATTAATTAAAGGTCATTTAATAGACTTTATTCTTTTATAGTTTTTATATTTAATTTTCTTTTTCTTCAATTTAAGCAGCTTCCGCACTAGCAGGCGCTGTATTGATGGAAATGCAGAAATGCAGCATCAAATTAAATTTTCTGTGTATTATAAACATATGCAAGGGATAAATAAAAATATAAATTTATCTACATATTTTTACTAAACCTCCACTCAAAAATTACGAGTACTCTGCAGTTGCGCTAAATTAAGTTACTGTGGAACCGGTGGGAGGTAAGAAAATTTTACTACCAACAAAGATACAAAAGTGGGCGGTAGGTATAAAAAGGTTGACTACCCCTGCACTATACGATACCGATCAAAGAATAACGAGGCTGGCTTCATAGTTACAAAACAAAACCACATAGAAAAGTACACTGGAAATCCTGCAATATCAATAATGTGACGACGAGTCGTCACAATGCTCTAATTCGTTCTTGTTGACAGCAGAGTTCAGAAGTGTTTTTCAATTTAGTACATTTGATAGTATAGTGTGAATTTAAAAATGTAGCAAAGAGAATTTTATGTGAAAGAGTCGATCTGCGAGAAGCAAATTCTGCAAGTAGCCGAGTATTTGCATCTATAATAGTCTCTGAAATATTCAGCCAGCTACAACTCTTACGTTGTAGCTGGCACTCTTACGTTTTTACTTTCTATCCACACTACTTACCTTTTTTTGGGGGGGGATGGAGCATCTGCGTCCAATCTGCTTGTAATGTTGAGGCTAGGTATACAAATATTCTAGGTATATGAATGCTACCAAGTTATATGAATATTCTAATCCAATATTTCAATGGATAGAAATGCTCTAACAGGGCGGCGAGACATAAGAAGTCCTACCAATCCAAATTTATTATTTGAAAAATATTGAGTCATCCCATAAGTAATGCGGTTTCTTTTCTTATTGGGGCTATGGTAGTTCACTTGGTAGGGTCACGAATTAGTAACCGGAGGGTTGCGAGTTCGAAAATCTAACCAAAGACCATCGTGAACGAGGAGGCTGGTGCAAATTAAATCTGTCGTGGCCTCAAATGTCCTCACTTTGGCGTGGGGTGGGGAGTTGGAGAGTGGGGCTCTAGCTCAGGTGTTGATCTCGTCATCTGACAGAGGTTCAAAATTACGAGGTATTATCCTCGGATTTTTCCCTTCGGGATTATTCCCGGACCGTCGCCAATAGTCCTTAATATTACTCCATTGCGACGTAAATTCAACTACCAATCAGCCATTATTTCTTATTGATCAAAATGAATGATACGACGTTTTACATTTATTGCGTAATCGTACTATGTGTGTGTTTTATTAGAATTTGTAAAGTCTTTTTGTCATTGTGTGTCACACGAGGACACATCAAAAATGTTTTCACCCGTAGATTTAAGAGTAAAAAAATTACGATTTTCATGGTTATCAAACGTAATCTGTATTATGAGTTGTTTCCTGAAAATCAGATCATCACTGAAGAGTTGTATTGTGAACAACTGACTCGTCTAAAGCCAGCTATTAATGGAACAAACCTGCATTAGATGAAAAAAAGGGCGTGCTTTTCATCATGATACTTTACGACCTCACACGGGAAGAGCATAAGAAACGCTACAAAAAGATAAGACAATTTGAATGAGAAATTATGCCTTATACACCATGTTCCCCTTATCTGCCATTGTCAGATCTGTGATGCTTTTATAGAAGGCTTCAAGACCACCTGAATGGAAAAGTTTGGAATTCGAATATGATGTCCGAAGAGAACTCGATTCATTCTTTGGATCATATCTGCCATTGTCAGATCTGTGATGCTTTTATAGAAGGCTTCAAGACCACCTGAATGGAAAAGTTTGGAATTCGAATATGATGTCCGAAGAGAACTCGATTCATTCTTTGGATCTTATCTGCCATTGTCAGATCTGTGATGCTTTTATAGAAGGCTTCAAGACCACCTGAATGGAAAAGTTTGGAATTCAAATATGATGTCCGAAGAGAACTCGATTCATTCTTTGGATCGAAACACAAAAGCTTCTATCGCCAGGGAATAATTAAAATTTAAGATGAGAACACTTGTAAATAATAGTGGTAAATGTATCTTAGATTCAATTTTCAGGTATCATATGACTGTTTTTTTTGCGTTACAATGTTCTCCAATAAACGCTTTACTTTTGGGATGACTCATTACATTCATATAACACAATAAATCTTCACTCAAAAATTTAGGTTTTTAGAAAAATGTTTTTAGCATTCTGTCCTACAAAGGGTTAAACACCATTAATAGCGTATTTCAGAATGACAATACAAAACACCCAAATTCTCTCAAAATCTCGTACTTGATTGGTCATAAACACAGTTTACAAACTTTCTAACAGTAGAATGGAGTTGGTAAAATTGTAAAATTTCAAACTATGACTAATAAAGATTAAAAACCTGCGAAAAATCATCGTCAATGGCTATTTCGGTCAGCCTCCACAACAATTACTTCTATCCTGATGATGATGGATGTTTTGATTCACAGAAATAGTCATTGATTATTTTTCACAGGTTTTTAATCTTTATTAGTCATATTTAGATGTTTTACATTTTTTCTACCTGTTTGACTAAGGTGTTATCTGTTTATCATAGTAGGATAGAGGTTTCGAATTGCAACAAATATTCGTTCCAAAATTTGTTTAGCATCACTAAGTAGCACTTTAGAAGCACAAATGAAAAACTACTAAATTTACTTTTTAAAGTCCAAAGTAGTACTTAAATAATTTTGTAATCCTTTTGATCTCACTCACATGTTGTAATTGGCCCTTTGATTCCTGAAACTACGCCGAAGACTGACTTTTTGTCCACACTTTCTAATAAACACAGCAACGAAATTCCTCTACCAGTTCGTTTACTTTCTGTGTCTGATTTTTCTTTTTTTAATTCTTTTCCTAAGCCTTACTAGTTGTTTCTCCGGCAAAGAAATAAAATTTCTTTATTGATCGCTGCGCGTCGTATTTCAGACTTTATGCTTTTGCTGTTTAATCGCTCGAGCTAAAAGCTATCCTTAGGGGAAACTTTTGTAAGACGGGAAGAAATTATTTTATAAATCATCCCCTTTTATCTTTTCTATTGAACACATGATATATTGTTAAATCTTAGATGAATTATTAATTTTTTTATTTGAAAAACCATGGTTATGGCTCGAGTTATTGACTCAAAAATCTGCGAATTACCAAGGCATTGTGATGAAAAAATAGAAAAAATGTTATTTTAAACACATTATCTAAAATCCGAAAGAAGCTTTTAATTTAAACTTATAAGAATTGTATAAAGAAGTAGGAGAAGATTAAGGTGTAGGTAGGTATTTACGTCGCATTGGAGCAACACAGTGGGCTATTGGCGACAGTCCAGGATCAAACCAGAAGGGAAAGATTCGAGGACAACACCACTTAATTGTGAACCACGATCAGATGATGAGGTCACACTTGAGCTAGCCCCACACTCTCCAAACTTCCACACTACACCAACGTGAGGACATTTGAGACCATGGTAGATTTAACATGCACCAGCCCCCTTTGTACACGACGGTCTTTGGTTGGATTCGAACTCTCAACCCTCCTGTTTCTAATCCGTTAGTCTTCCAACCGAGTTACCACTGCCCTAAAGATTAAAGGAAGTTTGTTTTATGATATATAAAAAGAAGAGAAAAAAATGCAAACAATCTATATATCAATATATTTTTTGCTAAAGTACATGGCGCTGAAATCTACATTATTTATTATCGAGTGGAATCAACGGATATAAACAATAAAAAAATTAAGGGTTTCGGGATTCATTCGCCAATTTTGCCGCTTAGTTTAAATATTATTGATATGAGCTACAGAACTGCATAATATTTCTAAAACCACATAGAAGATATCGTTGCTGTAATGAAATTTTCCTGCAATCTGATTAGAGAAGGCAATCAGAAATATGGAAGATGGAAATCAAAGCAGAAAAGAAAGCATGAGTGGAAATAGGTTTAGCGTCAAAAATGCCAAATCGACTTTGAACAAGGAAATGGGAGTTGTTAATTGTTACAATATGACTGAGACGTGCTTTTTGCCATGCGTTTTATTGAAAATAAAAATTGACCCTAATAAAAGTAAACGAAATTCTGTGAAATATTTTTGAATAACTATTTCATTTCATGAAATCTATTCATAAAATATACATGGATGCAGTATTCATTATAAATGGATTGAAATAAGATGCAAAATGTGAGTAATGACACTTTGCCATCAATACGAATTTAGAAACTCAAGCGTAGATGCTATGTGTTGGTCGGCTAATATATATATATATATATATATATATATATATATATATATATATATATATATATATATATATATATATATATATATATATACAGAAATCGACATTATTTGTATATTGACAAATGGCAACAATTTCATTTACTTTGATTCGTGGCACTCTTGTACTACCAAGCATACGACATTTTCGAATTTCGCCATCTTTAAAGGAAGGCTGAAAAATTAATTTGGAAAGATTTTCATGACTAGTTTTTTAACCCTCTTGGTGGTTATCTCGACAAGGTATCTTGTCATTAGCAAAAATAACTAGATCTTGATGGACGAGATATCTCGTCATTAGAAGAAAACTGACCAGACCTTGATCTCGTCGCCATAAAAAAATCGACAATATCTTGATGACGAGATATCTAGTCATTAGCAAAATTGGTCAGATCTTGATGGTCGAGTTATCTCATCGAAACCACTTGGAGGGTTGAAGTGAATTAATTCCATTTAGCAACTCGTGCAAGAACAAAAGAACTTGTCTTAAAATTGAATGTCTTCAGTACAGGCAAAGGGAAGGTAACATTTTTCAAAAAATGATGGATCGATGTAATGGCTTTTAAAAGAAAGAAAATCGCTGTTTTGAGGAACTTCTAATAGGTATAAAAAGTTGCTTATACACAGCTTCTACTCGTAAAGTAGGAACCTTGACCCAACACTACAATAAATAATTTTTAATACTAAAAAAGACCTAATTCAGATATTTTTAACGTTAACATTCTTTTAATATCGGCAAAGTCCCATTTAAAATTCATTTTACCCTAACTTGCATGGTGCTTTAAATCAAATCCTTTGTGGGATTGTTGTTGCGTATGATGAATAGGAAATACACATAAAAAAAGAAGAAATATACATTACATTTATAACCACAGAAAAAAGAGCCAAATAAAACTAAAGTCAGTCGGAAAAAAGTTGTTCTGAAGATATTAACTCGTGCTTCTTTTTTCTCGTAATCTCACATAGTTGCCCCAACGTACAACTAAAAATAGAACACAATTTAAATTATTGAGTGCATCTTTCAATAAAAACAAGTAATTATATTTTAAACATTGGGAAAAAGAAAGGAGATGTTAAGTTTTAATGAGTTTAAAATAATTTTGTAAAGGAAACCTATGTCGAAATTTTAAAATAATTTCAATAAATTCATTTAGCTACCAGTCTTTGTTCAAAAGGTTTCGTGCTATATGTTTTGATTTTTTTCATTAAACAGTTCTACAACCATGGTGTCAAACCAAGGACTTTCGAAGGTTGGTCGAAATGTGTACGCATGTCATTCAGAAAATTAACGCACTTCTTTATCAAAACCGGACATAAAATAACTAATTTCTACAGTGCTCTATTGCAAAATTGAATGTTTTATTCTCTTTATATCATTTGTCCCAAATATTTGGAAATTATTTGTTTCCAAAAGAAAAAATAAGTTCAAAATAAGCAAAATACTAGAATTTAAGTTTTGTAAAAATAATTTTTAGAAAAATAGTTACAAATGCCTTTTCAGCAGTACTGGTAAGACAATCTGAGTAATTGCAGAGGTCAATATGTACAGTCGAGGTAAAAAAAACGAACCACCCCCTTTATTCCGAGCACCATTCATAATAGAGCAAATTCAAAAATACCATTCAACAGGGAATAACGTCCTCTACAAATTCAAATGCAAAAAATTGCATTAGGGGCCATCTTCATATAAAATTTTGCACAAACAACAAAATTTACAATGGAAACACCATGTTTTGATGTCTTAATCAGATTGTACATCGTTAAATTAGTCTAAATATGAAATTTCATGACTTTACTATCGTTATATCCGGGGGATCATCTCCACATTGAAAATCACTATTCTCAGATCGAGATTAATTGTAGTTAATCAGGAACTGTTCATTTGATGCTTGGCTGAAAGAACTCTACAAAGAACCTTAAAAGAAATGTTCATTCTTGGCATAATAGTTTGCAAATACAAAAATTCAAATACAAAATCTATGCAACCCAGAAGCGTACCTACAATTATTAAATACAATTGAACTGATATTCCGATCATCCAAAAAGTGATAGCGAGTCATTCAATTGATCATTGATTAGTTGAATTCAACTATACGGCACATAACTGGTAAAAGGCAATGCATTTTAGATTACATAAATACAATTTCCAACCATTCAAAAATTTAAATATTCCTCAGATTTGTCAAATATTTTTTAAACTTTTGGCTGTCCCCTAAAATCCCCATAATGAGGAAAATTTAATGTAACGAAAACTAACCAATGGAATGAGCTGAAATAATCATATTAGAAGTCCTAAATCGATCCCCATCAAAATATAAGGTTTCATATTTTTTCAAACATTAAATTAATAATTATTATTGCATACTAAAATCTATTTTAAAAGTTAAATAATAGGTGAATTTTATTTGGGTTCTTTAATAGTAGCATAGTACAAAATATCAACACTATAGAAATATTATTTACGAAGATATCCATAAAAGTTGGAACTCCAATATTTCTGAACTCATAACTTCGAAACGGCAAGACCTAATGACATGGAATTTAATATCTGAAGTTACATTATGATATAGATTCGAAATTATGTGTCAAAATAGAGGGTTTCCATTGGAAATTATGAAGTTGGTGCTCAATTTAATATGAAGACGGCCCCTTATGTAAATTTTATGCATTTGAATTCATAGAAGACGTTAATTTCTGTCGAACGCCATCTTTGAAACTCTCTACTGTTAAAATTGCTCTAATGAAGAGGGGTGGTTCGTTTTTTCCCCGATTGGACATATATTGTCTATAACTGCAAAAGTAAAGTTGATTTAAGTTTAGTTATTCAGCTTTTTTAGCTTAAAACTTGTTTAAATATGTAAGCAAAAAAAATTAAAATATTTCATTCACTATTTAAAAGTGTTCATAAACTATGTTATGTTATTTAAAAACATTGATTATATGTCATGTGATACTTGCACAAACACACAGACACAAAACAGATAGTAAACGGGGAGATAGACAGACAGACTGACGCAATGAAGTTCAATCACTAAATGACAGTAAGTATTCATACTATGCAAAATTTCAGGAAAATTTATTCAGCCGTTTGGACGTAGTGTAGAAAATGTGAGGAATAATTAATAATAATAATACTTAATAAGGTAGGTAGATTGTAGTATTTACGTCGCACTGGAACAACACAACTATGGTGACGGTTCTGGATCAATCCCGAAGGGAAACTCGTAATTTTGAACCACGGCCAGATGACGTGGAATAAAAAGAAAAATGAAACACATTTAAAGAGCAACTAAATTTGGTAAAATAGTACACACCACTTTGGTTTCATGAAATTACAAAATCCAACAATATTTGAATTTTGGAAGTATTTGTTTCATCACGAAAAATTATTTAATAAACAAATTTTGTACTCCCACATATCTTGCATTTAGATTGGCTTCGTTTGCCGTTTCTAACTAAACGAGGGACTAACGGCTTAAAGTGGAATGCTAACCTCTTAGAACATATAAGTCATGCACTCGAAACCAGAGCCTGTTGAATCATGGGCCGGAGCGCAAACACCTCGGTGATCAAACCAGATAATACTTCACAGAAGAAATTATTTATTGACTCATTTTTATAAAACGCCCATGTTTTCAAACACTGTCTGGAACATATTATGCATAATTCCTTCAGAGAGTTATCGACCCCTAGACGAAGAGTTAGCAGGGATAAATTTAGTTTTCATAACTGACAGCATTTTTGCTGCATTGATTTGAAAAGTGACAGCAATTTCTGTTGTAGTAAAGTTACAAAATTCAAACTCAAACAAAATTAACACTTATACTTTAAAGATATTACAAATTTCGAAAAATTTCATCCATAAATCGAAAAAAGCATTAAAAATAACATAAAAGAAAGAAAAGAGCATAAAACAAAAGAGTATTAAAAATATCTCCGTCAAAACTTTATGCTTAACTTGTCAACAGTATTTTAGCTTATAAATGACAATAGTATACCTAAGAGCAAATGTTAAATTGAAAATTTAACTTACTTGGGTAACAATTTTACAATTCACACATCTGTGATTCATTATTTATAATTGCTTTTAGAATTGCAATTAGACATTAAGGTAATAAGCAGCAATAGTAAAATCTATGAATAGTGCAATTGTTTAAAGATAATTAATTGATAAATAATAAGAGTTAAGGTAAAATTTTCAACACCCCTAATTATTGTATTGTTTAGTTTAAAAATCTACGAGTATTTCTAGTTTGATATTAAAGAACAAAACCTCATTTAATAATCTATACTTGTCTATCTGCTACCTATGGAAATCAAACAAAATAAAGAATATGCTTTATTTTTAATAACTTTTTATGTCACGGCATAAACAACTGCAAATTTTTGTACTATCCATATAAATAAAAATGGAGTGTGAGTTTGCACATTGAATATTTTCGACTCATTTCAAGTTATTTATCCGTTTTGGTCCCTTCTAATGCAAAATCGGTGTCTTGCACGTTTGTTTGCCTGTATGTGTGTATGTGTGTGCCCGTACTACGTCCAAACGGCTGGGTGTATTTTCCTGGAACTTTTCATACTGTGAGTACTTACATTCATTTAGTGACTGAACTTGGTAGCGTTGGTCTGTCTGTCTTCCCATTTTACGTCTGTTTTTGTGTCTGTTTGTGCAAGTATCACAAAATTTTTACACATAATTAATACAATGTTCCATATTTTAGTTTAATGTTTTTAGTTTCCATTATTTAAATTTCCTTTATTTAAATATTTGGAAAAGTTTCATGCTAAAGCATGTGAGTAACTATACTTAAATCAACCATAATTTGGTAGTTTTGGAGAAGCTGGAATGTATATTGAGCATTGCGATTACTTCATTGTTTTACCAATACTGCTGAAAATGCAATTTTTTTCAAAAATTATTTTTACTGAATTTAAATTCTGATTATTTTAAGCCTTATTTTTTCATTGAGAAATATAAACGATTTCGAAACATTTGGGATATTTTGTAACTAACGGAAACTCGTGTTTGTTGACCATGTGCCACGCTATTTTCTGTTTTTTTTTCGTCCGGAATTAATTTCGAATTTCTAAATTGTATCCAATTTTTATTCGTAGGCTGTGGAACTATGCGAGATCACGAGATAAAAAAGGATCACGAATTTCTTCAGCTTTTTTTCCTCCAAGTTTACTTTATTTTTATTTATCTGTTTTCTGCTTAAATTAATTAAATTCCTATTTTTTAATAAATTATAATTCCTATTCATCGCACGCAACAACGCTACAAACTATTCGATTTAAAGCAGCATGCAAGTTAGACTAAAGCAAATTTCAAATGCAATTTTGCCGTTATTGAAAGAATGTTAATGTTAAAAATTCGAACTGACTTTTAAAATATTAAAAATTCTCTGTCACTGTAACAGAAGGTCAAGGTTGCTTTTTTTACGAATTGGAGCTATATCTAAGCAACTTATTATATCTGTTAAAGGTTTGTTGGAAAACAGTGATTTTCTTTAAAAAATGCTGTCAAATCGATTTATTCTTTTTTAAAAATGGCAATATGTTACCTTTGCTTTGTTTGTACTAAAGACATTCAATTTCAAAAGTTCTTTTTTTATTGCACGTGCCACAAAATGGAATTTTCATGAAAAAATGCATTTCCTTTAAAAAAAAATTTGCCATGAATATCTTATCAAATTAATTTGTCAGTTCCCCTTAAAAATGGCGAAATTCGAAAATGTCACACGCCTGGTGCAAAAGTGCCACAAGTAAAAAAATATTGGTAGGCAAACTATGAGTGCGAGAATATTCAACGTAGATTCGTCAATTTTATGAATTGAGTTATGGTAATTTTACATTAAACGAACCGAGAAAAGAAAAGGACATTCCTAATCCTTCCTCTAAAAAATTGTCTTGTGTAGTAGTTACCTTAGTGTCACCTTTCGTCATTTGGTTGTTTTGTTATACATCAGGGGTGCGATGTATGTGGACTGTATTACATGGATGGATATGCGTGCATAGGATTTGTATCCAAAGTTGCAGAAATTATAAAAATGTCGAAAGGTTAAAAAATTATTTTCCTCACATTAAAATGGTTTGGCATTTTTCTATGCAAGAGAAAATTAACTATTCTGGTCACTTTTCCAATTTATAAGTTCATCAATTCAATCCGAGTAAGGTCGGGCAATTCTGCTAGTGAGCAATAATTCCTTTCAAGACGATATTTGGCCGATATTTGCCGTCACATACGCTGAACTCTAAGTTGAAGTTTCTTATTCTGAGGGTATTAGTATAATAAATCTGTTACATCTGTATAAAATGATTCTATTACAAAAAATTCTTTAACCATGAAAGAAACTCGTGTGTCCATCTCAGAAAAGTAATCAAAGATGGTTAGAAGTTTGTCAGAATCACAGTAAACAATAATGAGAATTTGATGCGATAAATCTGTTATTGAAAATTGGCATTAAAAATCTAGGGAATTTTAATTGAAGAGACATCTCAAACAAAAAGCATACATGAATTCAAGGAAAATTTTTTTCTTCAAGCGAGTCTGGCTAGATTTATATACCCTTAAAGCAGCATATTCTAGTTATAGTTAAGTTAGGAACGCCAAAAAATCCTCTAAAGCAGTATGTACTTACTGCTTTAAAGACTCTTTTGGTGTCCCCTGAAAAGATTTGATTACATTTTATCAGTATCTACTCTTTAGATAAGCTGAGTAAACTTCTTCGGTAATGAAGATTTTTACAATTAATGTTTCATTATGCTATTAGATACTCTTACGTTCCCCATAACTTAGAGAGTTCAAAATATAAGGGCTCCACAACACTATTTTCGTCACTTCCATCTATAAAAATAAAAAAATTGGAATGTTCAAAAATCCTTAATTAATTGTAGCAAAATTATGAAAAATGAAATTAGTCGATCGAACAATAACAAAAGGGGTTATGCATAGAAAATGCAATTAAATCAAAAGGTATAATATTATATATATATATATAACATAGACCCAACTCAAATTTAATACATTTACTAATCCTAAACATCACAATACTGAACATCACATGTATAAGAATTTATAATGGAACTACAAAGAAATTACATTACAAAAATAAATATAATGAATACTTAAGTCTCATACAAAATAAACTTAAGAATGTATTAAAACCACATTTTTAATCCTTTTAAAAATACATTTAAAAATGAGTTTCAAAATGCACTAAAAAGTAGAAAATATATTTTCATGCGTACATGTCTAAAACTATACTCAAAAGAAATTTATTAATTTGGAAGAAAGGCAATTTTGAAACACAAATTTATACTATACAATACTATGATCGACCACAAAAATGCACATAATCGATATCTCATGACTAGCTAATTGTGAAAGTAATGACATTCAATACTAGGCACATTTCACACAACTAGTCTCTACAGCAATCGCAATAATACTCAATGTTATTCAAATGGGGATATCGAATTACATTACCTCCTCTGCACCCCTAGGACAAATAAAACGTTCTACTGAATATTGTATTGCCATTAGGAATATGTAAATATGCAATGTCTCAAGTCGATTAAACATCTGGAATTGGGTAGAAAATCGATCACAGGATTTGAATGTAACAGACAGAGCGAGCTAAATCAAATCGATTCTAATATTTCCGAGCTAATTGATAGAAGGCATTTATAAGCTAATAATATAAGCTAATAATTTGGATGACCGTGTTTTGTTAAAACTAGAGACGTCAGTGAGGAAGAAAGAGAACAATCCTATCCAAACCTATAAGGCCAGGTGCACACAACCGATTTTTAAACGAACGGCGCTGCTGCTACGTCGCTACACCCAACTATGCACACACAATCGTGAAATGATGCCAGTTGCGATGGATGTCTATCGAAGAAAACGTGTTTGTTCGCTTACTTGGTATACAAAAATAGATTTTGAAATAAAAAAGACTATACTGGATATATATATTTCACACAGGATACCTTTTTACTTCGCCAATAAACAATTCTATATTCAAATCATCAAAATTTACCCCAATTACTATAAAAATGTTAATAATTCATGTAAAATAATAAAACGCATTTACTATAAAAATAACGGATGTGTATACCACTCAATAGAGAATAACGTACTGAGAGACCGGAGGAGCGTGCGCGGCTACCGTGTGGCGACGAGGGGAACTACGGCACAAATTGCACGCAAGGTGGACGTACGTCGTCGCAATGTCACCGGAGGTACGTGTGCACTACACTATCTGATCTGTATCACAGACCGCACTTGCGGCGCCGTACCATTAAAAATCGGATGTGTGCACCGGCTCTAAGATGTGGAAAAGAAGTGTCAGCAACGCTGGATTGATGCCATAATGGTGGATTGCTTGGCGTGATGCTGAAGAAACGCTGTTCTAGATTTTATAAACAAGGCCGAAAAGCTTCTAAGTTGAAGAGAAAATAAGAGAAACTTAAACATACTAACTAAAAGCTTTTGAACTAAGTAATTTTTGGAATTGATATTCGAGACAAACTCAGTCAATCGTCAATGCTCCATTTACAATCCATCCCTTCTTATGTGGGTCTCAATGGAAATAAAATGGCGGATAGTTTGGAAAAGGAGGGTTTCTCAAAGTCATGGTAATCAAACACTTCTCTTACTTTTACTTAATATGATAGTTTCACGGAAAAGAAACAATATCTATTAAAAATTTCCTCCCAGCCATAGCTATTCCAGAGAAAGCAACTCAAAGGCTCCCTCAAATTCGAGGGTGATAGAGGTCAATAGACTGCCATCTCCAGACTGACCAGCGGAAGTTTGAGATAAATTACATTTGACCAAGGTTTAAAGGTTATACCGACATGTCGGAACTGCAATATAGAGCAAGCCTCTCCTGGTCACGTCCTTACTGGTTTGGGGCTGTCCAGGGAGGATATGTATTTTAATCCTTTGCTCGTCTTGGACATTTTGAAAGTGCATGAACTCACGGACGTTCTTGTCTTCACCAAGTGGGATAAGAAGCAACAACTAAAGCTCACATATTTGATAAAAAAATTGCGTAATGTATATTATTTCCTTGTACTAAAAGGACACTACATGCCAAAGATGCTTATAGCGAGATTGAAGTTGTACTCATCTTGGTCCTTGTAAATGTTAAATGTCACGGGCTTGGTAGTTGACGAGGTAACTAAGGGTATGATCTTTTCTGGGTTCCGTACGCGCCCAATAGAGGATTCTCGAGTTTTCATTTGAGTTCTTTATTATTATTTTTAAGTTATTAGTCAATGCTATGTTATTAAGCACATATATACACACACACTCAAGCGACATCGAGGTTTTGACTGCAATGTAAGCGATGCATTGTTGACTCCACCAGATCACATGTAAAGTTAGGCATGCATTTTGATGTAAACGTCCATAGCATGTTAGTATCCTAAGGAATATGTGTAATTTGTTATACTAAATTATACAATAATATTGCCTGGAGAAGTGAGTCTTTTTACGTTATTAAACAATATCAAACCAGAACTAAAAAACTGGTTGCTCTTAGACTCTGGACTGAATAAGTGCTATACATGCTCTCTTTTGTTATGTAAATTTAATATTTGTGATTTTTGTGTTAATCCTCTGAGGTGTTCGCGAGCATATATCCTTTCTACAACTTGCCAATAGACTTCTTACCAATTTTGACCTTGTTGACCAATAGAATCTTTCCTAGGATTTGCTCAATACTTAGATGTGGTTATCTAGCCATTATGTGTTAGTTGTAGGGAAAAGCAATAACTACGTTGCTAGGAAATTTTGTGACACTCAGAAGTTTAGGAAATGCATTTGTTTCTAGGATCTCATTTATTATTTGGACACAATACGAAAAAATTTTAATTGAAGAAGTAAACAGTCATTTTTATTGATTTGGTATTCAATATTTCATGTCATGGCAGGATTTTAGTGTTGTATGAATAATTCTGCGAACTCGAAACTGAGCATAAATTCACGTGGCGTGTCGATCATTTGACAATTTTGGTTCTCAACTCACAATTTGAGGAATCAATATGCAGTCCCTTGGAAGAAGAAAACAAACTTTTAGAAAGGTTTACGATTCAGTGAACGGGCTAAAATGTTATTAGCTTAAAACACTTGTCTCGCGAGCTTTCAGAAAAACTCGTCGTTCCGTTATTTAGATGCATTAAATTGTTATCAATCGATTCGGTGTCTGAATTTTTCTTGCAGTGTAAATAATGAACACAAGAGTGCTTATGCGCATCAAAAGCGATCATTTGTTTCATACAAAATCCGGAATCGATTTAAAATGACAGGAGCTGCAAGAATAAGGCTTTCTCCATAGAAACACATGACAACAAAGTCGCCAAAAGTTTGAAAAGCTTCTTTTATTGTTCAAACTTTTCAGATAAATGAGAGTTTAGTGATAAAAATAAGCTTTCAGAAATATATAGAAGTAGTGATTACGGTGATAAGAAAGAAGCCATATATCCAGAACTCACTACAGAAAAAACAGAAAAGAAAATGCAAAAAAGTGACCAATTTTCCCAAATTGATGTATGTGCCCAGGAATAAAAAGTACTTCCCCAATGAAAAAATTCTGCTTTTAAATAGAATGCTTGACGGATATTTCGGAAAACAAAAACACTCCCGTTAATGATGTATAGAAAACAAGGAAAGCAAAATGCCAAGAGGGAAAAATAGCGAGAAAAACGTCCACAGGATAATGAGTCCGAACAACGATTTAACATAAATGTGATTAAACTAGAGGTAATTAACTCCATTTAAAAGCCATTTATCGCATTTTCCAATCTCGGTCTTTGTAGTTCTCTGCTGTAAGAGTTTTGCCGGAGCCAAATTTTTGTTTGAACTAAAGATTTTTCGTTTTTATCTTGTTTTCTCTCTGATACATATTATTCATTAGCAACGACACTTAAAGAGTCTTCATTTTTCTCAAAGCTGCGTGGGAAATGCCTTCTATCATCCACTCCCGTAAAAGATGTAAATTTCCCCCACCTGGTTTAATTTAATCAAATTTTCAACTATCATATTCGCTTCGATACGAATGTCTTAATTTAAAAAATTTACAAAAAGTCTTGGCGTCATAATTTTGACTAGAATCAAAAGTTTTCTCGTTTTTATCTTGTTTTATCTCTGATTTATGTTACTAATTAGCAACGACACTTTAGGAGCCTTCATTTTACTCTTTGCAGGAGCCATAATTTTGGCATGAGCCAAATGTTTTTCTCTTTTATCTTGTTTTCTCTCTGATGTATGCATTATAAATTAACAACATTTTAGGAGCCTTCATTTCTTTCAAAGCTGCGTAGGGAATGCCTACTCTCATTCACTGTCGTAAAAGATGTATATATTTTTTCAAACGGATGTAATCTACCCAATATTTTCAACTATCATATTTGTAAGTAAGGTCTCGATACTGATGTCCTCATTACTAAACATATCCTTAAAATTCTTAAGCGATATTTTAAAATGGATGAAAAATATCCCCAAAAGAAAGAAAAGCTTATGCCCTTATAACAAGAAACTGCTGTTTGAATGTGAAAGAAAGTTGAGAAGAGAATTTACAAAATTTGTGGATGTTACTAAGTGTGTTCATCAGTGTTCCTGAATTTAAAGATAAATCGAACCAGGACACAGTTTGAGGTTCAATAGGATTCACTTCTTATACTTAACTTTCTAGACGAATTTTTATCTAATTCCGTCCATCAATCTCTTCAGCCCCGTCACTACAAGGGACGAACTGACGAACTTCCCAGTGAGTAAACCGCCGCTATTCCTAACAGGACAATCACCAACATCCATGAGCTTACAAAAATAGATTCGAAACCTACTGGGTGACAGTCAAACGCTGTGACCACTATACCAGTTAGAAGGCTATGGACGAAATTAACATTCAATGAAATTAACAAAATAACCTGGTTATTGTTTTGAGAACTTTATGGACATTGAATTTTAATAGCCATCATAAATGCGTTAAGTAATGAAATAGGATTATTTTAAAAAAGAAGACTCCTAATGCAGTGGGTATGTTTAACTAACGCAGTGGGTTTTCCCACTTCTGGGGAAATAAAACTTCCTTTGTGTGTGTATGTTACAGTTAAAGTTCGAAAGTCGTTGATGTGCATATTTCCTAGGTAATCTGAAGATTAGCCGATTTGTTCCATTAAAGTGCTGAATCATCTACAAAATAAGAGTTTTCCGTACTTTACCTAGGCAATGTGTACATTAACGGCTTTCGAATTGTTAAAGTGCAAAAGTTTGTTCCTCTAATTTCCTTTCCCTCCTCTTTCCCTTTCTCAAATTCATTTCCTTAATTGTAATAATACTTTTAAACCCTTTAATTGATTCTTTATATTATACTTTGTTCATTGATTGATTCTATCAACTATTCTGTTGATTGATTGATTCTATCAACTATTCTGTTGATTGACTGATTCTATCAACTATTCTGTTATTGATTGATTCTAACAACTTGATTCTTTAGATATCGAAAAATAAATAAATAACATTATGTTTCAACAATTGTCAGTATATTTTATTTACATCTGCTGATTATTATATGAAATTACTTATAACTTTTTGGGATAAAAGTATAGCGTGTTTTTCAATTAGTAGTACCTAGTATTACTGAGTTGTTTGTCTGAGTATTAATTTAATCATACAAAAACGTTGCAGTTGTTCGAGCAAAGATCTTATTTTCACTTTAACGAGTGTCTAATAGGTAATGTGCAGATTATCTAGGTGATCTGCAGATTACCTAGGTAATTTGAGAAATGAAACAATTTTCCTCACTTTAACGGATCGGCGTAGTTAATCTGCACATTACCTGATTTACGTACTTTAGCGGTAACATGTATATCCATTACAGGATCTTGTCTGTCCTGTGTTTGACGCAGCATGGCTAAATATGACCCTTGCGCTATGAAACCCTACCCAACCAACCTAATGGTTATCGATAGAGAAAGAAAACAATCGCATCACAAAATACTTTTAATTTTAAGCCTATTCTCTAAATTGTGTTTGTTTAGCAATCAAGAAATAAGATTTAAAAAATGTTTCAAAAAAAGGACTTATTCGGTAAAAACAAAACAGAGAGCATTGCTACTCAAATTTCAAGCTAAATGTTTAGATTCAATTAACAATGGACTAATAATTTCTACTTTATGGTCTTATTTCCATCAGTCTGGTTTTGTTTATAGAAATTTTGACCATTTTAAAATTTAAACGAATGAGTTAAAATTAAGCATGAAATACCGCTTATTATTTACATCAATAATAGCATAGAACGTAAAAGTATTACAACTAGCATGTAGAGATTTCAATTATGGTGAGTACATTTGAAAAAAATTAATGGAAATGGACCCGATTAGATAAATGGCCACTAGGTTAACTATCGTGTCCATTTCCTTAAACCGATTTTGGAGACTGGTGAGTTTCCAGTACCGAAACATCATTACAGATTTGGAATTTTTTTTATTAGTTTTAAAAGAATAAATCCTCCAGAGACCAAGTTTTACGACTGCAGTAGTTGCAAATGAAGTCAATATGGGACACGATGTCTCCAGATTTCCTTTTTACCGCAAGGTCTAGTGTTAAATAAACATCAGTAAGGAAATGCCACATCCATAAAAAGCAATTATTTTATCTTTGTTTCCATGATTTATGAGAAATGGGGCCACTATACAAAAGTTAAAAAATAATTTCAGTTTTCTTCAAGCGCTCTATATAATTCCTGAAAAGAAGTACTACTTATCGATTGCATGTTGCCGTAAGGATGATGTTTTTGTATACAGAATACCGCTTCCCTACTTATAATACAGTCCCATCCATAGAAGTGAAATATAAGTAGCATTGCTATTGAAAGATTTTCAAAAAGTGTAGCCAACATGTCGACTCGTAGTTACATGACTGCTATGTGAAAAATTGACTTGGATAACCGATTTGGCATTTTATCACCTCGTTTGGCGATATAACATCCTATGACAGGGTAGATGTGTGAATGCGCATATCTATAAAAATGTGACAAATATTGTCGCCAAAGTCTATTACTATGTCGCACGGACCAATAAATAATGGATGATAGTCTTCTCCTTTCCCATAGACCAATCAGAAGACAAATGTTTGTTTCCTCCCGGTAGACTAAAGTAATCTTTGGGTCACTTTATTGTTAGTTTTGGTCACATGATCCTGAGCGCATAATTAGGTTACCATTGCTCACTCTACTTTTATCCCATCAATGGCCGAACGTCTAAAAGCGTCCCTTTTAACCCTCCTGGTGGTTATAATGACGAGGTATCTCATCTTAAATAAAACTGACCAGATTTTGATGGACGAAATATCTCGCCATTAGCATAATTAGTCAGATCTTTATTGACGAGATATCTCGTCAAAACCACTTGAAGGTTGAAGAAACTCGTTAACTGAAGCGCTTGGTTACGTGTTCAAGACTCGTATATGCGAAGTCGGGTTGACTGCTTGAAGTTTTCTGATTTTTTCAAGACATGTAAATGCGGGTCAACTTTCCCAAAGTCATCCAGAAAGCGTCAGTTTCATCAGTCCTCCAGTTTATGGTGGTAAGGATGTGGCAGCACTTCCCATGGTTCCCCCGGGTTAAAACCACGTTCTTGCCAATTAGTGCTTAAAAGGTCATAGAATCCATAAGCCAGAATGAGGGAAAACTTATCTAAAATATTTGGCTGGTACAAATTGCATAGGACTTGAAGAAACATTTTAGGATTTACAATTTTCCTAAATATTCATTTCCTTGAAATATTTACCAACATTATATTTTCTAAAAAGCACCAAACTGTTTTAAGGATTACGGATTGAAAAACATGGAAAACGTCGCCAATTACAGTACCAAAGTGTTCTTATAAGTGGTTCTGAATAACTTATTTTTTAGATAAGTTATAAATAGACATGTTAAATAGCAAACTTCTTATTGCATCGAGGGAAATTCCTTACAAACTTTGTCCTTACAACCACATTTCAACGTGTAGGCGAGGTGCGAAACTACTTGTCTAACTGTTCAATTTGAATATGTGATCTCATTCACGCTGCTGTATCTTTTTCAGTACAGAAGTAAATGTTTTCTATAGGGATCGATACCATTAAAACTAGCAGACTCTCGCATACGTATCTGCGCTAAACTTTCTTAATTGCTTACCTATTTTATTGGCAAAGTGTCATTACTCACAATTCATACCTTATTTAAATCTATTTATAATGAATATAAGCATCTATATTCACATTTAATACGTCCAAATAAAATAAAATTAGTCAAAAATATAAAACAGCATTTTGTTTACATTTTTCATGTGTACTCTTCATGGTGTTAATTCTCATTTCGAATAAAGTGTAGAGTAAAAATCAGTTCACACTTCAGTCAAGTTTCCACAATTAGCTTATGAACGTCTATTTTAATTGCATCTCATTCACTTGTTGAAAAGCGATTCTATATCTTTTACCGCTAAACCTATCTTCGGGTTGACAGATTTTCTTTCCTGTTCTAATTTTTATCTTCCAGGTTTATCATTGCCTTCTGTAATTAGACTGCTGAAGAATTTCACTGGAGGCTCGAGATACCTTCCGTGCAGTTCTAGCTATATTATGCACATTCTTACTAATTTTCAAATAATTACCTTACGAAACCCTTGTAATTTCCCTACTAACGAGATTTGTTATAAAATAGGATGATTGTTTATATCACAACGGGGCTGAGAATAATCCCCAACATTAATTTTCTGTCTTCTCAGAGGGGTAAAAGAAAATGGGGCAGCTATATTAAATATCTTTTTTATGAACAAGGAAGAGCCATCGAAGTTTACAAAGGGGAAGAAACTCGCAAGGGACTATAAAAATAAAACAAAACAACTCAGAAATGAGTCTGGATTATTTAAAGGGTGGCATTTAAAATAATTACTAGACGTGAAACTAGTTTTATGAATGTTAATCGCATTAAGTAGTACTGCCCATATGTTTGCTTATCTAAGTTTTTTAACGCGTGCAAGTTATTTTTTAGTATCTAATCTCGTTTATTCAGAGATGAAAGAAGAAACAACAATTTCAATCTTATAAAAGTGTTTCTAATCACTCAGACGTCCCCCGAGGTATAAAAAAAGAGGAGTCTCGTTTCAAGTCGTAATTGGGGATCTGCTTTATACATTTTATACTTCATTAACTTAACTTAAAAGTCTTCCAGACGTAATAGTTTATCCAATCATATATTTCGGGAGAATCGAAAAGTGATTTATTCCTGAAGAATGTTTTAAAGTTATGAAAAACAGCACATGTCAGTGAATGCATATCTACCCACTTTTGAATGTAAAACATTTTTGAATGCATATAATAAGTAGAAATACACATTTTTAAGAACCAGTTTTGGTTAATGCCCGACAAATTGAACTTAATCATTATGGCACTACACGGGCGGTTTTGCGAAGCACTTTGCCTTGAACTGGTGCACCATGCGGATGGATTCACGTTACACCTCACGTACATCCACACATTCTAGGCACAATCCGTTTATAGATTCCACACATTCATTTTTGACAGATGAACATCCATGTCTTTACATCTGATTTGAACCAGGAACTTTTCGATCCAGAAGCCAGCACTTTGACTACTAGATTGATTGATCGGCTCTTGAAGAACTGAATGACTGAAAATGTTACCCAAATTTTTAAAAATAAAATAATTTAAGAAAACCTATCTGAAAATTTCTCTATAAGGCGCTTTTAGACTCTAAATTTTTAATATTTCCTCAAAAACAAAACATCCCAATTTTACTGATGTTTTTATTTTTTTATTATTTTATTATATTTTATTATTTTTTTATTATATTTTATTTTTATTTTTAATTACATTAGTATTTCAAGCTGTATTCCAGTGCGTCTACTTTATTCGACACTGAACCATTTAATATTATTATTGAGTTATTTACGTAAATCCTTATAAGAGACTCCTTAATATGATAACTCCTTATACTTGATACCTTTTAACCATTACTTTAATATCGCGAACCCTAAATTAGAGCATCTCAACCGTGTTAGGCGAATATGCCTTTTAACAATATACTGTATCGCATACCCTTATTCTATTTAAACATAGAACGGAGCTAGGGTATTTTTCAAGTTATGTTATCGTAAGGCACTAAAAAGAAAATATATTCCTTTTAATTCATGGACATCTACGGGCGGGATGCCTATTCCTCCCCATACCCAAAAAACAATTATATCCTTTTTTAATTCAAGGCCCACCAAAGGGCTTTAAATCCCCATCACCCGAAAAACATTGTGGACGTAAAGTTGTTGAAAATAAATATAAATGTTTACATGTAGAATCAATAATTAATGGTAATTATTAGTTTTGTGAGTAACAATTTATTAATGAAGATTAATAAAGTACTAATTTGGAGTAATGTTTTCAATCAATTCCCCTAAAAGATAAGCGATACCTAGAAAGCAACCTAGAATAATATCCTGGGTGCGCCACTATATTATTGTTGAGAATCTGCATACATCTTAGCGCATCTTAACCTTGTTGAATACTTGAATTCGTACTAACATAATATTCTCTTAGAAAGAGTTGCCTCCAAATAGCTTTGGAACTGTGATCTTACGACTAAACTAATTACATCTGTGTGACATTTAACAATGCTATGTATTTCTAAAAGCAATCTACATTGCTATTAGGAATTATAAATCAACAATTAAGCAAATTGTTTTTCTGATACTTTCGGATTGTACCAGTTAAATGTGTATTCACAAGGTTTTCTGCTTTTTCCTAGCTATAATTAAACACTAGGTAAACAATTAGACCAAAATTTGAAAATGTGTCAATGATCATAATATTATCGCTTAGAAATAATTAAAAAATCGAAAGAATAAAATTTAAAAAGATTATAAAATAAAATTATCTTAAAATTAAAAATGATCAACGTTATATAAAATAGTAAGCATCGTTTTATGCTTTAGGACTGGTTACAAGAAGCTTCTAGAAAGTTCTGATACCATCATGAAACATACAAAATAAAATGTTTAAATATAAAGAAAAAATAGTTAGAGAAAAATATCGTCTGCCATAAAAGTTCAATTGTGTTTTTGAACTTGGAACTCTTTTCGTTTCTTTCAGTTATTTATCGTCTGCACAGTTCAGCGCATGGCATTACTCCCTCCTATAAAGAACAGCGTCTTACTGTTATGGTAACCTAAACTGCAGATTTAGTTCTTGCACGAGTCATCGGTCCAATATACGTGGTCGTTTCATCACAGAAGTGAACCTCTCTTGAAGTACTACTTTGGCTGTCCTAAAAGAGTCATCATCCATAATTTGGTTTTGTAGGCAAGGATCGCTGTAGGGTTTAATACGAAGTGCATGAACAGTGTTCTTAGACTTTCATCCCCTTGCATTAGGATCCAAATCTTTTATTTCGTACGTAACGTGACAATCGTCGAAAAACTTGGAATGCGTCAAAGTATTTCTTTAGGAGTTTTTCTGACAGTCCTACTTTACTCACTGGGATAAAAATCCATAGCAGGTCTCTAGGCTCATAAGATACCATTTTATGTCTGGAATCGTAACGTTGGTAATATTTTCCTTGTGCTTGTAGGGTTCGTAGTCGAGATAACTGTCCCGATTTTTCGGTTTAAAAAATTAGTTGACAACGCAATCATCTGCCATATCGTCAAGGCAAAACGGAAACATAACGGGAAACCAAGTATTGCAATGGCTTCCCTCGTTAAGTAAATAAAAAGATATGAATACAGTTGGTGTTTTGTTTGGCGGTATTGTTGGCGAATGTTACAAAAGTTAATACTTTGTCCCAGTTCTTTTGCTCGACGTCGACATAGAGAGTATTATACGATAGGGTTTTGTTAAATCGCTCAGTCAGTGCATTTGTTTGATGATGATTTGCTATCGTCATTCCATGGTTCACATTGCCCAATCGGATAAGAGAAATAAGTCCCGAATGGAAAACTTCCGTGGTCTGTGATAACTCGTGAAGCTCTATGCTTCAAAAGAGGGCATCATCCTCAAGAAATTTCGCGATATCGAGAGCTTTTGATGTCTATAGAGCTCTAGTAACGGCATAGCGAGTTAAATAATCTGTATAAACTACTATCCAAATAGTCTAAGATCTATTCCAAAGCGATATTGGTTTCAGATGACCTGATGGCTACTGTGGAGTAGCCTTTCTTCTTTGACATTCTCGGCAGTTTGTAATATATCTTCGTGCACCTCTATACAGGCCTGGCCAATGAAATCAATTACGAATTCTATAAACGTTTTAGCTAATACTTAGTACCCGGCCGTAAGTGTTTCGTGGGAATGCTTTAGGATGTCTAATCTTAGATGTTTTGGCACAATGAAAAGTTACTTTCTTCACATTGGATCATTAATAATTGTAATAGTAGTAATTATTCTCGGGAGATGATAATGTTAGGAAAGCATAGAAAGAAGTTGTTGAAAAAAATATAAATGCTTATATGTATAATCAATAATTAATGGATGGTTATCAAATATTAGCTTTGTGAATAATAATTGATTAATGCAGATTAATAAAGTACTAATTAGGGTAATTATTTCAATCAATCCCCCTAAAAGATTTGCTATACCTATTTAGCCCCACTAGAATAAAATCTTGGGTGCGCCCCTGTATATTATTATTCAGAATCTGCATTCATCTAAGCGCATCTTAACCTTGTTGAATACTTGAATTCGTATTAACATAACACTCTCTTAGAAAGGATTGCCACGAAATTAGCTTTGGAATTGTGATATTATGACTAAACCAATTACATCTCTGCGATATTTAACAATTAATGTTATTTCAAAAAGCAATCTAAATTGCTATTGGAAATTATAAATCAACAATTAAATAAATTGTTTTCTGAAGCTTTCGAAATATACCTATAAAATGTAAATTCCCGAGATATCTGCCTTTTCCCAGCTAAAATTAAACATTTTGTAAGCATTTAGAACAAATGTGAAAATGTCAATAAACACAATATTCTCTCATAGAAATAATTGAAAATTCGAAAAAGAATAAAAATTAAAAGATTTATTTGGTGAAAAGGGAAACACAGAAAAGAGCATAGCAGAAGTGAATTGGAATCATAACATAAAAATGATCAACGTTACATAAAATAGTAAACATCTTAGGATTATTACAAGAAGCTTTTAGAAATTTCTATAATGCTTTCATCAAAAATACAAAATAAAATGCTTAAATTGTAGAGAAAAATATTGTCTGCCATCAAAGTCCAATGATATTTTTGAATCTGGAATTCTCCCTGCTCTTTTCAGTTATTTATCGTCTGCACTGTTCAGCTCTTGGCATTATTAACAATATCTTATTTATGCGTGAGTGTTTAGTGAGAAACGTAAAAGAAACTTTGTAAAGGAACAAAATTTTCATAAATGTAGAAACAGAACATTTCTTATTTTTTCCACGAAATATGTATGAGACCTGAAACATCTTTCCCTGCAAGTCGAAACTCATACAAAATGCAATAGCTTGAAATATTTAAAAACAAAAACTAAAATATAAGTACTGAACAACAGTATAAATTATTTATACACAGATGTCACCAAATAATTAAATTAGAAGAATGAAGACATTACATACATCGTGTTCTGACATTTTAGATGTTTACATCTCAAAAATTATTTATTTATGTAAGGTATGTATCGTGTACTGAGATTTCTTTGTTTTAGTTTTTAACATCTCGAGCTACCACTTTCTCGAATCTTCACCCTTTTCTTAATAATATCTCCCTGAATCTTGAGAATTTTTGTACTAAAATTTTGTTGACACTACATATTTATTTTTATATGTTTATAACAAAATAGAAAATCTTTGATATTTATGCACCGTAATTTCCTTCGACTGTGGTCCAAAATCACTGTCCAATTTTTAGTTTTTTTTGTTATAAATTTTAAATTTATTATATTAAAATTGTAGCTATTATAATTATAGTTATTATTAAATTAAATGTATAGCTGTAAAAATAAGGTTTTCCGAAAGATTTTTTTGATGATAATACCTTTTGTAGAAAGATCAGAAATTGATGGTTAAACAGTTTTGTTAATCTACATGTAGTTTATATTATCGGATTACATGTAGTTGTTAGGTAGTAGCATTTACGTCACACTGGAGCAACACAAAAAGTTATTGGCAACGATCGGGGATACATCCCAAAGGGAGAGATTCGAGGACAACACCTCATAATTTTGAAAAAGAGGGTCAGATGAGACGAGGTATACACTTGAGCTGATATTCCACTCTTCAAACTTCCACACCACGCCACATTTGAGGCCACGACAGATTCAACGTGCACTAGCCCCTCGTACAAGACAGTCTTTGGTTGAACCGAGTTTCGTACTGGAAACACACTGGATGTTTATCCACGACTCTTTCAAATGGGCTACCGCTGCCTCATCGGCTTGAAAGTGAAATTTCCCTTTTTTGACACTAAGTCAAAAAAGGGGAAAAATTCCAATTTTCAAGTAATGTGTGTGTGCAAAAACTTTTTTTCATTTAAAAAATTATTTAGTACATTTTGTATTACTCAATTATTTATTCAAAGAAGGATACTTTAATTACAAATTTAAAGTTATTGTTCTCGTTAAGATAATCAATTTATTTCTTCTTTGATAGGTTATTGGTAGTTTCATAGAAGCATCTTTTAACCAATTAGAGCACATCGAGGGAAAAAAACACTGATCGGCATTAAGATAAGAATTATTGAACTCTGGTACTATATCAAAGGATACTTTAACTTATATTCCAAAGATAATGCTGCAAGATCAGAAATGTGTGGAACAGTTAAGTTTATATTGTCCACGAGAGGGAATAATTTTATAGGACAAGATATGTTAACAATGATAAGCAGAGTATTTTTGTATAAATAAGATACATCGTAATTTTGATAGAGAATGCATAAGTAGAATTATAAAATTAAAATCTAGTTTCCAGATTCTGATGGCAATGACCTGAAACGCATATGCAGTTTTGGACAGTTGAAAATTAAATAAGAATAATGGTGAACATATAAATTTCAAGATTTTTGAAAAATAAACGAAAACTTGATATCCGTAAGTGATTTTATTGAACTGAATTTCTAACTTGACAATCTATGTTCAGTTGGCTGTATTCCCAGAGTATGAGAAGTTCAGATGAAATTGTTATGAAGAGGATAGTAGACATGGAACTAGATACATGTTGTATAAAAAGTCAACTAATTTATTAAATATAAAGTTAAGTAAACAAATACTCATATTCCGTTGTCCATGACCGAGCTTGTCTAATTAATTTCAATACGTACTGTTCGATTACTAGTCCCAGTACAGTTTCAGTTAACATACATGAAAGAATTATTGCTCGTGAATATTTTACAGTATTCTCCCTTTTTAAATTTAGAGTTTATAATCCTAAACGAACAATTTTATTTATGTCGCGTGGGGGATATCAGAGAATAGTAGGAACTGTAGTAATCTGAAAGTTAGTAGCCTGATCTTGTCAATTATTTGAAGTAGCATCCGCACTTCCTACTGAGTGCCCTGGCACTTGTGATTCGCTTGATTATTGACACATGATTATTGTCTAACTGTTGGAATTCCTTTCTTCGGTCTGGGCAACATGAGCCAGATACTTTTTTGTTTTAACGTCGACTAACCCTGCTTTTTCACCTTGAGGTCTGGACAATATTTCACTACTCCATTGTTGGTTTTTATTGGAGCGAGCAAATACCTTTTGATTAGAAGCAAAATACCAATTTGTGGTATGACTTGTATAATAGTATCTCTTTTGACTACATTTATTTTGGTGTACATGGGCTGTATATTAGGATGTACGAGAGTCA
Source organism: Meta bourneti (assembly GCA_933210815.1). Lineage (NCBI taxonomy): Eukaryota > Metazoa > Arthropoda > Arachnida > Araneae > Tetragnathidae > Meta > Meta bourneti. The sequence continues at coordinate 50,387,787 of OW119923.1, forward strand.
ATTGTGTTCGAATCGGTCTTGATACTGCTGGAGATAACCCTGTAATCGCACGAGGAGTTGAGCGATAGCTCATCAGGAAACGAGACACTTTCCTATTCAATGTGTTGTGATCTGTTGCATAGCTGTGCATTTTAGTTAATGCCTTCATAATATACTGTAATTTCTGTTAATCCATTAGATTGGGGACAATATGTTGGAATGGGAGTGGGTTTCACAGCATTTAATTTTTTGGGGCCATTTGAATTCTTCTGATATTAATTTAGGACCATTGTCAGATACCAACTCTAATGGTAAACCATATCTTGAGAATATCTATTGCAACGCTTCAATGATATGAATAGGTGTAATGGATGGCATTTGCCCGTCTATCCCATGGATATTTAGACCAAATCCAAGATTAAAGTGATGTTCGTGGAGTTCAAATATTCTTTTGACAGGCTGAGCAATGCAGTAAAAGATCTTCAATTTGTCTATATATATGACTACGTGTAATAGCCTTCATCTTTGAGATTTCCAATCCAACGGACTAACAATCGTTTTTCTGTATTTCTGCATTCTTGTAAGAAGCTACACTTTGATAAATTTAGCCCTACATTACACTCAGAGAACCTATGTAATACCTTTTCTAAGCGAATAAAAAATAAATAAGAATGTCATCTTGAAAACATATGGCTGATTGTAAACCTTGCAGTTTTTCAATGTTGACTGAAACACTTACTATCACATATGATAGTCTTGATGGACGTACTAAACCAAGATGGGTATTTAAAGTAAGATATTATTGTGAACGTTCATATAATTCAATTTGTTGGTAGGCATGGGGGTTAAATCAAATTTTGGAAACTACTTTCCACCATTAAATGTTGAAAATAAATCTTTCTGTGCTGGCAAATAGTACTGGTTTGGATCAATATGCTTATTCACAGTGACTTTTAAATCTCCTCACAAATGCACATCACCATTATGTTTTGATACAATTACTAGTGAAGTTACACAGATAGAATGTTCAACAAATTACCAAACACCTATGTTTAGATTTGAGAATTTCCTCAGCTACTTTACTTGTCAATGCATAAGGAACAGCACATGATTTACAAAACACAGGATGAACTTCCTGTTTAATTTTTAATGAAGCCTTTAGATGTTTAATGTTTTCGAGGCTTACTTCAAAGAGTTTGTGATATTTATTTGCAAACATTATAAGAGTATCATCTTTATTTGGCATACCTTGAACAATTTTTTGCACAGAGAAAATTTTACACCAATTTAAATTGGATATCCATATCCAATCTTTTCCAAATAAGGATGTCCGGTCGGCTTTTACAACTATGGCCAGTAATTCAGAAATTTGATTTTCATATTTCACACAATTCAGAAACCATTTAAATAGGGTTTGGGTTGTAATCTTTAAGTGATAACGGAATACCTTTTGATACAGTGTATGGTAGATTCGCTTACAGACATTTTCTCGAATTTATAGAAACTTTAACAGCAGTATCTAATTCCATATCTAGCTGTTTATCAAAAAAATGTAACTTGAATTACATATTTAGAATCTTTGCTAAACATGTTTAAAGAATTTACGGAAAATAAATTGAAATCCTCAGTTAAGCAATTTATCATCTACTGAGACCATTTTGGCAGAGAAACTCATTTGTTTGCCCTCATATTTATACACAAGCACTATATTCCCAATTTTGTTGGCATGTATGACATTTAGCATTTTTATATTTGCATGTATTTGCTCTGTGCATAGCACCGCAACGATAGCATTTTTGAGTAATATTTTTATGATTTTGAGCAATTTTATTCCACTTTGAGCTAACTTGCTTACTTTAGAAGGAGCTGAAATTTTTACATTGATCAGCTAATTTTATTGCTATTGCATTTTCTCATGCTTACTGTAGATTGAGTTTATTTCTTTGCTAAAACAACCTGGGGAGTTTTGTGTCATTTCACATCAATTTCTATAAACGAAACGATCGCAGACAGTCTCTTCAAGAAAATCTCGAAATCTACATGTTGATGCGAGATGCTTTAGTTCTACCAAATACTTGGAGATCCTATAAAGTTCATTTTGATTCCTCCGATAAAATCTAAATCTTTCCGTAATAATTATGCTACAAAGCTACAGGACGAAAATGATCCTGTAGCTTTGGAATGAACAAGTTATACTTACAATCCCTCGAAAGTAGAGGTGTCAGAAAATTGAATTATCTATATATAAAGCACAGTTGGCGTCTGTCTGTTTTTTATACAAGTCTATACCGTTTGACAAATCCAAACCCAATTAGGTACATTTATTCTTTGAACACTGCGGGTAATATAGGCTACATATAAACCCCCAGTCTATTTTTTGTCCTAAGTGTGCAGGGGGCCTAAAACCAATTCGAAATCTCCATAGGAATAGCATTGAATATTATTACGATTACTGCAGTATTTACCAGTAGTGCTGGTAAAACAATATTTTACAAAACATATATCTAAAGAATTTAAATTCTAATAATTATGTTTGAACTTATTTTTTTTCAAAATATCAATAATTTATAAATATTTGGTTAATGATACGAAATGATTAAAAACATTTAATTATGCATAACTTACATTTTGAAAAGAAACGAGTTTAATGCGAAAACGTATGTTACAATTGGTTTTATTTTTTGAGTATCAGTTGTAATACTGAACAGTTAAAAGATGGAAACTCACTAATTTTTAGCTAGATTAGTAGGGCTTTAAATTAGTTCTGTACAAATCGAATTGATGATAAAAAAAAGAATATAAAACTAGCTGCAAAGACTGACGAGATCAACGGGCTCTAGAAATCACATATTGCTATTCAAGTACTTATTTTCTTTTGCGGAGTAAGTAATAAGTGAGCATTGAAACATACCTTTGATATGCTTCATTGTTCACGAATAACTCAAAATACCCATTATAGTAAGTACAGGGTGTGCCAAAAGTTCGTAAAAACTTTAAAAATTCGTTAACAAGGAACAAGTGATGATAAAGAAGTGCGGTTTGCACGAAAAAGATTTTTTAGTAGCAAAAAAGTTTTAGTTTAAAAAATTCACCGATAGAAGGCGCTAAAAACTCCAAAAGAATGAACAGGACAACTGTGCGTTCCCTCGATTTCTTATAGCAACAATTGTTCAATATGATCTCAAGCGCATGGTTATGGCACAACTAAGGCAACTCACAACGCCCTTGACAGCTGAGTGCAACATGTCGGGATGGATACAACAAGCTGAACGGTTTCTTTGAGTTCCACCAATGTGGAAGGGAAGGAATGGTACACAAGTGAATAATAATCCCACAGCCAGAACTCCACCGGAGTCAAGTCGGGTAGCCGAGTGGGCCACGCGATCTTGCAGCCTCGACTAATCATTTTGTTGTCGACGAAGGTATCCAAAATGAATGCCTCCACTGGATTGGCAAAATAGGGTGGTGTGCCATCCTGCATAAGATTTACTGAAGACAACACACCTCTTTCATGCAATGCGGGCACGACTTTCTCACGCAAAAGAGCGAGATTCCGCTGAGCAGTCACTGTGCACGTTTTTCAGCCAGATACTGGGCAACGTTCTTCAAAGAAAAAAGGACCGATAGTGAAATAGGAGGTGAAACTACTAAACTGTCTCATGGGGTGAATGTAGTGGCTGCGTCGTGTACCCACGAGGATTCGACGTCGCCCATATGCGAGTGTTCTGCGTGTTGACCATCCACATGCAGTGCAGAATAAGCTCATTCGTCGTGCCATCATCTAATCCCTTTCGTGCAAACCGCACTTCTTTATCATCATTTGTTAATTTTTCTTTATGAATTTTTAAAGTTTTTACTAATTTTTATAAAAACTTTAATGTGTACCCTGTAAATTAACAAATCTCTCAACTCAAAAATACATCTCAGCTTCAGTAATAATCTCCCAAAAACTCAGTGCTACAGATCGTAATAACTCAATTAAGTTCACTGCTCAAAATTACAACTTAATTAAACAGAAAATTACATTCTTGTTAAAAATTTAATCTTTCTTGCGCATCCGTGTTTTCACTTAGTTTCTGATGAGTTAAGATTTTATGTCTAGCTAAAGATAGGTGGTGATAATGTTTCTGAAGCGATAAGTGTTTCCTGTACTTATACTGAACGTGGCGTCACTTGGCTTGTTTTTTGAATACGATTTCCGCACTTCGCCAATAAAAATTACAAAGAATGAATTCCGAATGGATATATGATAGTTGGTTGGTCAACATTATTTAGATTAAACGCCAAACGTTGCCAAAAGGATGATAAACTACATTTCAAGATAACCTCGATATGTATCATACAAGACCATTTGGACAGCAGAAGTAAAATTTTCGCAGACTGTCTGGTTTGTTTGCCTGCTTTAAAAATTCATCTCATAAATATCACTTTTATACCATTTTATCATAAATATTATAGCTTGCATCAATCGTTTCCATATATCTATGTTATGATTTAATATTTATTTACTGTGCGCTAGGAATTTCTCATGAAAGTATTTAAAAACTTTATTTAACTTTAAAACTATGATAGCGAATCAAACGTGATCTACATCGTCGCATGTTGGCTTTTTATACGATAAAATTTTAATGATTGCATAATTTTAAAGCTAATGTAGTCGAAGAGCTGAAAAAGATTTAAAAGCTATTTGTTTGCTATGAATATGACTACATTTGAAGTGGATAAGAAACAGCAAAAAGTAAAAATTAAATGTTTGCACATGCATTGCATACAATAAATTTTATTGTATGCAATGTATCTGGAGTCCCCTGTTACGTACAAGTATTATATATATATATATATATATATATATATATAGAAGAGAAAGTTTAGATTAACTCAAAATAAAAAACTACATCCATTAGTTCAATAAACTTCTTTCTATATTTCCCTTCCAGTAAACAATTTTAATGTCTTTTCAGAGATTAAAATATAAAATTACCCATAAATAACAGTGATAAAAACAAGAAAAATTATTTCAGTTTGTAATACTTGGCTAGAGTGGAAACCTTTAAAAGTATTTCAATGAATTTTCAAAAGCTATGCTAATTTAAAATGGAATATAGCTCTCGAAATGCATGGAACATATTTTATTCCAAACTGGAATATTCTACAATTTAATAATTACCATCGAAAAAGCATAGTTTTAACGGAAAACAAATTATTTTCCACCACGAAGCATTAAGAGACGATGCTATGTTAACCACATAAATCTAAAATAATCGTGGAAGAAGTCTTGATTTAAAGGAGGTTTTATTTTGATTATTTCTCGAAGTACATAGCTCTAATGGATGGAGGTTGTAGAATGCAAGTAATAGTTACGAAATGTAGTATATAGTTAGAGTACATATGCAGAGAATGGCCAAATTATTATGAACCCAGGACTGTTTTATGCAAATTATCTATCTCGGAGTACTGTTGAAGCTAGATGGGTAGGTGAAATGTTAATGCTGAAGACTTGCAAAGTAATGAAGTGTTCTATTCAAGAAATAATGGTTTAAATACGCGTTCTACGGATTTTGAACGTTAAAGAATGTGGATGCTCGAACAGCGATAAGAGCTTTAGAAAATTTAGCAAGAGTAAATGTTACATATTTTAAAGAGACTGGAAAATTAGGAAAAGTCGCTCGGCCCTGATCACAAAGTTTGTTCTCCAAAGACCCTGGATTCTTCTGTTCAACGCAAAGACGGTAGATCAATAGTTTCATATTTACATAAATATACATTGAAGTACATTTAAATTGTGTAAGAGATGCTAAGGTCGATGATTACGCTACAATACGACAGAAAAGTCAGTCCTGTGAAAAAAGAAAAAAAATCGGAACACTTCAAATTAGGATTCTATCAGAATGAACTTATCACGTATGATGTGCAGGAAGAGAAAAACAATTCTCACAATATCATATCTAGGGCACTCTTTATTGTTACATCAGACAGATCATCAACTTATAGGTTGTAAAGTTCGCTTTGGTGGCGATACTTGCCGACATACGTCGTGGCATTGAGTCAAACAAAACCCTATGCTATCCTTAGACAAACTATGTCAATAATTCTGTAGCTATTGGTCCAAATCCCTTATATTCCATGGGTGGTGCAATTGATGGCCTAGCATATCCCTGACATGCTCAATGTGAGACAGATCAGGGAATCTCCCTCTATGGAAGAGTTTTAACACCATGAAAGCAGTCCTGGGAGAGGCAAGCAGTGTTTGTCCAGGTGTTATGATGCTGGTAAATAGCCCTTTAGTCATGTGACATGAAAAACAAACAAAAACATGTAGAATATGTGCGTATCGCTGCTATGTCAAACTACATCGTACCACTACTTGAGGGGACAGGCTGTCCTGAGTGATTACCCTAGGCGTTACAGCGATATTCCACTAGACAGTAAATTGACAGTGGGGTAGGCGCTGGCCAGGTCTCCACTACATGCGAATGCGGTGATCATCTGCTCCAAGCAGAATGGAGATTCGTCTCTAAACAAGATCCGCTATATATCCTGTTCACGACTCTCAGTCACAGCACCACTCAGTCGACGATGTTCGGTAGTCAAAGGCAGACACCTTAACGGGGGACGTACCAGCAGTCCTGACTCTGATGGCTCAACTGATGGCTATTCAATAGCAATTAATATTATTTTGCCCTCAGGAGCACATCTTTAGGGGGTTCGGGCTTCACGGATCCGAGCTACTCTAGTGATCTTTTTTTTCGCATGGTGTTTACTGTCTTTAGTAAGCACGAAATTCGTGATCGTTTGCTACATGCTTCTCTATTCCCAATCCCTCTTTTCCCCCTTTCACGAACTATTTTACTTGAAGTTGTGTTTGGCGTATATTGGCCAAATATGACCCTTTCGCCATAAAACCTAAAAACAACCAATCAATGTGAACACCAAGCTAGAATATTCACGGCTACCCCTCTGAAATCTCTTAGCCGCTTGAACATGAATTTCTTTGAAACAACATCATTGGATAGGTCTCAAGAACCCAGAACGCTGATTGAAACCCTTTGTTTGGTTAAGGCGTACTTTCTTTGTTTAATTATTATACAGGATGTTTCCAACTTATTGTTCTTATTTAAGGGAAGGTATTGAATAAAAGATTAAATCATATTCACATGAGGCATGTCCGTAAGCACCATCGGGATGTCACTGTGCAAGTAAGCTTCATCAGACGAATATCGATTATTCAGATTGCTGGATAAATTTAACTTTACACGCTATACAGAGAGTTTGAGAGAATACACTATGTGTACTTGCTAACACATGCAGTATTTTGTGTTTTATACCTTCTATCACAACTCGTACTTTGTTTTCCATACCCCCTTAAATTTGAACAGTAAGTTTCGAAACATCCTGTATAGTTTGCAAAGTTCAATTTATCCAGATTAGGGGTAGTCTAAATCATGGACCACGTCTGATGGTTTCGTAAAGCACAGCTCACCACAGATTGCATCACATGGCTTCCTTACAGGCCATTCATAGGCCATTTCCATCTAAAACGAATAAAAATAAACGCAGAAAGCTCAAGAAGTACAGAGAGATTAAATCATTATTAAAGAAACGAATGGATGTCAACACGAGAACAAACTTGCATCGTTTCGACTTTTCAAGCTTCCTGGGGTAATTTTAAAGTTTTTGGCATGCTTGTGTTAAGTCACTCTCATCCGTGGTTCGATTCCTCCCTGGATGAATTTTTCTCTTCTGAGTCAGTAAAACTAATTTTACTATTTACTTGACGTTGTTTGGTGCAGCTTGCCAATCCAATCAAATTATCCAACTCAATCAAACTATCACTCTCATCCACACACACACACATTGAGCTACTTTTGACCACTCAAAGTATTCAAATACTGCTATCCTCAAATAGGTTGATCGTATATATGATATGAAATGATAATTCTATTAAGATGAGGTAATGCCGCACACACATACATGTTACGATGTTCTGATTTTAGTTTACCAAATATTACTGTTTTTAAGTGAAAAAATATGCTTCACTTTCTGTAAATTTTGCAGTGTGAAATCTACTACAACACAAGCAATTGCTCGGAATATTTAGAGAAGAAATGATTTTAGTTCATTATAGTGTTGTAATTTGCTGTGCTTTTATTAGTACTAAATATGTTATTTTGAAATTATGTATTTGATTTTATGCAATGTACTGTGATTACTAACTTCAAAAAGTTTATAAATATTTCTTGATTCTTCTCAATTCACATGATTAATTGATCGGAAAATAGTATATTTTCATGGAAAAATAAAAAAATGTATGTTCTTTAAACCCTGCAATCGTCGTGATTCGAGAATTTATGACGTAATGACATATAACGTGGGATATAAAAATAAACCAATTTCGTAGTTTGAAACTGAGATACGCTCTTTTTCTGAATACTTTTTTATTTCCAATCCAACACTTTTTCCAGTGCCCTTGTCATTGGAATGGATGTTTCGCCACATTAATAAATAAATATTTATTTTTCATGGAAAAAAATTGTTCATCTTATCAAATAAATTTGTCGTATTGGAAAGAGCACTGAGAGTATTGACGAAATTCTGAAATATACGTGGAATAAATTATAAGGGTTATTATTTACTTTACAACTTTTAGATTTTGATAAAATTTGTAATTGTCATAAAGATATGCAGCATTTTATATTAGAATCAGCTTGAAAAACTGTATTTTATGAAGTCAAAACTCAATTTTCCAAATTTCTGTGAATCCAAAATAATTTAATCAAAATATTTCTTTAAAATTTGATTTTAAGTACCCCGATCAAAAATATACTTAAATTTATACATTTGGACTCCATTATTTTTAAGTACAATTTTCTTAATGTAATATCGATGAATATATTGAGAACATATATCTTATATAATATTTGAAAAGTGAAGAATTTCGTTTCCTGATAAAATGAAAACTACATCCATAGAGAGTTATTAATTCGTTATTTTGACATATTTATTAAGTATATTTGATATTCAGAACATAATTTCATAAAATAGTAACTGATTGGAAAGTGTTTCACGATGACGATAGTCTGACATAGGATTTTCCATGTAAACTCTAGATATTTAAATTGCTGCGAACCGTATGCATGGAGAAACGCAAAACTGTGTGTGTGTGTGTTAATATTTTTACAATGGTGTAACTTTGAGTGTGAGTCAAGAAGACAATAATGACGATTATAGATTAAGAAAGATTAATAAAGGAAGATATATAATAATACACAGCTTTATTTTAGTTCAAGTATTTTCTGACTAACACTACATTGTATAGCCTTAATGACTCAAGTGCTTATAATTACTCAGAGACGTAAGTAATAATGAGGATGATAATAAATCAAACCAAAATTAAATTTATCTTATTCTTTTGAGTAGGAAAACAATATATAGTCAAGACTTTTTTACGGCATTAATTATCAAACATTACCATTATTTTGTCGGTTTTACAAGAGAAACACACTGAGTCAAAAACAGTTATGAGAAAACGATGAGGAAAAATTTACTATATTATACTCACTAATGGTGTGCATACAAATAAGAAGTTATGCGAAAAGCTTATAGATGGGGAGGATGAAAAGTTTTGTGTTGATAATTGTATAACGATCTGCGTGTTTAAATTTAAAACATAATTAATTGAACTTTTAAGGTATATTTATGAAGGAGCCTATATTCACACAATAGAAAAGTATAACATTCTAATTTAAAAACTAATTTTACGAAAAGAACAAGTGCCAACGCTTGTAGTCTGAAAGGGACTTTAAAAATTACTCTTTGTGACATTTAAAAGGACATTTGAAGTTGCACTTGAAAAGCGAGATTAGAAGGGGATTCTAATGAACTTTTCCAAATTATTCCAGTCTTCTGATTTTTACTAATTTCTAATTATTGCAATGCTGAGAAAAGCGTTTGGAAACGTTATCACCAAATGAAAAGATAAAACCTTAGAAAATTTAAATAAATTAGACAGAAGCGATTATAAAGCGCTAGCAAACTAAATAAATTCTTTAATAATTAATCTGTTCAGTACCATTAAATAAGATTTCAATTTTGTTTCTAAAAATATTCAAGTCGCATTAGATTTTCGAGTAATTTATTTTTATTGTCCGCGTTCGTATTTCATCTAAGAATAATTGCTATTTTCCTGTTTAAGAATCAAGTACACCAATGATTGTCTAATTGCAACATAAAAAATGAGAAGGTGAGATTTGAAAGGGGGCTGTAACTTAAGCAGTAAAATGTGTCTCAAATTAAGGAAACTGAGCAATAATTTATTTCCTCATCGATTGTATAGATTTTTATAGCATTTTGTGTTTCTTATAAATTGAAAAAGGAAATGAAAAATTTTACATTATCAACAACATGTGACTATGTGATATTACGCGGTCATGTATTCTAAAAGTCCCTGAGATACTCAGATATTGTATGGGTTTATAATATTTATTTAAATAAAAATGAAGGGTTTGTTAAAAGGATTTGCATCTAATTTCAACTGATTTATCGGCTTTAGTCACTAATGCAAAATAAATTTTATGCCTGTTTCCGTTGTTTCTGCAAGACTTTCAATAATAGGACTTTCAATTCTATTTATAAGATGCTGCGGCTGTAAATAATTATCAATATTTTATATGTTAGAAATAAATTATTTAGGAGTTAGATTTTAGGGAATTATTTATTTTGTGCGTAATACCGCTAATTACGTGTTTTTATTTCTTGACAGGGATTGTATGTAACGAACAACTTTTTTTACTCACTTGCGAACATGGCACAGAAATAGACATTATTTGTTTATTCGGATGACGACAACGGATATAAGCAAAATAAAATCGACCGTAACGAGATTCACTTGTCAATTTTGCCACTTAGTTCAAATGTACTTCATTTGAGCTATGGAGCTGCGCAATATTGCCAAAACTATACAGAAGTGCTCGCGACTGATATTCTTAAGCAGACTGATTATAGAAAGCAGTGAGAAATCTGGAAGATGGAAATCAACGCAGAAAAAGTATGAGCCAAAATAGGTTTAGCGTCAAAAAATGCAACATATGCAAATTTGTACAAAGGGATGCGATTGAAGTAGCCGTTCATATCTAACTGTGATAACACAACTGAGGTGTACTTGTTGCCAAGCATTCTATTGCAAATAAGAACTAAAAGAAATGCTGTCACATATTTTTGGATAATTTTATTTTATTTAGAGGTGTGAAATCTATTTATGTGAAATTGGAAGCTATATTCATTATAAATGGATTGAAATAAGACATGAAATGTGAGTAGCGGTACTTTGCCATCAATAGATACAAGTAAATAAGATTTAGAGCACATGCTACTCTAGGGTCTGCTAGTGTTTATAAAATAAGTGATATAAAATAAGTGATATAAAATAAGTGATATAAAATAAGTGATATAAAATAAGTGAGTTTATAAAGTAAATGATAAGAAAACAGAAGACGTAGGGGTCTTTGGACAACGCATGCCGATGCCATCACCATTCGCTGGTTTGTGCATTACCCTTTATTTGAAATATTCTATAGCACAGCACTCTTCTTCATGAATAGCACTCAAATCTGATTAGATTTTTGTCCATGTCTTCTTTTCTCGAACAGCTATGTATACATAAAATTTCTTTGTCACATTCTCTCCTCATTACTTTATTAGTTATAAAACTAAATACATACTTGCTCAGCATACGTACCAGCATTTGTCGATCAAAAACAATTTCCAATGTATTAATAGATTATTCAATTCGCTAGATTACGTTTCCTCCTTTTTTATAAGCAGCCGTTTTGCTGAGTACGAACCTAATTTTGCAGAGGAATCCAAAGAAGTCTGCCGGAATCAACAATAGTGGTATTTCCTTCTGTACCTGCATTGTTGCTTTTTCGCTTCTAAGTCAACATGGTGAATATTTTTGCTCTCCATCCGATATTTCTTTTCCAGATCTCTAGATAATACGATTTTATTCTTTGTTTTATGGATTTCTCCTCAGGAATAGTCGAAGCTTTTTAGATATCAGCTGAAATAGCAGTTCCGACTTTGAAATGAGCTCTGAGATTGAGATTTTCCTAAGACTTCAATATATATAGCAATTTTAAGCGCCATTCTTTCCGCCTTTTTCTGATTAGAGAAATGCATAATAGCCAGTGTCTATGTTTAAAGTTTCCTAATGAGCTAAAAGTGCTTTGTTTCACATTTATATGGTTAAAAGTTCGGCTTTGAAGCTGTTATAAATTTTTTACAAGGAATAAAATACAATCTACTACCAGAAATCTTTCTGCTAGAAGGATTCATCTTAGATTTCAAATACTTTACTTGTAAAATACAAAAGAAAATCAGTTTATATAAAACACTTACTGCTATATTAGTTACTATACTTAGTTACTGCATTATAGTTTCGAGTATTGTATTTCTCTAAGACATAAGCTGATGTTTGATTTAAATTTTTGTTAGCTATTATGTAGAATGTTCCGAATATTTTACAAATGTAACAGAATTTTTAAGTGTAAGGTCTTAAAATAAAACATGGTGTTTCGCAAAGATGAATTATTTTATTGTTTTTATTTGTTATTCCTATTTCTTCTTAATCCTCTGAGTCAGTTGCTCTTTCGTAGTTTTTTCTGCTCGCGTAACAGTATAATGTTAGTTTCAAATGCAGTTAACATTACGATGTGCACTGTTCATTGGGCATAGTTGGTTCATGGCGTTTAACATTACGTCATTATTCGAAAGACAGACTGTAATATTCCGAGTACACTATTTTTATATGGATCTAACTAAATCTGACATTACACTTACCCACATTTACAGTTTAATTTGGATCGTATTTACGGAAACGGTGACAGTTTGGGAATGGATGTTCGTATTGTTTCAAAATCCACTTTTAGTCGTAGCTATCAGTCTAATTAGCTCTCGTATAGCAAAAAAATTTCTTATCTTTTAGGTAAAAATAAATAGGCTCAATTCTGATTGAGCCGTAAGCTGGAGTGTAGGACTACAATTTTTTATATTGTTCGGTTCAAACCAGTTCTTGTTGAAATTTTCTTCCTATTCTTTTTCTTCCTATCCTTTAATGGATCTTGTAGAGAGCCTTAAAGCGATACCACACACAGTCGTGTTGCTCTCACAGTTGCCGAAGAAGACCGAGTCAAACGCTGCGGCATATTCAGAAGTATTGTACCATTTCTACTCGCTAAGAGGTAGGGAATAGCCACATGCACGATATAGCGGTATGCGAATTGGATTCCATACTGCTTCCGAATATCCTAACACGACTACTGTTTGGTATGTATTTTTTAACTATATAACGATTTCCAATTGGAACCTATTTTTGTCACATGCGATCTCTCTCTCTCTCCCTCTCTCTCTCTCTCTATATATATATATATGTATGTATATATATATATGTATGTATGTATATATATATGTATGTATATATATATATGTATGTATGTATATATATATGTATGTATATATATATATACATGTATATATATATATATGTATGTATATATATATATATACATGTATATATATATATACATGTATATATATATATATATGTATGTATATATATATATATATACATATATATATATACATTATATATATATATATATATATATATATATATATATATATATATATATATATATATATATAACCTCACACGAATAACGCTGTGGACTCGTTGCACTTCAGTTACCACCATACCCACCAGTCACTCATCGATCTACGGATTTAACATCCCCATGAGCAGCGTACAATTGATGTATTTTCAGTGTGAAGCTCATGGCACTCAAGATCTTTCGACCTACTCGTCATCAAATCCTTGCAGTAATCCACTCCTTTCTATTAACGAAAAATTCATAAATTTTTGACGTGAAACGTCTTTCCCGCAGGGGTCCCGGGTGCCGACGAAGGAGCGGATGAAAAGCGAAAAGTGAAACACGTGAAATCGCTGTAGCTCTGAAAGTATGCATGATGTCGTCGCAGCAGGAGTCATACCGGTACCGTTATATACTTTTATACGTCTATTGTCTAATGGTATATTAAGTATTTCCATTGACTTTATACTTTCCGAGCTTTATGACGTCATCGCAGCGGTGACACGCAAATTTGGGCGTTTCTAAAGGTCGAAAGTCAGTTACGCCGCAAATAAGCGTTAAAAGTCTATAGGAAACGTGTACGATTTGAAAGACGACTTTTGAGGATTCAGAAAGGCCCAAAAAACTATTTCGGCCGAGTGAGTGAGACGCTGGCGGCAGCGGCACAAAGAGGAGGCCGTTGCGCGTAAATGTGCGAGCGTTGACGACGGTGCTGTACCGGCACAGAATGTGTAATTCTGTGCCGATACAGATCGCCGATTCGATCACGGAAGACGAAGGAAGCAGCCAACAGTCGACAAACAGGGGCAATATGGTCCACCATGAAACGTCTGTAAATTCTGCAGGAATTGAAGATGAGTTGATGGACAACGACGAAATCTTCAATGTATCACAAACCAGATCATGCAAGGCAATAAGGGTCCCTTCATTAGAGACTCGAATTACGCTGTGCTGGGGCATAATGATTCGGAACACTTGGAAGAAACATTCTACGGTAACGGATTCAGACACGTTTGTGATAGATTGTGATCCAAGAAGTGTATGAACAGAAAGTTAACAGTTCAGCAAGTTTTCTGGGCGAGACTATTTATAACTTCCAACAGTGCAATAACTGCTGGGACTTTGCAAGAAAAGGTAAACTACCCGCGGTGTCAAAGACGAACGGCTTTCAATGCAATTAGACAGTAGTCCGCTATAATTTAAAATAGTGTTTCATTCACTACCTCACGGCACTAAAGACGTTTCGTGTAAAACACTTGCGGCTATACCGAATACAACCAACCCCAATTTTTTTTATCCTAAGCCAGATCTCAGCCTTTTCACCTTAAGTCTGTCTGGCAACTCAATATAGTATTGAAATATAAATATAAAATATGAAACTATCAGCAGTATTAATTACTGCGACGTCAGTTAAGATCAGAGCAACTATTGAGGTGGGTTCCTGCCTTAGGAAAGGCCATGCAGAGGACAAGTTGGAGAGTATGACATTCAATAGAGATGATTTTTCAGATAATTGTGTCCAGTGAGAACACGAAAACAAGCGACAGCTATAGCTCTCGATAGATCATGTGGAAATTTAGAACAACAGCAAGGAGATCTAGTCTCTCGTTAGTGATATATTTGTAAATATTAAGTCGGGAATGTTTGATTTTGTATCTATAATCCTTTTTACTATATAATATTCAATGGGAGGTCATAGTTGAGGTAATTCAGAACCGACCTTAACTCAGACATCCGTCAATTCATTGGCACTTACACCACAGCGACTAGATTCATTGCAGTATAAGTGTTACACTGACCATAGTAATATTTATTTCAATTTGGCATCTGATAATCTATACCGAGCAACTGCGAGTGGCAGATGTAATTGTCTTGATTGTGGCTTGAGATTCAACAAAAATGACAAAAGTATGTTCGATCCTTGTAACATTAAAAAATCGCTCGATTATTTTCTCTCAAAATTGGAAACATCTGCTTTTTAAAATCAAGTCCATTGTATGAAATCCTCAATTTCTCTTTCACAAAAGTATTCCCTTCATAACAGGGATTTATTGTAGAATCCGGAGAACATTTTTTCAAAATTTCTGAACTCTTTCGTGATTTAAAATGCATTTACAGTAGCCAAACCTTTTAACTTTCTCCACAAAATGAATTAAAATTTTATGAAAAGTATGAACACGAGAATGTCACAGTGACTGTCAAATCGGATGATTGATTGCAGTTACAAGGGAAATGTGATTTCTCTTTCGATTTCCCACTTTTCATCTTTACCGGAGTCTTTTAGATTTTTATTTCAAATCGTTCCAAAACGGCTGTGGAGGTAGTCTGGTACTCGCACTTTATCTTCCAAGGTTTCTTCAAATCCATTCATTGCATAAATAGAGAATGTCCATAAAATAGGCTCGCCTGTTTAGGGCTCTCCAAAATCAGAAAGATTTATCAGATCGACATCAAATTGTGTGTGTTGTTGAAGATACGGAGAACAAATAAGTTCGTAGGATTTAATTCTAAATTCGAGTTAAGAATAGAAATAGACTTTTTAAACTAAACGCACGAAACTGATTAAATTCTTTTAATTGTGCTAGTTTTAATCTCAAAATCCGCGACAGGATTATTACTAGCAACAAGAGATCGAGGTACAAAATTATTGACATGATGAAATTCAGTCATCACTTGATAATCCTAAGAGATTGACTTTCAATATGCATGTTGTGTATGTAGTATAAGATAATATGATACAATGTGTGTGTGTGACGATGTAACAAAACATTCTGGATAATCATGCTATCTCGGTGGTATGTTCTGTTCAACCCAGCCACATTCACTTAAATTGGCACAGTGTCTCACGACGCTAGGCACTAGAGTGTGATGGTATTATATACTTATAATCAGGTTCTACGTATCAGCTTCTAATTCGTGACACAATTGAGACTACATACATAGCACGATTATTCGTTGACTGCCACTTTTTATTAAATATTAAGAAGATAGCACGGTATGCTTTCTTTCATATGTTTTTAAAAATATCTTAGTGATAAACAAACAACTTCATAACAATCGATCAAATGAGTATCAAAAAGTGACATAGAGAACTTGTTGTTGTAAGTTGTTGAACAAGTTGTGTAACATTCCATTGCATGTTTTGCAGTCGGTTATCTTACATATTGCCACTCCAAGGCACTCTGAGATGGCATGAATATTCAGTAGTTACGCATATATAAACTTACTATTGACTTGCACAGATTAACATTCCAGGCCTCCCACATCTGCACCTCCCGGCTCCAGTAAAACATGGATTTGCCCACTGCTAGTTGTAGGCGGTGCAGTTTCAATTCCTCCTGGGTGAAACTCCTCTTTTCTGTGCCAGCGCAGCTTTCCCTGTGTGTATTGTCTATTTGACGTTTGTTTGGCCTCGCCAAACAAACGTCTTGTGTCATAAAATCTAACCAACCAGCAGTACCGGATGACCATACTCATGAAAAAAATATAAAAATTCCAAGTACTCGAGTCTTAACTTGCAGAAATGTATAGAGTATTCACCTCAATTTTTTCTCTGCATGTATAGATATTCTCTATATATGTAATATAGGGAGAATACGAAATTAAAATAGAATATAATTAAAGAACTTGACTCAACACAGATTAAAACTGAATGTATTCAAATTAGATCCAGGTACGAATGCCTGACTTGTAAATAACACGCTCTAGTTTTTAATCTTTATTTTATTCTGAGGTAAACCCTTTTCAGGTAGTTTATTAATAACATTTTGTGAACTCATATCATTATTTATTCATATCACGAGAGAAGAATGAGTCTTTTTGGGACATTTTTTCCCCAGTTAGATAACACATAATAGGCATTAAATTTGTCTTCTTTTGCCCATAAAAATAGAACGACTGTAACTTAAAACACGTAATCTCTTATTCCCGGAGATTGCATGCAACCTTTAATTTTTCGCTAACTCTTAAGGGGATGCTGTTTTTGGGATATCCATTAGTGGAAAATTCACGTTCTTAAGATAATTCTCTTTATTATGCGACTGTTTCGTTGTGAAATAAAGAATTCTGGTAGTTTCAGACCTTTTCATGAAATGCATGAGATGCGAAATCTTAAAAACTTAAAACTCTTGACCGTCTTTCACTTAATTTTTCATAAGCTTAAATTAATTTTTAATTGAGCAAAGTTTTAAGTTTAAAGTTTAGTTGGCTTCAAAAGGTTGAAGCCAATAAAGTTTTGCAATTTTCTGTAGTAAAAAATTCGCCAACGATTTATTGAAACAGAAATATATAATTTCATACAATTGCGACTCTTGCGCGAAATCAAAATAAGTGATTTTGATCATTAATAAGAAAGTAAGAGTTGAAAGTATTTGAGCTCAACTTTTGAAAAAAAAACACTAATTGCTCACCAACATTTACTCCCCATAATGAGGAGAAAAACGTTGTCAACGTCGCGAAAATAGAGTCATTTGGCTTCATCACAATAGCAATATTGTTGCCATTTCTCGAAAATGTGTTTATGAATAGCTCGGTAAGGAAAAGAATATAACTTTGAATCGATATAGAGAATTTTCGTCTGTAAATTGTAACAGAATTACAGAATATCAGTAATTTGCAAACCCTAGATTCAGTATTATGTGTTTTAAAGCTAACTACCATAAGAAATTACTAAAATAAAATTTTTTAAATATTCGATTATGTGGTAGAAAATGAAAAAATATTTACTTTATATTTAATGATATAGTTAGTTACTATACAAAATAGTGCAGTATCTAGATCGAAAGCTTAGTTTAAAATCTAAACTAATACTTCTTGTTTCTTATATTTAAAGAAATTATTAAAAGCATACATTACCAAAGAAACCATTTAATGTATTTGAAAGTTTGCAAAATAAATTTTGAATAATAAAAATTTCTTTTAACGATTTCATTTTTCCAGTATCTTGGCAATATCAGAACAAAGCCAGAATCACTCCATATCATTTTATTGTCGGGCCCATTCTAGACCTTTACGCAGAAACAGAGCGAACGCCAGGTTTGGAAGTCTCCAGTGACATTTTGAAATGAATATCCAAAAGCAAGATGTTGAGACTAGGGGATATTATTGAGTGTTATTGTAGAAAAGGGCTGCCTAGACCATTTGGCTGTTTGGTATTTGGGATTTATGGAACAAATTGTAGAATAGGACAAGCTGTGTCAAATACAAGACAAAATAAAAATGAATACAAATAAAAAAGGTCTGCAAAAGTGTTTGTATTTAGTTCATATCCCAATAAAAATTTTGGGCTGCGGTAGCCCAGTTGGGTAGAGTCACGGATTAGCAACCAGAGGGTAGCGAAACTCGATCCAAACAAAGATCATCGTGTATGTGGGGGTTGATGCAGGTTAAATCTGTCGTGGCCACAAATATCCTCACGTTGAAGCGGTGTGAAGTTTGGAGATTGAGATGCCAACTCAGGTGCTGACCTCGTCATTTGACCATGGTTCAAAATTACGAGGTTGTTGTCCTCGGATCTTTCCCTTCGAGGTTGGTCCCGAAACGTCACCAATAGCCCGTTGTGTTCCTCCAGTGCGATATAAATGAAACTACCTACCAAATAAATTTTAAAATAAGTAGTAAAAACAATGAATAAATTTTGTAAGTTTTGATTGATAGTTTAAAAACAGTAAAAATGAAATGATTAACTCTCTGAAGGGTTCACACGTATATATCCATTCTGAAACCTGCAATGTCTTCCATGCATGACTTCTAACCAGTTTTGACCTTCTTGACCAATAGAATCTTTTCTGTGATTCTTTCAAACACTAGCTGTGGTTATTTAGTCATTATGTGCGTCGTAGGGGAAAGCAAAATAACTCGGGAACACGTGACTATCAAGGAGTTAAGTTGGTTTTAGAGCTTTATGGCGCAAGAGCCATATTTGATCATGCATGAAGGAGTTAAGATACGTCACGATTAACATTACAAAATAATTTAAGTTTGAGGGAAATTTTTTTATGCAGATATTGATTTAATGCATTAAATAGTTTATGAGAATGAGGATTGAAACATTATATTCAATTTGAAAATTTAGACAACATGTCAGGGATCATCAAATGGAACGCGGAGGATAAGAAAATGTTTCAGCTGCTGTATCAGCCCTCTAATACCAATGTGTCCAGGTTCTAGGTATCCTACAGGAAAAGATGTCAAAGCCAAGCCGGGTAGTCGATGACGAAGTTTCAACCCAGCAAGATCAGGCGAATGAAGAAGGCCATCTAAGGAGAAAAAAAAGGACACTCTTTAAGTCTATATAAAGTGTAATGAATTCACTATTTCTAAGGTTCGAGATATGTTTTAAGGATTCAATACAGGGCGATAAATTAGCCTTAGAAATAGAAAATACACAGGGAAGCTCAGACAGCCCGCATGCTGTGCAGACACCGTACCGTCTGCATAAACCTTCGTATAGTTTCTGTAGCAATGGCTATGAGATTTAAAAAACTGGAGGTAAGTGGCATTGGTTGTATCTAGTTTATTGTAGCTTCGAAACAGAAATAAATCAGAAAATTTCTTTGACCGCCAAATAGAAAATAATAAAAAATTTCTCTCATAAACGGTAATCGCATTCAGTGGTATTCGAGTGAGGACATTCTGTACCCACAAACTAAAATGTAGATGCATCGTGGGCGCGATTAGAAAAAAAGCGATCCAAGGAAGAAGTATTTAGGTGCAAATTGTGTATGGATGGTATGAATGACTAAAAGGTGCGGTATAAAACAGTAGAAGCGATACCAGGAGATGGGTTGAAACCAAAGATGGTTCATGGTATAGAACATAACACTTTTGACGGGTGAAGTACGAAAGGATAATTGCAGAGTGGTGAAGCGATCGAGAAGCAACTATCATGGGGATTATATCCCCAGTGTTTGCGTGGGTGATATAATCCATCTCACAAAGGAGCTGCACACAGAACGGTGTAAAGCTTTTAAATGGAAAAATAAAATTTTAGAAGGACAGGAGAGGGTAAAAAAGAAGGGAAGCCAGATCACTAGGGTACCTCGTGGTTGTGAGGTCCATGTTTTCTTGAAGAAAGTAAACTCCCAAAGGGCAGTGGCGTAGCTAAAGAGGACGACAGGAGCCCTAGCATAAGTGTATAAATGGAAGTTTATTAAAAAGTGATTTTCTTGGTAAAAATGTTTAAAAAAGTATGATGTAATTTTTAGCAGAATTTTGTCCTTGTCACAAATATTTTCCAGTGCTATTAAAGTGAAGTTAATGCTTTGTGCTTTCCATTATTAGAATACCACACTTAACAGACAGTATTTTATTTCTCTAGCCCCTTGTAATTGCAATATTATTCAGAAACGAGCAGAGACAAAGCTAAGGAATTCTATTCTTACAGACGTCTGGAGAGCACAAAAGAAGAGGGGTGCATTTTCTGATTTCCACCCTGGAAACACATTAATAGGACCCGGCTTTTTCCTGGTTTGGATGCATTGTGAATAATGAATTAAAATTAATATTGCGAGCAACAATTTGATTAACAAAATTCCAATGATACTAATTAGTATATTTTATCCTAATTATTCAAATAATTATACTTAGTATTTATTTGCAGTATACAAATTTGGTTTGGCACAGAAAGTGGCATCAGTCTTATTTGCCCCGGGTCTGAAAAGATCTCGCTTTGATTCTGCCCGAGGGGACTTTTCCATTTAGAAAGTGTGTTCCAGTATATCAAACAGGTTGGAACAGGTAAAATGTGATTTTTCGGAGGTCAGTTTTGGGAATCAAACGGAGAGACAAAAACCGCTAAACCCAACGATTTACCTTTGTTGGTCCATTTACCGTATTTATTTTTTTAATGGTCGATTCTTTATTATGTTTGACTTTGAAGATTTCCCCGATTTAAATAAAGTTTATTCCCCGCAAGAGTAAAATTTATGCCGATACAAATAGAAAGCAGACCTCATTCCAATGATAATTTTATATGGTAGAATACAAATCTGGATTAAATGAACAGGTCATTAAACAGGGGCTTTGGCGAGTTCTACAAGGGAGAGGGCTCAAGGGATTCATGCCTCAGTTCTTTTTATCTTTTGTTAAAAATTCCCAGTTGTAAGAATGTCTTGAAAGAATTTATATACATGATTTACAAAGATTGGCATTATTTTTCTTTAAAAATCTTGTATACTCCAGAGAATTAGAGACTTTGTTCAAGAGCAAGTTCTCTGTAGTTAGTTTAACTAACGTCACACTGGGGATTACGTCACGGAACGGACTATTGGCGGCAATCCGTGATCAATTCTGAAGGAAAAGATCCGAGGACAATACCTCGTAATTTTAAACCACGGCGACAAGTTCTTCGTAAATTAAAACTATATTTTGGACAGTAAACACTATTCCTTATGCCCAAATACGCTTAGCTTTTTACTAACGGCTTTTAATTGACAATTTTTCCGTAGTCAAGATAGTTGCTGATATTTATTTGAAAATTCTATCAAAATTCCATTTTTAATTTTCTAATGCTATAATTTAAATTACATGTAGAGTGTGCACACAGAGTACAGAGAGAGCGCAATTCGAGAATATTTTCTCTTTTAAAATACCTGGTAACCCATTTTACATTTCACCCCTTAATGGAAAGGCATTTCAAATGAAGCATTACTTTTATATGTATATTGTATTTTAAACATTAATATACTTCTGAATTTTTATAAATGCCCAAATACATTATATTTTAATTTTATTGGTTATTTTACAGTTGCAACAATGAACAAATGTAAAGCATCTAAATTTTGTATAGCATTGTTGATAGTAGCATAATAAATTGTTCAAATGTTTTAAACAATATTTCAAGTCAAACAATAAAATGGATTGCTTTTAATTGTTAAAAAGTTTAATTGTTAAGCGTATTACACTATTTCTTTTATACGTCCTGTTTAGTATATTTGAAAGAATTGAAAGTTTTGCTGCGAATTAACATGACTTTTACTAAAAGAATTAGTTTTCTTAGTTCAAAGACATTGAAATTGAACAAGAAGTTTTCCAAAAGCGCTTTAGAATTCATCTTTTTGGATTAGATCAGATATTTAGGTATTGAGAAGCCAAGAAATTGTTTTACCATGAAGCGAATGTGAGAAAATTTTCAAACATAATAAAACGTTAAAGCATTGAACATTTTCTATTCTGAGACTTATTATATATATATATATATATATATATATATATATATATATATATATATATATATACATTTCATCGAGTATATATATATATATATATATATATATATATATATATATATATATATATATATATATATATATATATATATATATATATATATATATATATATATATATATCCAATTTTACCAACGTTTCACCTAAGGATTATGCAGTAAGTATACTATATAGAAATAAAGGGTACTGCTGTATCTAGCGCCTCGTCTGGTGGCAACGCTCTGGGCGCGTTTTTTGGCGCACTTTCTATGTCGCTAAAAAAGAAATCTTAGAAAAAAATATTTTTTTTATCTTTGCAAATATATCTTTTTAATTTTCCGCTTGCCGAGGTTGCAACGAAAACGAAATATAACCCTAATAAAGATTGGTTAACTTCACCTTCCATAACTTACTTCTAAAAGTGCGCCAAAAAACGTGCCTAGAGCGTTGCCACCAGACGAGGAGTTAGATACAGTTGTAGCAAATAAAGTAACTATTCTCGTTAGTGTCTCAAGAAATTTTATTTTTCATAACATAATATTTTTATTTTTAGTAATCCTTTCTTGTTTCTATTTTGCAGACTCAGTTGACACTCCTAGACATGGATGTATTCAAGGCCATCAAACCTGAGGTAACTTATTTTTTATGTCATTGAAAACCTTAGTATAGCCTAACAATGCAAATTTCTTATTGAATATTCATTTTGAAGACTGAATTCAAAACGAAGTAATATAGTTTATTTTCATCGAGTATTAATGTTAAAATTAAAGCTAATACGAATACAATGCAAATTGAATTAAATAATTTAAATTTTTAATTCGAGATTGCTGTAGAATCTATTAAGTACTTTCCTATGAAAATAGACATAAAGTCGAGATAAAAAATATTTTTATTTTCCAGGAATTGATGAGTGCTCCCTTCACCGAGAAATCTGCACCTCACGTCATAGAATTGACAAATAATTTTAACTTTGTAAGTATACATTAATCACGATTCATCATACATAACGTATCTGATTTATGACCACTATGCAAAAGATTTATCGAATTGACAAAATGTTTAAAAATTTATTTTAATTAACTGATCTTTTTCAGGTCAGCTATTGGGCCGTAAGAGAGGTTCTAAAAGGCTTGACATACCGAAGACGATCGTACATTGTGACGCACCTTATAAAGGTAGCTGAAAAACTTCAGAAGCTTAATAACTTGTAATCTGAATTTCCTATCATTTATGCCTGGAAACAATGCGGCTGTTTGCAGGCTGAAAAAGTCGTGGTCGGTAAGTAGCAATAAATGGTATTTTTCTTTGTCTTACCTTGAATTTGCATCTTTTTGATTGGAAACTTTCACTTTCCTTATAAAACATCCATTCATAAAATGTCAACGAATTCGTTATTTAATGCATTTTGTATTACAAATTTCTATTCTAGGTTTTATATCTATGTACCCTAGTAACATATCCTGGTGCATTTTTTTAAATCAGGGCAAATATAAAAATGATGCATTTATTCTTTTCCAGAAAGTACCTAAAGACAAGAAAAAGTTCTTCGAAAAAATGTCTGACCTCTTCCATCCCGAAAAGAACTATAACTCTCTTCGAGAACATATACGGAAAGCAAGAGGATCTTGCATTCCCTTTTTTGGTAAGTCTAGTTTGGCGTAAATTTTTATCGAATGAGTATATGTGCTGGATGTAAGGGAAGAATTTTGAATTCAAGCAAACAGATTTTATTAATTTCATTTGGACAGAAATTCTAAAGAATTTCAACAGTTTCTCAATATCGTTGTAGATAATTATATTACAAGTCCAAATTACGATAACCACTTTGAATTCCATGCATTTATTCCACCTAATTCTATATTTATTAAGATTGCTTAGTTAGAACAAAGATGCAGCTAACGTGGGCAGTGAGATGTATATACAGAATAATTTTTTCCCAAACTGATTCACATATACATGAGAAACAACTTGTGGATTTCTTGCCTTCCACCCCATCTCCAATAAATTCTCCCTTAGAAATTGATACTAGATCGTCTCCAATAGCCCGGTGTGCTGTTTCAGTGAGACATAAATTCAACTACTTACCTACGAATAATTTCTCCAGATTGGTGCCATTGGAATTTAGCAAACAAAAATAATAGCTTATTGGAAACGCAACCTATTGTTTTAGTCATAGATGAAATATAAAAGTAGATTAATTAGTGGTAACTTTTTTATATGCCCAGGATTATGTGACCCAAACTAGTAGTAACGTGACCCTTAGAGAATTTTCATCTACCGGGTGGAAACGAACACTCATCATTTGATTGATCCATGGGACGGGAGACGCCCATCCATTAATTCATCACCTGATTGGTCCGCGCGACACAGTAGCAGACTTTGGCTATTTCACCATTTTTGTCACCACGCTATAGAATACACATCAAATATCGACCCATTCCGTAAGATGTTATATCATCAAACGAGGCTATAAGATGCTAAATAGGACAACCTTGTTAACTTTCACAGAGCAATCACATGGCTATTAGTATATATTGATCAAACTTTTTGAAACTCCTTTTAATAGCAATGCCCAGTCTACTTATATTTCACATCTATGGTTTAAATCCCAGTGATGTGCAAAAAACATTAGAATAGATTCGATTCCTGTCAGATTTAATTCCCTTCTGGGTGTATTTATCTCTCCAGTGTTTCTTGTGTTTGATGTCCGTTTACTTGACGTTGCTTACCGCAGCCTGACCAAATGTGGTCATTGCGCCATAAAATTCAAACCAATCTACCGACCAAAATTTGAATGTTCCGTATCATGACATCTTTTCTTATTTTCTTCCAGGCCTGTATACGAGGGACATCATGATGATTGACTCTGCCCATCCTCTTCAGGAGATCGATAATAGCCTTCTCCTGCCAAAGTTTTTCAGGGTGCTGAACGAGGTCGCTTGGTTCCAAACGTCCAACTACCATCTACAAGTGTTGCCACATATTCAGCACTAGTTCGAGCCAATAGTTATGGACAAAGAAATGCTAAAGGTCACGGATAGTGTCAACTATAGGTTATTTCTAATGTGTTGACTTTCGTCCCTGAACATAAATTTTGTTTGCGGGATCAAATGTAAGACATACTTTAGTAACTTCAGTGTTAAAATAGAGATGTTTGTTATAAAAAGAGAAATATTTGGTGGGATGGGCGGGGGAGTGTAGAACATATGTGTATCATTAGGGTGGTTTTGGTGTGGTATATATCCTTTAGTGTGGTAAAATGCGACTAAAATCAAAACACATTCTACTTAATCCACTGAATTTGATTTTGTTGAATATAACGTTTTATCATATTGAAGAAACGGACAGGCATTTTGTCGAAACAATTTTCAAATCGATTTTGTTTCTACGATTGCACAAAATCAACGCAATGCTCAAAATTTGTCTGATAAATGTTTTTAACAATTGGTTTAATCAACTTCACAAAGTCAAAGTACTTATTTTTTGTCGGCTGATAAAATGTTTCATTTTTGCTTTGAAAAATCCATTAATTCCATGCATAAATCATGAGAAGACTAAAAACATTCAATATCTTCTTGTGTTTATTCATTCCTTTAGGCGAAACTCTATTTAAATAATCTAATTGTGAATTGTGCAACACATTGTTAAGGTTAATGAAAGTTGCACATTAGAAACGCGCAACAACATTCAGGTAAGAAACGATAATACAAACTGCAAAAGTTTTTGTTTTATCAGATCCATACACAAAAAAACATATTGAAGGATAAAAACACCTTTAGGGGTAATCTAGGCTATTGGTGGTTACATACGTGTACCATTCTAGTGAAAGGGTTAATGGGAGACATAAAATTGTTACTGTTTATAGAGCCATTATTTTCATATAGGGATATATCTACCAGAAAACACTTTTACAAGTAATTAAATCGTATGTGGATGCTAATTTTGAAATGTTATTTGCAGTGCATCACTCGAACTTGAGCCACAATCGCCTCCACTTAAGATCAAACTCCCCAAAGGATGGATGTTTCGTCACAGGTAAGATATCTATTTCTCTTTCAGTCTCAAGTATGCGTCTGTTGCACTCTTAAAGAATAATGTTTGTTTCCATTCATACTAAACAGAATTCGTACTAAATGATACTCTTAAACTTATATCCATTATTGTACGCATGATCTTCTTATAGTTTCACTACAATGAATATTATGCTGACAGTCAGGGCTGTTGTGGGAATTTTCCGGTACTATTAATTTCATACTCATTCGGTCCTTGTATGTTCGTTTTGCGATTGTAATAAAAGATACTTTTGAATCTACATAATTAGTTCTTATCTTAAATTAGTATTATCAAAAAGCACTCATCAAGAGTATGAATATTTTGAAGGGGAGAGCCCACGTTTTGGGGATCGAATCCTTCCTGAAATGATTTCAGATTTAAAAACTATAAAAAATACGAGCCGAAACTTTGTACATTTAAGATAAAATATAGCTCTAAATTCCTCAATAATTTGTCGTAAAAATCAATAATTGCAGGTCGCCAAAAAATTCTCAAACGCAATGCCCATTTAACCCTCCTGGTGTATGTCTCGACGAGGTATCTCGTCATTAGCAAAATTGACCAGATCTAAATGGTTCCTAAAATATTTATTATTTTGTAGCTACAAACAAACCAAATTATTTTTATGTAAATTGTTCTGTGTTTTGTAAGTTAAATGTAATTTTTTAACACAAGAACTATTAAAAAAATTTCCAAACAAATCTTTCAACTTACAATTACTTTGTTGATACATTTATTGTATTAATAGCTGATAAAATCGACTTGAATATGATTTCTAACTTTACCTATTGCTTATTTCACTAGTGTGAAAGAAGATATCAAATGGTGCAAAAAGTATTTAGGAGGAACAGTCTGTCCGGAATAGGATGAAGTTGTTCATCATCAGAACTAAGTGGAGTACATTAGAGTTTTGACAGTTCTGCAACTCACGATGTTGTTATTTATGTAACTATTAGCACCAATCTTTACTCCTTTCCCTCTCAAAATTTTAAAGAAAACGTGTGAGTTGCAGAAAAGGAAAAGGTCTTCTGTTGACCGGTCTGTTCATGTTGTTTAGAAGAACTTGGAGTGTTTCGGATAGATGAAAGGAACTGGATAAAAATGAAAATGGCGAAATGTATTAATCATCTGGAAGTATTTCACACCCTTGTTTTACAATAATTCTTGTTAATCATCCACCATGAAAATATTTCTTTTCTGAATTCTACTTGAATTATCCTTATTTTCAATAATTTTTTTTTGCTTCCATCTCTTATGCTTTTATTTGTGCGTTCTCTGTTTCATATTTAATTGTCTCTAAACATTTGTCTTTCATTCCTTTCACCTACGGAATGAAACAAGGCTCACGATCGTGGTAACAAGCAACAGAACAGATATTGAGCACAATAAACATTTTCAAATATTTTTCATCGTTCGTTCTGATATACTGTCTGTCTACCACTAGAACTGCCTCACCGCTGCCTGCTCATATCTGATGACTTAGAAACGAACTTTATCCCATTTTCCACAGGGGATGCTTAAAAAAGTACTTTCCAGTTTCTAACATAAGCGCAATTCACGACAAACTGGAAATATATTTGTAAGGGTTTTTACTTGTTGAGTTCTGTACTAGTAACTATTTCTCTTCTCGCCGTCGGCAGTGGCTAAAAACAAAATAAAATTAAGACATCTACTAGAAAATGTATTATAAAAGTACTTGAATATAGATAACAATAGAAAAGAAAAGTATAATTAATAGCAATAGGAAAATAGAATATATTTTCAACTAAACGTATTAACTAATTTTAACATAACAAGTAACAACCTTTTTGTTTTGTTCATAATTCAAAAGCGTTTTTTACGAATAAAGCAAATTCCTCTGCTGACTGAAGACGAACATGAAAGGAATTGATTTTAAGTGTGGTACTTTAAGATAAACGGATGTGTTTAGATGTTTTTGTTGAAATTCAAGTACTGCATTACAAGATATGTAATTGAAGTCTGAAATATGAGGCATGGATAGAAGAAAACTTAGCATTAATTTGAGTATTTCTTCTTTAAGTAGTTGAGTTAGAAAAGATTGAAGTTAAAAGATTTACTATCGTGATTATGCTGTTCAAGTATTTATAGCGATGATTTTGCCCTTGATATATGATACTTGTTGCCATTGATCTTTAAATGAAATAGGAGTATGTGCGCGCAGCTTCATGTTATTTCTTCCCTTAGCTCGGCTTGTAGATCTGTCACGTGGTTGTGGGAAAAAGTATGAATCCTAATGTGGGACAAATTATAGCTTTGTTAAAGTGATTATTCAGCGTGATTCAATACACTAGTCTGTGCTTCGATAGCCAATCGGCCCAAGTAGATTCTCAAACCAACGTGACTTAACATTCGGAGATCTTAGACATCAACTTTTTGCCACATGCTCTGTCTATTTCATTAGAAAGTCGATGCTTGTGTCTATATGACGTCGTTGGTAGAGAAAATTGAATAGCGATTTGAAAATTGGAAGAACATATTTAGTAACAATCTGAACAGATCAAGTTGAAAACACTTTTTAAATAATCCCAGGAACACTACACATGTAATTTTTTTTGCTTTGAACAAAGTATTTTTATGTATCAATCATGAGAAAACTAAATCTATCGATATATTCATGTGTTTATTCATTCCATTTTGGGAGAAACACTAATTCAATAATCTAATTATAAATTGAGTAACTTTGCTAAGATTAATTAAAGTTGCAAGTTAGGAACGTGCAACCATATGATCGTATCCTTATTTCATTATCTATTGGTATATTTGTAAACTGATGAACGGAAAATTCTTTAATTTAAATAGAATAATAGCACGAAAGTTTATTCACAAAAACGAATTCTGTGTGAAAAAGGAATTTTGGTGTCCTGGTATACTGGTGTCCATAAATTAAGGGTCAGTTATATTGTTAGAGAAAGAAGGCAAAATCCTGAAAAGAGGATGATGATAAATATAATAATTATAAATCTAGATACCATTCATAGAGATTTACACACATAAAAACAAACTTACTTGAATGTACCTATAATTCATGCTAAATTAACAAATGCACCATTTTTGTTCCTTGGCGTTGCAAGCTAAGTTTCCGTAACTTTTCGAATACTGTCCCCTGTCAAAGTTTAATAGGGTATATATCCACCCCTCACTGCAATGCACGAATGTCATCGGTTGCGCATCCTTGTCACAAAATTGTCCAGTAAATCTTGAGGTAGATTTCGCCACTCGTGTTTCAGAGCAATAACCAGGCTTTTTTGGTAAGTGGTGGGGATTTAGTTCTGCTGTGAGCCTCTTAAGACCATAAAGTACTTGTTGTATCGGAATAAGGGAGTATGCAGGGCACTCCATTTGATTTATTCCTTCGGTGTTCAGCAGGTCAACAACACAGACCATTCAAAATGATATAGCGCCAGATCATCACTCCACCACCTCTGTAATGGTCTACTTCCAGAATGTTGGTGGAAGAATAGGCAGTGCGAGGTTCAAGCCAGATGTATTGGCGCCTCGAATCGGACGACGAACAAAATCTATAATACTTTCGTCCATGAACAGGGTACTGACTAATTTCTCGTCAGTCCAATTGGCGTGTTCACGATACCATCGAAACCTATGTGCTTTGTGTGATGTAATAAAAGGAACACAGTGTACTTGTACAGTGTAAGGTTTGCGGGCATACAAACAAATATGATTCAATCGCCTGGACAAGGTCTGGCAATATATTATGGTCCCCGTGCTTGCCTGAAGCTCTTGTGCTAACCTTCCAGCAGTTATGCAGATACATCTTTTCACCGTTATTGTCATAAAACGATCTTTAGTTGGAGTTGTTTTGTGTGGCTGAACCCTGCTGTTCCGTGTGGCAGCAGTTGCACATTTGGAAAAATTCACAACCTTTCGACAACGCTTTGCCCTACTTCGAACTCATTGGCTACATCTCGCTGTGAAAGTCCGTCCTTCTCCCAATTTACCTACAATTCTTCCAAGGGTAAATTAACAGAGACGTGTTCTTAGTGATATTATGTCAATAGCAGCAAAAACAGATAACTAACATAAAGCAGACAAATAAAGACATGAAAAAATCATTCAGATACCCGCTTCAGCTTTTATCACATTTCAGCAATCTTGTGCTGTCACGTGATTTCAAATATGTAAAGTATAGTCAACCAATCGGTCGTTTCTATTTCTTACATCTCTTGCTACCGTCAATGATTTTTGGCCACGAAAGATTAGCTTCCGCGTCCGCAAATTTGCATATTCTATCTGACCCTTAGTTTACAGACATCAGTGTATATGAATAACACTTGAGAAAACGCAGTTAAAATCTGTGTTCCTCCTTCCGGAGTCAAGGGTGCTTAACCACACCATGTACCATCCTGGGAAGCCGAATATTTGTTTACAGAATATTAATAGAAACCTGAGTAGAAACTTAGATAAAACATATAAGTATTCTATAGGGTGAGGTGGGGCAAGTGAGAAACCAAATCTTTAAAGGTCATATTAAACCAATTGCTACTGCCCAGTAATTTTTAAAAAATTTAATACTTTTACCACACACTCCTAGATTTTTTGCTAATATGCTTACACTCTTATTTGTTTTAACTTACCATTGATATAATTAAAAAAAATGCTTTTCAATGCTATTTCATAAAGTCACACTTGCCCCATAATTGGGCAAGTGGACAATCTTGAGGAACCTTGGATTGTTTTCTTGTTTACTATGAGGTAGTATTGTGAGTGAGGTAAGAGCTATCATTTCTTGTGTGTGTATGTGGTGTGCACAACTTTCCTATCAAAATTCGAAGCGCTTTAGCGATGAAACTAATCTAAACGACTCCTTCAAGCTTTTCCAGCAGGTGGTAGTCATACTTTAATCCCAGATATATTTTATATTCAGTGGAGACGCACTTACCCCACGAACACACTTGCCCAACCTTAACCAATTTATTTGCATTAAAGTGAAAATGTTACCTTTAAAGTGGAAGTGAGAATTATTTAGTATATCGAAGGATACTCCGTTTTAACAATGCTTCATCACTAAATATAAAAGACGTTATTCACGACCAAACCAAGTCTTTTTCACGAAGGTTTGTTTAAAAAATTTCCGTAACTCATATTTTCAACACATTAGATGGATTTCTATAAACATGTTACCTCTGGAAAAGTCAATAAACACAATCGTCGGCTTAGAGCAGAATCTCATTAACTGACATTTTTTGGACACATAATGTTTATTTTCATGACGACGAGAAATACATTGTCATGCTACAAATCTATAAAAACGATTAACAATACTTTTAAAAAGTTAATATTTTAAAATGTTTTAACTTTTAACTATTAATTAATCTTTAACCCTCCAAGTGGTTTCGACGAGAAATCTCTTATCCATCAAGACCTGCCCAATTTTGCTAATGACCTGATATCACCTCATCAAGATATTGCCAATTTTTTATGATGGCGAGATAAAGATCTGTCCAGTTTTCTTCTAATGACAAGATATCTCGTCCATAAAATTCTGGTCAGTTTTGTTGATGACGAGGAGCCTCGTCGAGACAACCCCCAGGTGAGTTAAGCAGCTGTACACTTAAAATATTTTCAATGTCAATTAAGGAGTTTCTGCTCTAAGCCGACGGTATATTAATATCGTACCACAAATAAAACACGTGACGGTAGTTTTCTTAGTGTCATAAAAGGGCAATAAATCGCACATGAATTACCCCAATACTTATTCACCCATTCCCATTTCTCAGATTACTTTGAACAAGAATACCAAATCACGAGACAGCGGTTCCTTAACTTAATAAAGAGACGAGACACAACAAATGAGCGAGGTGGTTTTGATCCTCCCAACCGCATCACACCAGCCATAAACCACGCGCTCATCAGCCATCATAATGTTGATGTATCCCATGAGCCATGGAAACAAGTCTATGCAAAGAAGCCATGACACATTCGTCTCCCCAGACACAAAGAAATAAACCATTTTATTGTTATGTTCGGATAATTTGATATCAACTGTGCGCGTGTATAGAAATTTATCAGCCTAGAAATTTATCGTCCCATTTGGCACCTCTCCATGCTACACCTAGAGAGGAAGTCCCCTTTTTTATGAAGATAGATGGAGGACAGCGGCGTTACACTTAAAAAGAAATATTTATGTTTGCGTTATAAATCAAGTGTCCGGAAGTCTTGGGGTAGACTAGGGACTTTCTCTGACCCACACCATATTTCCATCAAACGGACATTCTGAGGAATGACTATTGTAGATTATTATGATGGATGGAGTCGGGAATATGTCCTCTTGCTCTGACTGCGAGTTAGTGCGTGTTGATAGAATTTCAATGCAATGAGATAAAACTCTCCGGAAGTTCTTAATAATTGTGGTGTTATTTATAGGAGATGAAGTATTTTGTTATTTGTTAATGTCTGTACCGTTTAAAGAAAAGAAATGATCATAAAGTTTAATTTGTTGTACTCTTTTGTTAGGTTTGACTCGTAAATCTATGTGTATGATATTAAATACGAGTCAGTGTCGGGATATTGGATGGTGATCCTGAGTCGGTCCCTAATTCACCTGGACCTGGACTTGCCACTTTTTGGGTGATCAGAGTATCAGTAAGGTTACATTAATCCTCCTGGTGGTTGTCTCTACGAGGCATCTCGTATTTAGCAAATTTGACCAGATCTTGATGAACGAGATACATCGTCCATCAAGATCTCGTCGTCAGTCGTCATTAGAAGAAAACTGACCAGATCTTGATCTCATTATCATAAAAATCTATCTGCAATATCTTGATAACGAAATACCTCGTCATTAGTAAAATTAATCAGATCTTGATGGACAAGATGTAGCTTCGAAACCACTTGAGGGGTTAAATAGCTGTATGTTAGTTTTTCGGTTGCAAACATGGAGACGAAAACTTGTCAGAAAAATTTAGACAATTATTAAAACCAAGGACGATACAAAACTACAAAGAACACCGATAAACTCTTCCTTACGCTCCTCCGATTCTTCCATCGTCTGATCGTGGTTCAAAACGAGGTGTCATCGGATCTTTCTCTTCGGGATTGATCCCTGACCATCACTAATAGCCCGTTCTATTGCTCCAATGTGTCATAAATTTAACTACCTACCTCTCCAATTCTTTTCAAAACTCCAAATTAATTTTTTTATTTCATTCCATATCATGGTTACAGTTTTCAAGTGAATGATTAAAAACATTCACTAATATCATAGTTTGCTTAATAAATATATTATCAAGACACAATTACGTTTACAAGTACTCTAAAAGCAGACTAGCATTGTACAAATTAAATTCACAGAGCGCTTGCAAGCGTTCACGGTCAGTATTGCCAGTCCCCTCCCTCATCTGTACCCTGGGTTCCAGCACAAGGTTAATGAGTAGGCTTAGCAGTTTAAATGATGGTCCCGTCATTAAAAATTAATCAAGTCATTCAAGTATTCAAGTACTTAATGATATTTTTCTAGAACCCCTACTTATAAATCTTTTATAAATGCAATGAAAGCGTTTGCAACTTTTTAAATTTGGTAAACAGATTATACCCTTACAGTACAAAAGACTTTACACATTTTCTGATCCCATCTTTGCTCTCGGGCTTCGGTACCATGGTACTAGAAATTCCCTGTGTGAGAGGCCTGGATACAGGGACTTTTTTATTTTCTCAACTGTCTGCCATGACTAAATGACAAATAATTGAAATACGAGTGTAAGTGTGATGGAGATATTTTATATTTTAGGCATATAGTGTATCGTATTGTGAGTTCTCGCCGGTATCGGGGCCTGTTACTCTGGTATGTGAGGGCCCTGCATATCGTAATTAGATATTATTGATCAGCTGATTTATTGGAGGATTATAGTTGAATTGAAGTAAGAAAATTGATATAAATTTCAATTTTCCCTCTGTGATACTTTACCAATTATAAGTATTCAACCATCGAAATTTATTCTTTAACCATAAAATCAAAAATAAACAAAATTGACACGTTTGATTATCTATTTTTAATACATCTCGAATCCATCTGGAGATATCTTTCCTTTTTTAAACAGAATTTCGTGGTACAGAAATTTTTTCAAGTAATACAATGAAGAGGCACGTTATATATTTATTGGCTTCTATTAATATCCCTTTAGAATATTTGATTCTAAAATTAAATCCCGCATTAAGTTTTAGTAAATTCGGCTGACACATATATTTGACACTAGTAATGTTAATTTTGAACTGCGAACTATCAAAGAAAATGAATACAAATGATCAAACAATGAACTTTGATCAGTTTATTGACATGAAAGAGCTTAAAATGATAAACTATGAAGCACGTTGATTGATTTGGTTTGCATGGCGGACGATATAATAATGAACAAGCTGCTCCAAACGCCACACAAAAAATCAATAAAAACTGTTAAAAAATTAAAACAAAACAGTCAGTCAAACCCAACAGCAACAAGTAGACCATGTAAATATATGTAAACGACAAATTAAAATACTTAAATCAAAATTATGAGATCAGTAAAGAGAAGATTAAAATTTGCCGTTTAAAACACATTAAAGATAGGGAAATGATAGTTTAAAACAACATCAGTGAAAATGTCACCAATCCGCATATAATTCACCACGTCAATCCGCATAAAATTCAGTAAACTGAACATGTTTTAAACTGGTAATAAACATGTTTGAAACTAGCAGTTTAAACACGTTTATTACCAGCTAACCAGGCAGTTTAAAACATACCAGTCACTAGTTAAACTTGCAGTTCAAAACATGTCGGTAGAAATGTTGATGGATGGAAAAATCTATAAAATAAAAAACAGATTTCCAAAATTAATATTGTTATGAACAAGAGCTTAAATTTATTATACATCGACACTAATTTGAATACAAAAAGAAATATAATGGATTCCAACAAAGCAGGAAACATTTTATGTCAACAATTGCAATCCTTGAGAACGATACGACGACGACACGAAGCAAAATTAATTGAATTTTACCAGGCACTTTAAAAGCTCAATGGACTTATAAAAGGTATAAAGCTAACTCCCGATCGGCTCTAAAAGTTTACAGCCCACCCTCGTAAAACTCAATCGCATGACGGAGAGATGACGTTTCTACCAAGCAAAACCAAAGTCCGAACTCTCCTTCCGCCATTTTGAAATGTCGCTGAAAAATGGAAGCAGCATGGATGCTAATGGATAAGCGGAGTTTGCGGGTAACGCAATTTGAAATAGTCAGGAAACGGCCCATTTGTTAAATGAAACTATTTCATCACGGGTAATTTAATGTTTCCCCCCAGAACAATGCCGATCCGCTGATGGCATGGAAGGAATGTTTCAAGAACGCGGCCTTTGGTGGTGTTGTAGATGTACGTTGGGGAGGCCTGTTCCTGGCACGATGCGGTATTAAAGGGTTTGCTTTTAAATGACGAAGCGTTTCTGAAAGAAATTTGATCCGACTTTGCAGAAAATAGAGCATAATTAGTAAGTCTTGTTAAGGGATGTTATTCCCCTCAAGTTTATTTAAACTAGCAGACCCGCGAATAGCATATAAGCTAAAATTTTTTAATTGATGATATCTATGGATGGAACTTAATGTCCCCCAGAACAATGCCAATCCACTGATGGCATGAAAGGAATGTTTCTAGAACACGACCTTTGATAGTGTTGATGTACATCGGAAAGACTAATTCCTACTACATGGATGATGCATTAAAGTGTTTGATTTGAAAACACTTCAATGCAGAAGAGTTTAATGACAAAGAGTTGCTGAAAGGGAAATCTGATTCGACTTTGCAAAAAACAGAGAATAATTTATTGGTCTTGAGTGTGTAGGACGTTATTCCTCTAAAATGTACTTACCCTGGTATCTTAAACTGAGTATTTCTCTCTTCTGTGCCAGTAAAACTTTCCTTGTGTGTGTGCATTTGCTGTTGCCTATCTTGTGTTTGGTGTAGCTTGAAGCCAAATATGACTCTTGCATCATAAACCTCAACCAACCTTTAGATCCCGGTCTAATTTATCCCACGTGTAGCAAAGAATGATCTTAGATTGACAAACTTCAATCACGGACAATCATCATGAAAAAGTAACGACAATGGCTTACCATTAACATTTTGATTTGAATATCTATAACAAAAGGTATCCTTTCTGATTTTTCATCAGATCTATATATAAGAGCTGCAGTACAAGACCATATTTGTCGATGAAGTACTTTATTTTTTAATTCTTTATTATGAATTTTAAGTGTAATAAAGTTTTCTGTAGGGGAATACAGTAACTACGTTTACTTGCTTTAGCAATATTCAACAATTCTGTACTTCTCTACTTTGTACAATCACTTTAATCTCTGATATGTAACTATCTCAATGAATCTAAGTTACCTGCACTTGGAAATTATATCTTGTTTTACTTATAAACTATCAGACCTACGCATAGCATATAGGTTATAGTTTCTTAATTGATATCTATTGATGGCAGTGTCATTACTCACATTTCATATATAATAGTGATTATATAGGGGATGCCAACACGCTAATTGTGCCGATAATATATGACAGTTGCAAGACACAAACCTGAAACAAGAAATATAACATTAATTTAAAAATTTAACTACTAAAGCCACAAAAATGTAAAAATATAATCATAAATATTCTTCAAAATAAAATAATGCTGAATTTTTTAAATTAATAAAATTTTACAAACCTCTCCCCTATTCAATAATTATCAATAAAAAATTAACAAAGACGAAATGGTGAAGGTGGACATATTTTAATCGTTATACACATATAGTTATATTTTTCAATATTATTGTAAAATATTTTGAATTTGTCTATAAAAACTACGAAAATAAGAATCAAATCGTTACTGAAAACAAAATAATAAAGATTGGTGTACTTACATTGCTTTCGAAAGACGCTTTCGAAGACAAGAGATTAGCCATTTCTTCCAAAGCTTTAATTGAAAAGAATGAAATAGAAATCTGGATGGAATTGACTTGAGACATTTAATAGTTTCTCAAACAGTTTGAAGTAAAAACTTCAAATAATTAATTAATTTCAGAGCGCTTTGAAAAATAAATAAAATCGGTACCGAAACAAAGAACAGTAGTGACCAGAAGAGTGAAATTGTGATACTATGAAAAACAATAAATGAAACATAAAACAGTTAAATATGGTGCTTGCTTTAATATGAATAATGTATAAGAATGCTGTTTTGAAAATTAATTTTTAAAACTAAAAACGCTTTATAAGAATATATGTAATTTTTATGTTTAGAAAGCATAACGATACTATAAATTTAGCATGTTTTGCAAGGAAAATTTAACTAATTTGATTACTTTAATGCTTAAACAATTAAATCTGTTTAATCTTAGCTAGTAGTTAGTCTTTTTATCGCATTTCAATAACATCTCCACATGGAATGATACTACATATGTAGAAATGTTCCGAAACTTAATCGTATATACTAATATTGATATAAACATCAATTGATTTGTTAGTTTAATTGAGCTGTACTTCATTGAGCATATTTCATGATAGGATCTTTAATAGTATATGATGATTGAAATCAACAAAATTTTAGTATCACATTCAGCATTACAAACATAATAAAATTGCGTAAAAAAACTGGGACACAATGTACAAAGTTATGCAATTTTTATTTGAATAAAATTTCGTGTCGAATTTGAAAATTGAATTGAAAACAAACCCTTTCTGTTATAATTTAAACTGATAATGTAGCCATAAACAAAATACAACATTGCGTTTTAGTTATATTTTAAATGCTTACTGTGACAAATTACGTACTCTGTAAAAAAGTTATGAAATTCGGCCAACTATACCGATAAATGCAGAAAAAATTAATTATTGTTATATAATACTTTTGATTAGTTTCTTATTTAGAAATGTATTGATTTTAAAATTTAGAAATCATTAATATTAATTCAATTATAAAGCTTGTTGAAAATGATAAATATATGAAAAACTTTATGTTTTAATCATTTTAATTTTTGGAAATGAAATATGTATATTTATAAACTTTTTTTATGAATTTTAATCTCTTTCGTTATATTTATACGAAACCATATTATTTCTACTTATAAAAACGCGAACGACGTTTTGCAATCTCTCTTGTAACTTGTATGTAAAAACACACACAGATTGACATATACAAATTTGTCTTATTATGTCCTGTTAATTGCAAATTATAATTTATCAGTAACTGGTATTCATTAGTTGCAGAATTCAACAATTTCTGAAGGAAACATTTAATCTTACATTCTGAATTTATGATCCAGCTTCATTCTGGCGACACTTCACACTTGAAACAAAATCTATGTATACATTAGTAATTTGTAATAACTTAAATTTATCTAAAAATAAAGCGTTTAAATCTACATTCGCAATTTTAAAAGTTTAACTGTTTCATCATTATTGAAGAAAAAGTGTTAAGTACTTAAAACTTTAGAGTGTAGTATGAACTGTTTTCTTAGAAGAGTTAGGTCGGTCAAGAGTGAAACAGCATTGGTGAGTAAAAGTCGATCGTGGTCCACTTACGGACCCTTGCGGTATTATCAGAGGTTTTACAGCCATTTTTAGAATTTATGTCATAAACTTTCTTGTTTACACTATTTTCCACAAATGCTAAGAACACACTTCATGCGATTGATGAGTTTATCACAGAAATAAAACGCTGCGAACTTTGATCAATTTTCAAATTTAAAATTGCATTATTGTTTCAAGAATTATCGTTACTTTTTGTAGGGTAGTGTAAAATTCTTTTTCTGAGCTTTCGATTGGACAAGAGCTGATCAGTCCTGGAAGGATTCTGATCCTTTTCGAAATTAGATACAGAAATGAGAAAGTTTTTAGTTTGTTATTATTTTTAGTTTCTGTTCTTCGAACTACGTTTCTTCTCTTTCTTGAAAAGGGCAGATGAAAAAATGGGAGCAAGAGAATCTCTTTTTTGTAGATTTTGAAAAATTCTTAGTTGTTAAAAGAGTGGCGAATTATGTGCTGGCTAGTGACACGTATGTTAACAATCTAAATTCCAAGACTTCCTTTTTATGGGAAAGCTTCACTCTAAAACAATTTTAGGCTTGATTCATAGTGAGCAGTCGTTCCAGAAGAGACTGGTCTTATCAAACTTCTCCGTGAACGCTGGCCACGCTTACCCCACTGAGTGGGGTTCGCCGGTACACCGAAAGCTTGGAGCTCAGGGAAACGTAAAAACGTTTGTACTGTAATGTGCTGTATGAATGAAACAAAACATTTCACTGCATTTATATAACTAAGTTGCTCAACTGCAATGAAGAGAAAAATTATGCTTTTGTGTGTCCATAATTTAAAGTATTTGTACTATTTCAAAAGAGGCATGTTATCTAACCGGATACTGGAACCGGTGTGGGAGCGAAGTATCACTACTTCATAATATATACTGAAGCGTCAGACCAGAAAAACTGATACAGACGAGACTATGCAAAATACATAACAACGCCACCTATACTCGTCATATGTTGCGTCTGCCATTGCATATTTTAAGCAATACATCTGAGCTGTTTTCGCAAAACAGCTCATATATCTATCGCTGCCGAAATAGCTCGAGATTCGAGTGGAAACAGTATCTTGACACCTGAGCTCTTTCCTTAAAACAACTCATACGTCTATCGCTGCCGAGCTCGAGGTGCTCTAACGTTAAATGGCGGAAACAGCATCTAGAGCTGTTTCCGCACATCATTGGTTGTGTTTGCCAGAGCATATACAACGACAAGCCAAAGTCATGGGATAGCAGTATGCAAATTTACAAGTGGCGCTCGCATAGAGTTAGAAAGGGTATAAAGAGTCAAATGGTTATCAGTGCTGTCTGTCGAACTCTTAAATGTCTTGTAAAATGTTCAATAACCTGATAATGGCTACCCGACGAGAATTAACTGAGTTTGAAAGTGGAATGACAGTTGGAGCTCAACGCATAGAGCATAGCATTCTGGAAGTTGTTGAGAATTTTAAGATTCCTCGCTCCAAAGTGTCACGGGTATATCGAGAGTATCTCATAGAAGGCGTTACCTTCTACAAGGGACAGCGCAGTGGCCCGCCATGTTTTCTGAATGATCGAGACCAGCACCGTCTGAGCAGAAGCGTCCGTGCTAACAGACAAACGACACTGCATGAACTGACTGCCTCATTCAATTAGGGACGCAATAGAGACTTCTATGAGGCCCGTGTCTATGAGGTCCGTGTCTAGGAGGCCCGTTCAGCGAAATTTGGCACTGACGGAATACATGGCAGCAGAAGACAGACTCGAGTACCTTTCGAGTGCATTGGCCCCTAGAAGACTGAAAGAAGGTAGCGTGGTCCGATGAGTAATTTGCCAGTTGGTACGAGCAGATGGTAGAGTTCGGGTGTGGGGCAAACACCACGAGGCTATGGATCCGACTTGTCAACAAGGCATTGTGCAAGCTGGTGATGGTTCCATAAGGGTTTGTGCAGTGTTTACATGGCATCAATTGGGTCCTTTGGTCAAATTGAACCGGCCATTGACAGGAAATGCCCAGTTGTTTGGTTGTTTAGTGACCATTTGCAGCCATTTATGGACTTCCCTTACCCCAATAACGCTGGATGTTGCAGGATGATAATGCCTGGTGTTACCAGGCCTATTTTGTTCACGATTGGTTTGAGGAGTATTCTGGACACTTCCAACACATGATTTGGCCACCTAGATCATCGTCGGACATGAACTACGTGGAGCAAATAGGGAATATGATCGAAACATTCGTGCAGAAGACCCAGCACGTACCACAAACACGCAATTATGGGTCGTTATCGAGACAGCATGGCTGAACATCTATCCTGGCGATTTCAGCCGACTAATTGAGTCCATGCCACGTCGAGTTGCTGCATTTTGCCTAGCTAAAGGATGCCCCACGCTATATTAGAGAGGTATCCCATGACTTTTGGTACTTTATGTGTAGTGCTCCTGTTCTATACTATGGTAAAGAGTTCTTCTAGGAATGTTAAACAGTTAGCAAATATTTTCGGAAGATGTTTTTCCCGACGCTTTCTATAAGATTTTCTTTTTGTCTCTAAGGACAACACTAAGCATTTAATCTTGGGTAGAGGAGGCATCTCTAGCTAAGTGGAAAACAGTTGCCTGGTCTCTACTGAAATGATTGGCGATTGGTAGATTGACTTATAGAGAAACCCGTATGAAGCGAGAGAGTTGGAGCTACGGGAATAACCCGAAATCCACCAAATCGAGCCCAAAAGAACCTTCA
This sequence comes from Meta bourneti, assembly GCA_933210815.1. Lineage (NCBI taxonomy): Eukaryota > Metazoa > Arthropoda > Arachnida > Araneae > Tetragnathidae > Meta > Meta bourneti. Next base: position 50,429,956 of record OW119923.1, read on the forward strand.
ACTAATCAACGACGCCTAAACACTTTAGGTAGGTAAGTAGTTGAAATAACGTCACACTGGAGCAACACAACGACTATTGGTAACAGTTCGGGATGAATCTCGGAGAAAAAGATCCGAGGACAACACCACAACATTTGGAACCATGGGTCAGATAATAAGGTCCACATCTGAGCTCGCACCCCATCAGAAAATGCCGCCAACTGAAGGTCGCTGTAATGAGATTTGTACCTTTTCTCGCTGTCGTTACATGGATACTGTCATAAAACGATTTTCAGCTGCGATCAATAGCTATAGGAGAACTTCCGGGCTTTCTCAATCGATCGATGTATCACAGTGTGTCGTTAAATCGAGGATAACTATAAGACCACTGCTGTATGTAAAAATTAACGGCAACGTTTTACTGTGGGAAGGGGTTGGGATGAAAAATGAATCAAGTAAATAACACCTACTTGGTAAAATTTAATTATTGTTATTGAATCCCAATTGCAAGGCCATTCAAAGGGAGAGTTATGGTTAAGTCCCTTAATATTTTTTATCTTCGGGTAATAAACACCATTTAATTGCAAGCATTTTGTTCTTTTTGTTCTGGAATTTGAGAAAGCCCGCGAGAGAACCACCATTAATTTGATGTTTAACACTGAATTTACCAAGTGGGTAAAATAAATACATATATATATATATATATATATATATAGACCATCACCAAAATCAAATAAGAGAACCCAAATAAAACAAGAACAAAAGGTGAAGCAAAATAACAACAATAATATTGACCCTTTAGATGAACAGCGCTGAAAGCCGCAGAGAACAAATAAAGGGAAATAATGAGTAAAGCTAACCCAAGAATAGATTTCCCCGAGAAACAAGATGAAATAAAATATGTAAATGTTGAGTGAGCCCGCTTACTTTTTCAAGGGGAGGAAAGCCGGAATTCACTTAAAAAGGGATGCTTTGAGTTTTTCTATATTTGTGTGAGGCTGGGCCGAAGAGATCAACACAAGTTACACTCGAAAAACTCAAATTCCTACCAGAAAGAAAAATCATAAAAATATTACCTATTACCAAGGTTAGGAAGGAAAAATCAATAGAACAGCCAAAGGAATTATCTTACCGAATGTTGCCTAGCAAGCCAGGAGAGCAAAACACTGCCAGAACCGTCCTATCTAGAATAGCGGATTAAAAAAAAGAGCAAGAGGGTGGCTTGGAGATAACGTGAAAGATTTGTACAAGTGAAAGGGAGGGGAGAATGGTAAATTTTAACAAGAATTAAAATTGTGACGAGAAATTAAGAAATTAAGATTGTGGCTGGGGAGAAATTGTAGTCTAGACAAGAAAACCAGACAGTACACTGGTTTTCTTGACTGGACGGGAAACTGGTACGGAAACAATACTCGGTTTATTCTGCTGGTTGCCTGCTGTCATCATCATAGAGTAGTTGGCAGTACAGATGGTAGATAGCTTTTCCATTAGCTTGATCAAAAGGATGAAATTTGAGTGTTCTGTCCGGAAGTCTGAAGACGTTGAATAACACATAACAGATTTGCTTTTTATCGGATAACATCTATTGTTGCTTACTGGTGAGAGCCGTTCAATTTCTTAAAACTTGCTTTAAAGTGAGGTTCCCACATCACAAGTTGCCGTCCTGTCGGCTTTAAAATCTGTCTTAATAACAGAAATTATAAACCTGCAATCGTGACGAGAGTGGTAAGAGTGATGTAAGGCAACCAGAGGGAATGATCCATTTGTATTGAATAATGATGATTCCGCAAATGGAGAGGCAGAAAGTTTTATAACAATTCTTTATTAATTCTTTTTTAAAAGACAAGTAGTTACATCATAAGGCCTGGAGGTTGTTGAGAATTTTGGAGTTTGGAACGGCTCTGAGGGCTTCCTTAGCCCAAGAGGCTCGTGAAAGAATGAATAGTTTTCAATGATCTCGCTAGAGGGATTTGGATAGGAGAACTATTATTGAACCAAGAGATCTAACAAGAAAGTTCAATGGTAGAAATCGGTGGTTTAACGAAAGAGGAATATGATTTTACATATGCGATTTGAAAGCAGGAGTGTCCGTGGGAGGTCCAAGTTAACGAGACGGCTTGAGTTCAAAGGTGAAAGGGGTGGCAAGATATATTAACCACTTAGATAGTGAGACAAAGACTTGGAGAAAAGGGGACCGCTAAGGGTCTTATCTGTAGTGAGAATTATACTTAGGGGGTTAGTTTTAGGTATCGTTTCATATATATATATATATATATATATATATATATATATATATATATATATATATATATATATATATATATATATATATATATTACCTATGAGCGCCGAAGCCGCAGACATAGCAGCATGGCAACAAGATAATTCAATTAAAGAAAACCAAAGGGGAAACTATAAGGATATTTTAAAAAATGACGCTGTGTTGTTGGACCAGAGCGTCATCAGGAGGAGCCTGACCCAGACACTACAAGATGATGTTTTATGCGTGTGGGCAGCCGCACGCCAAACGTTGCCGCCCCAACACCATAATAAACAAAAGCAAAAAGGGAAATTAGGAAAAAGTCCATGCATGAGTTAAAATCAAAATATCAAAAGAAATTACGAATTCAAAACAAACACAAAAAACCACAATACTGGACCGTAAAAAACACTACCACTACAAAAAGGAAAAAAGGATGTATTACCTTATCTATAACAGTAAAGAAACAGCAGTAAGAACAATCAGTCACACTTCGCATGAAGATTGCTATCAAATGCCATTTATAACGCCCCCAAAATTTTAATATTACGGGACACAGTTATGAATCATATATTTAGTATATTAGTAGTGTGTTGAAAGTACCGCGGGTGAGAGTATTCAATTACATAATAAAATAAAATAATTGAGTTCGATTATTGCTTTAAAGTTAAAAATCAAATACAAATACATTCAATTCCTGCTATTAAGAATTGATAGTGTTCAATTCCTGCTATTAAGAATTGATAGTGCTCAATTCCTGCTTGAAATAATTAATAAGGTTCAATTCCTGCTTTTTAGAATTGATAGTCAACAAGTACGTCTCCAAAAATAATAAGCAATTAGGTTTAATCATCTGTTAAATAATTTTTAGTATTATTAAATCTTTCAAAAATAATTTTGTAGAAAGAGGAAGGGTATTTATTATTGAAAAGTGTATTGTTGCGGTTATTACAACTGAAAAAGAAAGTTATATTTAGAATTACAAATATTTTTGAAACGCACCAGTTGGTTAGCAATTGTACTATAAAAATCTTGAGTTCGAATAAATTAATTAGATAACCAGAAATTTAAAATAATCTCCTTTGTCATAATTGTCAATATATATATATATATATATAATAAACAATAAAACTTACAAAATATTAAAAGAAAAATCAAACATACAAAACCTTAAAACTTTTATTACCTGTGGTACAAATTCTTATATGATTAAACCCGGTATCTTACTTTGTGTAAATATCTAAAAATTACCCTTAAATTACCCAACAAATTAATTGAAGAAGGTTACACCTGGATTACTAGAGTAAATAATGTTTTAAATTATATAAATAAAAATATTATTAGTAATATACTGACCTACGACTTTAAAGACTTATTTACTAGCATACCACTGGGCAAACTTAAAGAGGTACTAAATTACTATTATCATGACTTTAAAAATATAATTACTATTGATTTCGAGGATTGGGAATTTTTGGTTAACTTTTGTATCGAATAATTTTATTTTTAATGGTGAGCATTTATTTATTCAAGTTAAGGGTATATCCCAGGGTTGCAATTTCTCATCCATTCTTGTTAATTTATTTCTACATTAATATGAAAAAATTTGCCTACAAATTAATTCTGCCTTTAGATATATTGATATGATTGTTTTTAATGATAGTTATTTTGTAACCGTATGGAAATCGATAAACCCAGAAGAATTAAATTTCTTAAAAACTAATTCAGATAATAATAAAGCCATCTTTCTAGACTTGAATATATCCACCTTAAATAATAAAACTGATATTAATATTTATGATAAGAGATTATTTTAAATGTTCGGTTTTTAAATTAATATATTGGGATTCAAATATTTCTAAAAGAATATATTATAGAACAATTGCTAGTCAGCTGGTACGTTTCAATAAAATTTGTAACTTTAAATCTAACTTTCTTTTTCAATGTAATAATCTCATTAACACACTTCTTAATAATAAATACCCTCACTCTTTTTATAAGATTATTTTTGAAGGATTTAAAAATACTAATATTTATTTAACTGATGATTAACCATAATGTCTTATTATTTTGGGGACTTGCCTGTTGACTATCAATTCTATTAACTATAATCAGACTGTTAATTTATTAAATGGCTGGAACTGAACACTTTCATAACGTTTTTCGAATCGGAATTCCAGTTCTGATAAACCGGTTCAGAATTCCGAATCAGAATTCCAATTCCGGATTCTTAACTGTGATGCATAGTATTACTTTTATTGGGCGTTATGAAGGACATTTGCTGGCGGTCCTCATGTGAGTTGCCCCCAGGGGCATACCTTCTTTAGGTTTGTACGGGCTTCACAACCCCGGGGTACCTGAGTGATCTTTCTTTTTTTTTCACTCTTCTCCCCTCCCCTTCTACTTTTTGCTTTCTTCTTCCTCCCTTGTTGTGGTTTCCTCTTCGGAGGTGAGGGCTCCCCTTGAGAAGCTTTTCGTCACTCTGTTACCTTCAGCTCCTTCTTGGGGATTATATCACCCACGTGTTTGCCGTGCGTGGAGTCCCGTGTCCCTGGAAAAGGGGATCCTGGCAGTTGAGGGACGATATACTGTCCCAACACACTGCTTTGGCCCCAGCTTCAGGTAAACGGGAGGTGCACATTGGTCCCGTGTGCATCAATCGGCTGGTCGATTGGACTTCGTCGTCGGCTAGGGTTCAAGCGATCGGTCACCTACTGAACAACACGTTAAGGGTGGTGGCTGCCAAAGGGGTGATTGAAAGCGTATAGGCCCTGTTAGCACTGGTGCAGACTGCATCCCCTTGTTGGGCTCGGTGGTGGGTGGTGCTGCAGGCCCCGAATAACTTTAAAAAACTATGAATGACAATTCTTCCGTTTCTTCTCCCTCTCGAAGGGAGCAACAAAGTCCGCCTTTATCCAATGTCCGTTTCTTTCTCGTAAAATTAATACACAACGATGAACAAAATGCAGATCAGTCTTTTACAAAAACCTCCCCTTTTCTTATAAATAAAACTATTCAATCCTTTATAGGCACAGTGAAATCAATCAAAAAACTGCGTTCGGGTGACCTTTTAATTGAAACTTCCAATAACACTCAATCAAACCTCTTAAATAATGCTACAAGTCTTGGCACATTTTTCGTTTCTGTTTCCCCACATAAAACGTTAAACTTCTCTAGGGGAGTTATCTCTGAACCTGACCTTCTGAATACATCTGAAGAAGAGATTCTAGAGAACTTACGTGACGAACACGTCTGTGGCGTGCGACGAATAACCATCAGGTCGAGACGAGATGATAAAATCTTGCCAACTAAACATCTTATTCTCACTTTCGACCAGCCGTCACTACCTTCCCGTATCAAAGCAGGATACCTTAGTTGCCCAGTCCGTCCGTTCATTCCGAATCCCCAGCGCTGTTTCAACTGCCAGGGGTTCGGACACTCTAAATTCTCTTGCCGGAGCCCCACTAAATATGCTCGTTGTGGAGAAGTGGACCACGAGACGGACGGTTGCACTAAATCTCCTCATTGTATCAATTGCGGTGGAGATCATCCTGCTTTCTCCAGATCTTGCCCCAAATGGGAATTTGAGAAGGAGGTTCAAACAGTAAAAACTTTGCAAAACTTTTCATTTCCTGAAGCTCGGAGGCTTGTGGAATCCCGAACTCCCAAGTCTGGCGCTTCATATGCCAAAATAACTGCCAAAACATACAATACAATAGCCACACAAACTGATTCCTCTTTTGAAACTCATCGCTCACCAGTAAACTTTTCAATAATTCCGCAAACTTCTGAAAATAAAATTCAATTGATATCTAAAACTGTGAGCACATCAACCCCTCGTCCGTCCTCCGGTAGACCCGCCTCCCGTCCACAGATAACCAAACCATCTAATAGGGAAATTAAAACCATAAAAAAACAGAAAATCGATTACAACTCTAAAACACCCAGATTTTTACAAAACAATAAAAGAATACCAATAAAAATATTTCGGCGTGCAGCCAAAGATATCGAATTAAGTCTTCATGCGTCGGGCCTGTCGGAAGACGACGAAAGTTACGAAATGAAAGCACCTCCAGGGCAAAATGAGAAATCTGCGCCTCCTATCAATCAATGATAGGATCTTTTATATCATGGAACTGTCGTGGCTTTCGAAATAAATTGGATGACGTAAAAACCCTGATTGCAGAGTACCATCCCACCTGTGTCGCACTTCAGGAGACATTCCTGAAGTTGTCTGACACGGCGAAGATCCGTCGTTATGCTTGTAATAGGAGAGATGGCAGTAATGATGGAAGAGCATCGGGAGGTGTTGCTCTCTTCACCTCCCTTGAATACCCATCTTTAGACCTCTCACTAAACACTCCTTTGCAAGCTGTTGCGGTTAGAGTACAAGTACGACGGATGATTACCATCTGTACACTATATTTACTACGAAATCATTCCATCCAACAACAGAGCCTTGAGAACTTGGTCGATCAACTGCCGGAGCCGTTCATTATATTCGGTGACTTTAATGCCCATAGTGTACTTTGGGGAAGTAGGGATACCAATTCCCGTGGGCGACAGATAGAACAACTGATCACAGATCGCTGTCTCTGTCTGCTCAATAACGGTGAGGTTACCTACTTCCACGAGCCATCTAGATCCTTCCATGCAATCGATCTCGCCATCTGCTCCCCTTCAATTCTTCCCTTACTCTCCTTTTTTGTCGGTAGTGACCTGCGCAACAGCGATCATTTCCCAATATTCGTTACTCATATTAGTGGAAATGATCCTGTTCGTCGCCCGTCACGATATATCTATGAAGCAGCCAACTAGCCTAATTTTACATCTCGGGCCACTATATCAGACCAGATGGTAGAAGGCATCATAGATGAGGCGATAGCAAGAGTCACCGGTGTTATAATTAAAGCTGCTGATACTGCAATCAACAAGAAATCTATCAGTCATTAGTTTTAAACTGTTAAAAATATTTTTAACTGGGCTGCTTAGGAATAAGGTGACTCCTTCACAAATAGCCCCTTGTAATACCGAAGGCCAAAGAGATCAGAGTTCGGGTATTAGAAATAAAAAAAAATTTAGTCTAATTGAACCTCATGTACCAAAAATGACCGTAGAGCAACATAGCACAACAAACCCTAATATAAATATTATCGTATGGAGAGTGAAACAGGAAGACTTAGGTTTGGTTAGTTGTTCTACTTTTAATTTTTTGGTTACTGGAGGAAAAAAGGAAGGAGTTATCGGAATAAAAGTGATTTGGAATGAAAGACTCTTCAAAGGGTAATTAGTCCATGTCCAAAACGATTAATCAAGCAACTTCCACAGTTTCCTGCGAAAGGATTGAACTGAAAAGAGGATGTACGCCTCCCCTGTTACTAAAATCTATTCTCTATTAAGATATATTTTATTTTGACCTACTGAGACTGACTAGGTTCAGCCGAAGAGAAAAAACCGAGTCACCCACCCATGTAACAGGAATCGTCCATTAGTTTTGGAAGGACCGGTACCGTGACAAATGCAAGAACTTCCGAGAGATTTCAAAGATTATAAAAATAAAAACGATTGTGATAGAAAAGGAGGACGGAATCGATGAGAAATTGCATTGATGTCTCGACAGTATATGAAAAATCGCGAACCGTTCATCTAACTTTTCTTTAGTTGAGAGGCGCTAACAAAAGGTCTCAAAATCGATGGAAATGATAAAAACTTAGGGCGAAAAAATGTGGGAAAACTATTTCCCGATGGCTAATATTAAATTTTTGCAGTGCGTTTTATCAGCTGGGGTGAAAAAATGGACATATTTTTTTATCGATTAAATGACACTTCTTCGTCCGAAGATCAAAATTACTTGTATAGCCAGCCACTAAAAGGAAGTTAGTTTAATGCTTGCTTTTATGGTATTTTTATATGCGGTAAAAATGAATTCGAAGTACTGAAAGTCATCTCAGCAAGGGACATTGATTTGACTTTTTAAGTTTATTTTGATCATAACTGTATATTTTTTAACACAGTACATGGGAATGTATCTTAAATTCTTTTACTTTGGATATTATGTTTGAAGAGTGGTGTGTCAGTTCAGATGTAACCTTGTCATCTGACCGTGGTTCAAAATTACGAAGCGTTCTAGGATCTTTCACTTCGGGATTGATCGCGGACCGTCGCCAATAGCCCATTGTGTTGCTCCAGTCCGACGTTATTCAACTACCGACCTACTTTGGATTTTATAGCTTGTTGAAGCTATCTTCGCAATGAAAGAAGTTCATTGTCTACACCTGTTAGTGAAACCAAGTCAAGAAATGAGTGTTTCTTGGTTTAATCTATATTTACAGTGTCAAGAACTTTTCTACCTAGAAAATATACAGGGTGGTCAGAATAAACTGCGCAATATAATTTTTCCTTGTAGAAACAGAAACCGAAGAGTTGTTATTTTTTTCAATTGAAAGGGGTGGCATTCCAGAGATAATTGCATCGAAATTCGGAATTTCAGCGCTAAGAACATTAAGCCTTTTTATCTTTTTGGTGTTACTGAGGCTGCAAGTACCTGACAAAAATCGAGGCATACGTACGGAAATAAAAAGCACAATTATAATGTGTGTCTTAAAACTAACAATTGTAGGAACGCATGCAGGAATACCACTTCCAATTGAAAAATGAGTAGCATTTCCAGGTTGGTTTTCGACTAGGAATAATTATTGTCTGACATACAGTCGATTCTGACCATCACCGTACTTTTAGTAGTTTGTAAGGTACGCCAGCTTCGGTGAAGTTCAAACCCTTCATTGGCCAGCGATATCTCAAGATCTGTCTCCCGTCGAGCTAGGATATGCTAGGGATATGCGTCTATAGGGATATGCTTGACTATCAATTGCACCAATGGGATTTGGAGCAGTAGATTGATTGGCATAATTTGCCACAGAATTGCATAAGGGTCTTTTTTACTCCATGTCACGCTGTATATAGGCATGTATCACTTCGAAAATGGAGTATTACAACGTATTAATTTATGACTTTCTGATGTAATTATACAAAATAAAGAACAATCCTCATAAAATTTGAGATATTGAGATGATTTCTTTATCTCTTTATGCATCTCACATAATATATGATGTACTACATGAAGCACATTATGCTAAGTAACTTAATAAGAAAAAGCATATTGGGCTAAATTTCACTCCATTCGAACAACTGGCCTCAGGGCGTTTGATTTTTTGTGGCACAGAGTGTTTAAAAACTCCAAGGGATATGAGTACTAGTGCAATATGAATGAAAACGATACTGAAAGATGACCACGAAATCAAAATTTGAAAATACCACGCATCGATTAAAATTACGATGAAAAGTACATTATGTTTACATTGCTCAAATTTTGCATTCAGTAAAATTTAAGTAGACCACAGGAACATAATTTCCAGGTGTGGCTTAAAGATATTGTAAATTAAATCCTTGATATATGTATTATATTAGACTGAATGCAAAGGTGCAATACCTTAAATATCTATCGCACCTTTGCATTAAATCTAATATAATAGATGTATCAATTTTACAACGATTTCAGCTCACTTCAAAATCAAGGCGACACGTTGATATAAGAAAAAGACTAAAACTGGTTTCGCGACGTTCTTAAGTGTCTATTTTTAACTGTCAAAACCAGCATCACTTGGGTATTTCAGCCACAGGAGGGTCTGCGTTATTAACACACAGATAATTCAACCTAGTGAAATGTAATTGTGGCAGAAAAACTTTGAGAAAAGTTCAAACTTGTTGGATTTGTTTAAACCTTTGACAGAGATCTTTTCGATGGTGTTTTTGATAGGTTGGTTGATTGAGATTTATGGCACAGTGGTCATATTTGGTTAAGCTGCGCCAAATACAAGAAATATTACGCCAAGTAATGGTCATACACATACAAGGAAAATTTTACTGATACAGAAGAGAGAAAAATGCACCTAGGGTAAGTTACTGGAATCAAACCTGCACCGATTACAACTCGCAGGTTGCTAGAGCATAAGGGCAAACCCACCGAATCATGGCGACTCCGGTTTATTGACAGGTTGGTTAGTTTTTATGGCGCATGGGTTATATTTGGCCAAGATACGCCAAACAGGGTCAAGAAAATGGAAATGCGCACGAATTTATTGGTAGAATATGCCATATCTGTATTGTATTTGAGTGTGTATTTATCCATATTGATATTCCTGTAGTTATAAACATCTTATCTGTCGGTCATATCGGTAGTAGACAATTCCGCCCTTCTACATCCTTGTAACATCGTGCAATTAGAGAATTATTGAATGCAAACGGAATAAACTGCACTTAGATTGATAGGATTACATGTACGCTTATTACACAGCTCGTGAATTTATGATTTCAACTGTGTTGACCTGTGAAAGCATAAACTCATTGTAATCAGGAGTGAAATTTTCAGTGAGAACTATTTAGTGTTAGGGGCACACACAAACCCAATCTCCAACTTCAATCCAAGTCTGATTAACATTTTCTGCTCCAATGGTATTGAAAGCAAAGTATAATTAGAAATATCCGAGCTACAAGTTTGATTACACCCTAAAGAATTCACACCTGGTTACTTTATCCTCGCCTGCCTCTTGTAATCGTTCAGCGAGCCATTGAAATATCTCACACCTAATGCCTCAGAGTTATTTGGGTTGCAGACGCTCCTGGACAACATCACCCGTGGTACGTATCCTGTCTCTTCTCGCAAAGTAATCTCCAAATTAAATTTCAGTGGGGGAGATACGGTTCAATGTTGTGTTATAAGCCTGGGTCAGGATTTCTATTTACACGAGTTCTGTATGAATTTGCGATGCTATATGGAGGCTGCTTACTGCGGATTTAAGTTAGGATAGAATAAATTGTGTGTGTGTGACGTGTAGTTATTATTTGCATTAAATGTATTGTATATATCTATTATCTCTTTTCTTATAACTATATTTATACCCATATAAAATATTTAAAAGACAGAATCATGGTCGAAGAAGTCAAAATTAGAAAGTTAATTTATTTAGATATAAATTGTAGAAAGTATGTGTTATGGAAATTAATAGTGAATTGCAGACTAAGGGTGGGACGTCCGAAATGTATGAAATCTAAGGGAAAAGAAAAGAAATAAGTGGACACAAAACGATAAACAAGGAGTGGGAAAGTTGCACAATCATCAATTTTAGAGCTTAGGTTCTCAGCAAGACGTGTGAAGGACAGTGAAACTTTGTCTACCAAAAAGGACTTTATGGTGGAAACTGCTACATGCACTATTCTATTGTAGATTATAATTTTTGTAGTAGTGGTTAAGTTCACCGCAGGTCACAGGTTTCTGAGACGTGAATGCAACTATGTCGAGTAGAGAATACGTTCATGTCTGTAAACGAATTCGAAAAATGAAACGTGGTTATAAATAGTATGTATTAGGATTGGTGGTAGTTGAACTTACGTCCCACTGAAGTAATACTGTTCAGCGGGCTATTGACGAATTTCCGGGATTAATACACTGGAAAGGTTCTTAGGACAACTCACCATTTTGAACTGCAGTCAGATGATGTGTATATTTTAGGGAAGAGGTGTTAAAGTGTTTCGGTATTTCTTTTTATATATTCCTACCTATATCTACAATAGGGTGATTGGATTTTTAAAAAATAGTTAAATCAATTAGCCTGTAGTGGAAAAAGTTATATATTGGTGTTAAATGTTTGTACCTTTTAAAAAATTAAATTGTATTTTTACCCTCCGCCAGGCTTTTAAAATTTGGCCAAAAATATTTACAAATTTTTTTGTTATCAGAAATTTAATCGCTTGTATTCGAAATGGTTGCATAAAGACCCTTTGTAAAAAAATATTTTGGTTTCTTAAAATAGTAAGGATCCCTCAAGACCTATGAAATTTGTATTATTTGCATTATTTATGTTTTAAAGCTATCGCTTAGTTTGAAAACATTTTGGCAATATAATTCACCACTATGAAATGACTGCTGTCGAATTCTATCCAGCAGCCACCCAACCTCACAACCAAATATGTGTACAGCTTTTTATTTATTGATACTGGATTCTCACTATATATTATGACTTGTTTCAAAGTTGGGTATCAACTTTCGGCACACGCCAATATGTGTGTGTGTGTGTATTTTGTGTATACAGTCCTCGCAGCTTTAGTATGCTCCACAGATAGACGACGATGCCTCTGTCACTATGACTCGACTCCTGTTTCTACAGTTTTGGTGTGGAAGATTCCACAGTTTACATTCAATAACATACTTTCATTTTAGCCAATTTATCAAGTTCTGCAATGGGTATATGCCAGTATCAATAAATAGAAAACTGCCCATACTTGAATAGAATACTGGGTGGGCACGGGTAGAATCGCCAGCAGCAACCTCATCATGGAGAATTCTGGGTAGTTCTGTCCAAATTTTGGAAAATAAGTGGTAGCTTTAAAATATCAAAAAATAGCAATTAATACAAATTTCAAAGGACTTGCAGGGCCTTAAATTGTATATGAAATCGAAATAATTTTTTCACAAACAAAAGATCTTTTAATGCAATCGTTTCCAGTAAAGGCAACTAAAAATTCTAATAATTAAATTTTTTTGCGCTTAATATTTTTTTGCGAAATATTGAGGGCGTGGAATATAATTTAACTATAAATTTTTTTACAAACATTTCATACCAATACAACACTTTTTCTACTACAGGCAATTTCGATTAATTTTTTTAAAATCCATTCACCCCAGTCTACAAATATATAGATAAAATAAAATTTCTTCAATGTATCATCTGTATTTTTTCTGCAATTTACTGGGGCCGGGTAGCCCAATTTGAAAAATCACGGATTAGCAAACGGAGGGTTTCGAGTTCGAAACTCGATCGAACCAAATACCGTTCTGTACGTTGGGGCTGGTGCACTTTAAATCTGTTATGGCTTCAAATGTCCTAACGTTGCTGTAGGGTGGAAGATCGGAAAGTGGAGTACGAGCTTAGGTGGTTGACCTCGTCATCTGACCTTTTTTTTTAAATTACGAGGCGTTTACCTCGGATCCTTCCTTTTGGGATTGATTCCGGACCTTCGGAAATAGCCCGTTGTATTGCTCCAGTGCGATGTAAATTCAACTACCTGCCTCTTGAATTTTCTTCCCAGCATTTCTTTTTTTTTTCAGAATAATTTAAGTGAGGGTTGCAGATTTGATTAAATCTGATGAAATGAAAAGCCTTTTTTTATTTTAAATTAAAAATACCTGCGAATGTTTCTGTGGTGGTTTCCATTGAAATCTTTTACCTTTGTATTGATTTTTCTTTCACCATTAACCAAACTGGTTTCTTTTTCCGCATCTATTTTTCAAACGTGTAGAAATTTGCGTCATTGTATCTGATGATAAATTACAAATAGATGCAAATGAATTCCTCCTTGCGCGTGAGTTTTTCCCACTTAAAGAAGTATGCAATGCTTTTTTCCCGCTTAACTATTACAAACCAGTTAGTCATTCCTTATTTCACGTCAGCAGGACGGTTTCTTTCAGATGTGAACAAATTGTTTTCCTTTCAGCACTCCTGTTCTTCGGTGAAACAAAAAGTAGGGAATATTTTCTTGATGATACCGTAAATAAATAAATGAATATTCGTCAAAATATGCGGTTTGAAATGGAAATTTATGATGTTGGGGATATCATTTGCTCTGCGTTTCATTAAATATTTATAGATCTCAGGAAAATGTCGTTTCATTCGGGAGCGTGGATTTTTTCATTTTATGAGATTAAGTTTAAAATATTTATAATACTCGAAGTGCTTTTTTCTCACAAAAAAACAATTTTTTCTTCTTTCAACGATTATCACTCCGAAAAAGATACACGTTTAGGAGATACAAACCCCTTACGTGGATACAAAGCCATTGGGACAAAAAGCTGTAGCACATTGTAGGAAATGATTGTGTACATTTGATTTTCGTTTTTCGGTTCTGATGAAGGCGGTGGAAAACGTTTTTTCCCATCCTAATGGATAGAAATGATTATTATACGGTGCTTCTGACAGTTTCCTTATTTGTTGGTAAATTTAGAAACGAAGTAGTTTTGTATTGCAGCGTCTGCTTGTTACGGTAAGATAAGAATTACGTTAGTAGAAAAATATTTGGAAAATATTGTACGCATTATGAGACTATATCATTTTAAAGTTAGAAAACATCAGTAAAACATTCTCAAATGATAAGTTCAGATCTATTTTTTAAACTAGAACAATGATAGTGAAAATAGTTTGTTTGTTGGTTTTAAATACGTTGTTCACGCTGGAAATTTTCTGCAAAATCTTTTTTCCTAATGCCCAGCCAATTGAAAAATTCTTATCATGGAAATACAAGAGAGGATTTACGAAATACATTTTACACCACCCTGGTGCACTATGGGGAGTAGATTCACGTTACACCTCACATACAAACCATGGAGAACCCGTTTATAGAGAGGTCACACACTCATATTAGACGGACAAATATTTGACTTACACTGGATTCTAACCAGGAACCTTTTCATCCAGGGGTGAGCACCTTCGCCACTAGACTGAGAACAGTTCAGTCAACATATTGATCTAGTGGTCAGTTCTTGTTAAATCCTAAGTGGAACTAAAGTAAAATTACTGTAGTGCATTGGATTGGATGTTGGAGTTTTCTGACGCAAAGTCCATAAAATTACTGAGACAATTGTATTTTTAATTCAATTTTCACTTTTGCCTTCAATTCATGTATGAATTTCGGAAAGGAAAATATTTTAAAACTGCTTGGTTGTATGAGAGGCTTTTCAATCAAGCTAGAAGTAGGTGGTGGTAGTGTTTTTTCGGAGGAACGTGCTTCCTGTACGTATGAGAAGGATTTTCAATGTAAAAAAAAAACAGACAGAATCTGAAGATTATTACCGAGGTTACCTTCACTGTTTTAACAACATTTAGACATCTAATTGGCATTGACACATCAACTATCATATATCAATTCGGAATTTTTATTGGCGACGTGGTGAAATTCGAACAGAGGCCAAGTGGCGTCACTTCCAGAAAGTATGCACAGGAAGTTCACCACAAAAACACTACTGCCACCTTCATTTATCTTGTCAGAAAGGCCTCCCATTCTGGACGTGATGTCACGGCTGGTTATTCGAATACGATTTCAGCACGTTGCCAATAAATATTTGAAGGATGAATCCCGTATTGATATATGATAGTTGATTGGTGTTCGTTATTTTGATTAAACTCCAAACGTCTACAAACAGCGATAAAGTAAATTGTAAGGTAACCCGACATGAATCGTGCAAGATCATTTGAGTAGTTGAAATAAAATTTGCCTCTGGTTTGCTTAAACTGAAAATCCCTCTTGTACAAATTTAGATCTGCATTACTAAACTAAAAAAAATCCTAAATTTTCATATTTATTGTATTACATTAAAATAGTTATCAAATTTTTATTAACTGCCTTAATCAACTTTTAACTAATTTATGTAAATTGCTTAATACCAAAATGTGTACTTAAAAATTTATTTTTCTCGAAATTTTGTAAAAATGAATCATTTTAAGTATTTACTTAAGCATATGCTGATGCTCAAGAATTCTGTAGGAAGTTCTTTGTTTATGTCTTGCTCTCTCTATGTAAATTTTTCCCTAACCTTTCTGTATGTTCATGAATATATGGAGCAGATAATTTATTTTATTACAGAATTTATTTTATTACTTCTCCTGGAAGTTGGAGAAGAGAAATTCACTACTAGAGCTTCAAGTGGGATTTTAAAATTCAGCACTCCTTAAATTTCATCCCCATTTATTTAAAAATTATGCTAATAAAATGCACTGGAGTAAAATTTTTTTGAATCTCAAAATAAAAAGTTTCAGGAAACATACTACTGTG
Organism: Meta bourneti; assembly: GCA_933210815.1. Classification (NCBI taxonomy): domain Eukaryota; kingdom Metazoa; phylum Arthropoda; class Arachnida; order Araneae; family Tetragnathidae; genus Meta; species Meta bourneti. Next base: position 50,446,076 of record OW119923.1, read on the forward strand.
ATCTGTGATGTTTAAATCCCTGTTAATAGAACTGAGGAAATTTGTTTTACATGTATGCTGTAATAAGACGTATATCCTTCTATTTTATGAGTATAAAGTTCATAGATATCCTTCGCACGTAAAATATTACACTTTTAAAGAAATGGAAGATCTTTTTGGAAAATTGCTTTTCCAAGTTGTAGAGTTACAAATAAACATAATCCTTAAAAAACTGCGAACAAATAAATTTTAATTCAAGGAGTAATATATCGTCTGCCGAGAACAGAAAAGCATTACCTACAGTTGTTTAAAGACTATTGGTTTTTAGGTCAATGAATGAAATTTATAAGCATTCTGATAGTGCTATGTATCTTTTAAACAGATTGCAATATGACATTGTATTTCTCATCATCATGAAAATAAGCACTTAGTGTCTCCGAAAAAATATAAGTTAATGAGTGTCTGGGCGATGTCTATGATATACGAGAGGCTTTTCCTGTCAAGTTAAATGTAGGTGGCGGTAGTGTTTTTGTGGCGGAACGTGATTCCTGTACATATTTCGCATGACTTCACTTGGCTTTTTTTCGAATATGAGATTTTAGCTCGTTGTTAGTAAAAGTTCCAAAGATCACTAAAAATTGATGTATGATAGTTGATTGGACAACGACCGTCGCATAAACAATAATAAACTACTTTTTAAAGTAACCCCGATATGTATCAAGCGAGTAAGATGGGTAACATGAAGTAAAACCTCCGACTTCCGTGTGGTTCTTTTATTTTACACTGAAAATTCCTCTTATAAATGAGGAGTACACATGGCCAATGGGGATCACTTTGAGCATAATTAGGGGCATAGCTCTCACGAAGAAAGGTAGACGATTTGACTCTTATACCCCTTGAAGATAATCTATCTAATGTGATCTGATATTAACTTAACAATTCAATATGAAATGTTACTATACATGATTCTAAAACAGGAAATGGATATAACAAACACACCACTTCATATATCGTATATAGCCTTTTATATAAAATCATTCAAACGTGAAGTAAGGTACATTTATAAATAAAGACTGATCGTGAAAAAGGTCTTATGCTTCAGTAAGACACAGCACAAATAAAATACTTTGAGTTCTGAAGGGTCCTTTTGTCGAATAGTTCTTAAATAAGTTATGTAAACCAAAGTTGATAGAGCGTATATCCTTTGAATCAGTAGAATTATTTGTACTAATGCATTAGGTCTTAGGAAAACATGCATTTTCTCAATGTTGGGTTTCTATGCTTTTTGTGTCTAGACATAAAGTAAAGTTACCCTGTTTACTTAAATTGCATTAAGAGAGTGAAAAAGCTTTGCCAATTCACTTGGGTAGAAAGTCTTTAAAATAACTTAACCCTTTACTTTTACAGTATTCCAACCCTTTTTGTGTTTGTCAATCTTTAAACATCGAAACTACATTTCTTTGGATTTAGTACCTAAGAACATTTATAATGTTGTTAATTGAGCATGCAAAAGGCTCGACGTTTTTGATCTTATTTGTATAGACTATATTTTTTTCTTTTTAACTTAATGGGTAGATAGAGAGGAGAGAGAGGTATTTTAATTAACGACGCGCTGGAGCTACACAACGGGCTATTGGCTACTTTAACTTAAAGAGATATAAATGGATAAATTACATTTATATGTGGATTCAAATAAGAATGCATTTAAATCAACTGTTCAATTCTCGCCATCTTTTCTTTTTAGAAAATTCCTGGAAACTAAAATTACAATTCAAGAAGTCTATATTTTCTTTAAGCTCAGAAATTTTGATTGATGCTTGGACGCAAGCTTAGGCAGAAAAAATGACTTAAGACAAACAAAGAACTTGAAGCAACACTTACGAATAGCTTCTCTTGTGGTAACTTGAAAACGCTGTAATGTACATCAACGTTGTTTTCGAGACTATTTTTTCATGTCGTTCTTTCGAAACATAATATTTGCCTCATTTTCGGAAAGATGCGCCCATTTTGTGATCCTATAAAGTTTTGGAGAAGTACTTTCAGATCTTCCGTAAGTTGCTAATTATTAGAGAAAACCATGACGAAAGTATAAAGAGAATGATTCTGATTTTCGAGACTTATTCGCTTTTTTTCGATCTGAGAAGTTTTTATGATAGCTAAATGTAGTTGGTGGTAGTGTTTCCGAGTTGGAACAGGCTTCATGTCCGGATGTGACATTGCTTGGTTTTGTTTTCGACTACGATTTCAACACGTCGTTAATAAAAATTTCCAAAGAATGAATTCCGAATTGATATATGATAGTTAATTGGACAATGCCAATAATTGGATTTAACACCAAACTTGCCGAAACGGTGGCAAACTTCAAGTTAAAGTAACCGCTATATTTGTATCATGCTATAGCATTTGTGTAAGACACGAAGTAAAATCTCCGTTTTACATCTCGTTTTTTTTGCACTACAGATCTTTCTCATAGTAAGAAAAATCTACAACATGGTGTTTATTAGGTAGGTTGGCAGTTGAATTAACGTCGAACTGGAGCAATACAACGGACTATTGGTGCTGGTCCGGGATCAATCTGGTGTTTATTAGAGTTTATGCATGAATCTCACATCTTGTTCTCGTTTTCTGATATGCAATTTGTATTTTAATATTTTATTTTTACTTGTTCCATAATTAATTGAAATGGGTTATTTCGAAAACCAGGTATACAGATCTAATTTTTTCACACAAGGGTAATAAAACATTTGTGAAGTTTGTCATGTGTTAACTTCGAACATACTTCGAACACAGGCCTCGTCTTAGATTATGGGACTTCGATGCAAAACAAGCAATGCCTTTGCGGTATTTTGACCATTCAGGTAATAGTGCTTGACCAGTTCACCACACTCATTAGCGGAAGCTCTCACTTTGTTGTCCTGGGGATTGTGACTGCCAATTGGCGTTTTGTGTTAGGTGCTTGTAATTTATGCAAATTATGTGCATTAGCACTCTTGCTTGTTGCATTTCATGCTTTTTTTGTCGTTGACACTCATCTTCTTTGACAGTACTCGTGGGAAGTCGTTTTTAGAGCTAAAGGTAAAACTTCAACTCCTTTCTTTTTCAGTGTGTCAATCACATTGCGATAAAAAAAGTGGGTATTGCTACTCGAAATTTTCTAAAATTTGTTAACTGTATCCATAACCATGAGAGCTCGATTCTTATTACTTACATAACTCTTGAACGCATACCTTGAAATCATTAAATCTCAAATTTCATTCCTATTTGTTGAAAATTACAGTTGCTAGGGGCTCGCATGTAGGGGTAGTTACTTTATGATCACCCTGCATAATTGTAACTGCTTCTTAATACATAACAAACTTCACAAATGATTTATTACCCTTGAAAATGACAGATTTGTGTACCCTATTTCTAAAATAACTCATTTTAATTAATTATGGAATAATTAAAAATAACAGATAAAAAAATTGCATATAAGAAAACAAGAGAAAAATGCGAGATTGATGCTTAAGCTCTAAGAAACACCGTGTTGTAGATTTTTCTTAAATAAATGAAATATTTAAAAAAATATTTAATTTATTAACGTTCAAACACAAATAAAAGAGAATCTAGCTCCGAGAATATATACCACCCCAATATAGCTAGATGAAAACATGTATGATTTAAATACTGGTAATATAATAGTAATTAGTTGAGAGTGGGCTTTAAAAAATATTTTTTGGTTTAGAGCTATTGCAGAAGAGTTTTCTTTCAGTTTTTTCTCTATATGGATTAATTGTTAAATTTTCAGCTAATGAACTAAGCAATTAGTCATTGTTTAGTACAACATTTTGTTAATATGTAATAATTGGGGAAAACTGATGTTAAGTTTGAAAGTATATTTGATCCAGGCTTAGAATGAGTAGATTAAGTTTTATTCAGTTTAAATTTCACTGATGTTATAGTCAGTTGGCGTGGTGTGGAAGCTTGGAGAGTGGGGTGCCAGCTCAGGTGCTGTTCTCGTCATCGCATCGTGGTTCAAAATTACGAGACGTTGTCCTTGGATATTTTCCTTCGAGATTGATCCCGAACCGTGGCCCATTGTGTTGCTCCAATGCGACGTTAATTAACTATCTACCTACCTCTGATGTTATAGATTTCGTGTTCGTGAAAATTGGGTTTTCATATCCCATGGGAAATGCAAAGGGATTGGACGGTGTGAATATACTATATTTTAATTTTGTTTTCTTCAAATGGCAAAGGAATGATTGTGTCCGTCATCTTATTATAAGGAAATATTTTCATATTTTAAGAAATGCCAAACGTAGATTTAGGTTTAAAGCGGAAACAACAAATCTCTAAACCTTTCTATTAGGATTTTAATTATAAATTAATCATTTTAGACGTACCTCCTTATAGGCTGAGATAATGTTTACGGAATCAAACTTCTTGGGTTCACACTCTTTTTCTACGACCAAACAAGATCGAATATTTGTACCATATCATATAAAGTCTATTCACTTTTATTTAGAACTAGCTGAATTACCCGGCGTTGCTCGGGTTGAAATGGTTAAATGGTGCTTGAAAAGTGAATTAGAATAATCACTTTTCTTTCACAGAAAAATGCAATCATTTAAGTTGTACGGAAAATAGGTTTTAACTTTTTCATAGCTTCTACAATATACTTCGGACGCAAATATATACATTTAATTCCTGAATATATTGCAATATGTAAAAGATTAAGACATAAATACAAACAGAAACGAAATTCCGACCAAAAAATGCAGAATTCTAAAGAACGAAAGATGCGCAAAGTGCAGTTTCAACTGCTTCTGTTTAAATACTCTCGCAATCAAGTCGTGGCGCTCACTGGGTAATTGACCATTGGTAAGAACCTCCTTGATCTCCGTCCAAGTCGGATTGCAGGTGAAGGTAATAAATAAGTCTGGTCTCCCGTGCGTCCTCACGTACGTCATAGCATCTTGCGTGTATTCGTGCATGTGTCTGGGACTGCCTGTAAATGTAGCTGGTAGTATGACTAAGGCACCGAGGTTTGCAACGTTCCCGTCATTTGCCACAGCATCTATCAGGTGAATATATTCGTCAACTCTCAGTTTTCGTTGATTTAGACGAATGTAAAGGAGACACTCACTCTCGACTTTTGCGTACATATCGACGATGAACTGATGAAACAATTGCCTGCAGTTCAATACGTGCTCAGTATCTCGAACCATTAATCTGTACGCATAAAAATCCATCGCTGAAACTTTCTTGCTAGTTGTTTCACCTGTTCTTGGGTTGATCTGCCTCAGATTAAAATGATATCCATCTTCACCATGGGGGAATATCACTGGGTACTGCAGAGTATCATAAGATCGATGTGTTTCCGAAATGCGCTGCAATGATTCACCTCGTCGTTGAATAACGATATCCTGTTGATGAAACTCATCGCCTGATATAATCATCGCGACTTCATCTGCTTGAGGAGAGTTAAAGCGCCGCTCGTGTTCGCCTGCTGGTCTTCGGTCTGCTCTTATGACTACTTTATATTCATATGTTGGCATACGTTCCAATGCTGTTTCAAACGTTTTAATAAGATTATTGTGCTCATGAAACATCCTCTGTAAGTTTAACACAATCTGACGTCTTGTTTCCGAGATGTAGGTGCACCTCTGATCAGTTTCTATTTGTTCGTTTTGAATAAAATATAATTGTAGAAATTTTGGTGGTTGATCTGTCAGCGGAAGCAACGATCCCGCTCTATGGTAAATCTGCCCTTGCACCTTGAATGTCGACGGAAATCCGGATTGTTCAACAACTGATGTGGCGCCGAATGATGTCATTTGGAAACATGAGTTGTATTTTCTGATGTTACTAAGAAAATGCTTTGACTCTGACGTATCTCCTGATGTATAAGTCAAAAGTTCTTGTGGTGGCGGTTCCAGTTGGCAGAGTTTATCTTTTCCATTTTTGCAGCAAATACCAGTAGACTATGATTTAAACTTTTTGGCTTGACAGTAACTACAAACCATTTCCATTTTCCGACACTTGCATGCAGTGAGTAGTCTTTATGTGAATCGTAGTGGAATCTTTCCAATGCTAAGCTAAAATGGTGCGCAGTCCGTGATCGTTTGGCTCTATCTCTCTTATCCTGTAGTCGAGCCTCCGCTGCTGTGTCGTCTCTGTTGCTTTAGATGTAGTAGCTCTATCCCTCTTATCCTGAAGTCGGGCCTCACGCAGCTGTGCCGTCTCTGTTGCTCTAAATGTAGTAGCTCTCTCTCTCTCTCGCAATCGCAAGTTTTCTATTCCTGTCCTCGGAAGTTTCTTGACTACGCTTATTTTTCATCATCTTAGCCGTTGACTGCACTTGGCCGATCGCCTTCCGCTTCCTTGGAGGCATTGCTATTGCAAAGAAATCTGTAAAAGAATACAAAAAAAGCTATTTCATAAATTAAGCAAAAGGCACACTCTCACTGAGCAATGAAATCTATTATAGAATACAATAAAAAACTAAAATTAACGAAAAAACAAATTTAAAATTATGAAGTACTTACATCCGTTTAGAAATCCAAAATGTACACTATCACTGTCAAATGAAGTAGGAAACACTTAAGCAATCAACTAAAAGAGCGAAATAAAACTGTCAGATTCACTGAAAGATGATAAATTGGAAGATTTACCGAGTTAGCTTCTTTAAATACGACTAGCTAAGAATCGAGTGGGTGCTGGAATGTTCTCCATCATGATTCCAAGGAAGTTTCCGTTTCCCCAACTTTCTAGAAATTTCTACAAAGCTTTATGAAAAAGTAAACATTAATTCTGGTGCTGCCAGATACCGAGTAACAAAATTGCGCTTTTATGATCAATGAGTTTTTCGTTTGTGCTTTTAGGAATAACGGTGCTTGGGTTAGAGATAAATGTAATCGGTGTAGACAAATTAAACTGAATAGATAAAAATTTTTCAAAAGGCAGAAGATGGATTTTACAGAATTTTTAAGAAAGAAAATCACTGCTTTCAACGGAGGATTCACATGTATCTATTCCGGACATTTTAAAATAAGTTACACGCCTTACCTAAAAAGTTTATGAAACAGAATTCTACAAATCATTACGTATTCAATAAATTATTTAAGGAAAGTTGGTCGAAATATATACACCAACTTTTCTTGAAAATCATCCTTGAACTCCTGAAAATCTTTCTTGAATTTCCTTGTAAAAATAAATATTTTAAAATATGCGTTCTTCATCAATAAAATATCTATAATTTATTTACATCATGGGAAGAACTAAAAAGTCAGTTCAAACATAAATATTGAAATTTAATTTGTTTCGGAAAAAATTGTTTTTCGATCAACACTGGTAAAGCAACCATAGCTGTCTAAAGCAATCAATCTATGCTCAATTATTTCTATGGCGATTTCGAATAGTTTTTAGCTCCCTAGGGCCAATAGAACGGGGGTTAAGAGTTAGCCTATGCTGACCGCAGTGTTCTAAAGTATAAGTGTACCAAATTTGGTGTGGATTGGTCAAACGGTGTAGTTTGTATAGAAAATATACACGCACACACATCCTATTTTGTACATATATAGATTCTTTTGCAAGTGAATAACTAGCAATGTACTATTGCAGTCATTCTGGTTTTATTTGAACTAGAGCTAACAAAGAATTACAATCATGGGAATGCAATTTATGGATCCTTAATGTTAACGTTTGTTTCACTTTCTTCTAGGATTTCGAAGATCCTGTTTTCTGCTCTAAATAATGTGAAAAAGTAAGGGATAGTTTTCCATTAGATGTTTTTTAAGGAGAAATTCTTGAGGACTTAGATTCTATGATCGTGGATTGGCTTATTAAAATGTCAATTATTCTGTTAAGTTCAGAAGAACTATTAATATTTTCCTACTAAGTATAAATGTGTATTGGCTTGAGATTTTTAGATACAAAAAGTAGAATTAGAAAGATAAGGGGACCAACGTAAATGAATTAAGAAGTTTCTTCAAAATTAAAGTAGTCGTACTTGTTCTTCCTTAAGATTATATGGAGAAATACTAATGTTTTGTAGAAATACTACTCCTCATTTTACAGAATTTGAGTTAAATCCAAGTTAGAAACGAATATCTAGGGATTCTGTGGGCTTAGGGGTACCTTGTTCTAATGATAAAATAACATTTGCAATTAGAATTATTGCAATGTTCGGCTTTGGAAAGATATAGATATGTTAAACTATCGATTATGAAATTGCAACTTTTCAGGAGAGCAAAAATCAGCGCAAAGACAAATATGTTACCAATGTTTCCATGCATTCTTTGGATACTTGATAACTGTTATTGTGATTTATTAATAAGTTATTGTTACTTACCGAAAATCACAATTGTTACTTTATTTCACTTTCCTATTTTATTAATTTTCCCAATACCTTTTCTAAGGTACAAATTTGCCACATTCAGTACTCTCCTTTGTATACACATTCAATCAATTTAAAAATGATGATGGTAAAAATACAAATGTTGCATATACTTTACAGTGCATGTATTTGGTTTAAATATGCATAATTTCCATATTTAAATAATGAATATGTCATATTCGTTACACTACAACATTTATTAAGAATGATTTTATTAAATTTTGATGAGATTATTTTATTAAATCGCTATAGTAAAGCAGAGAAGAAATTTATTCTATACTTCAACATAAATGTTTGGGTAGGTAGGTAGGTATTTAATTAACGTTCCACTGGGGTAACAAAACGGGCTATCATAAATGTCTGGGAAAGTGCATATTTGAAACTTTGTCAGAGCCATTTCCGGGACTTCTTAGCTGACTACAAATTGACGATTTTCCACCGGATATATCTTGTCTAATGCAGCAGAAAGGTGACTAATATGAACAAAGTATATTTCATGCTCAATAGTTCAACATGGTATCGATGATGTATAAAAGAACAACGAAGTTGCAAAAACGTGCAGTAAACGGCTAAATCTAACTAGATAAATTCTTATTTTACAGTTCTAGAATGATCCATATGTACTTATTTCACCATATATACATATTATTGATTGCAGACTGCACTTCTGAAGCTTGCTTGACATTGTTGATACTTGAATATGAATATTTTAAAGCTCCATTGTATATTGTGTTTCGAAATTTGAAATAAAAGATCATAGATCAAGTATAGAAGTGGCAGCAGATACCTGCAGAACAAATTCAAAGCTTTAGTTTTCAAAGTTCAATCTTCTTTCACTTGCCATCTCAGATTACATCTGACACTATCATAAAAGTTTCCCATGGAATATCACAAAAGTTAAATTCTGCTGAAGTAGAATCGTCTTTCAGTGCATTCAAGTACTTTTATAATTCCTTACTAGCTCTGTTTCCATCACTAATCCATTTAGAATAAACGAGAAATGTTTACTTTGAGATTGGAACGTGCTTTTGTGAAAGTCATAAAACGTATCACCATCATGTTTCAAGTAATAGTTAATGTAACAAGTTTAATTGCTTTTAATTAACCTACATATATTGCAATTGATACTCATTGGACGATGGTGTGTGCTGTATAATTTTCCCGTTAAGGTTGATTTCTAATGACATGATTTAATTTCTCCTGTAGATTAAACGCTATATTTCATTAACAAATTAATAAAGAGAAGTGTTTAGGAATGATGACATAATTTTTCTTTGTAGTTCAATGTATGATACTTAAAATATGTGGTGATAAAACATATTCTTTGGGCATATTCATTATAAACACTTGCTTCTTCCTACAACTATTAATTTTTGACAAGCCCTTTAACTATTAAAAGCAAGAATTAAAGAGCAATATTCAAAATTCTTCATCCCTGGAGAAGCAAAATCTTAAAACATACCTATAGAACCAGATAAAAAGAAGTGACAACCTTTCGACTTGTCACTGGCCAAGACTGTCTAGCTTACCATCTTCATCATACCGGAGTTCTTCCTGACCTCTAAAGCAAGCTCTCACGTTGGCGTGGTGTGGAAGTTTGGAGAGTGGGTTGCCAGATCAGGTGTGATTTTGTTATCTGACCGGGATTCAAAATTGCGAGGTGTTATCCTCGATCTTTCCCTTCGAGGTTTGATCCCGGACCGTCGACAATAGACCGCTGTGTTGCTCCAATGCGACGTCAATTAAATACCTACCTACCTAATTGAAGCTCAGTGACCTCCATGAGGAAATGAACAGGTTCCATCTCATCCGTTGTACCGCTCTCTTTGCCCTTAGACTTTATGAGTCTAGGGACAAAGAAGGGAGCCACTGGGAGGCTAGGGCCTGAATCGGCTTGTAGACTTTCTTTTCATCTTATAACCTTGTTCGGCGCTTGTCGTCATTTAGTGTCATTGTCTTATTCTCCTATGTTGTTGATATTGTCTGCGTCTGCGCTTGTTTTTGAATACTTGTTCTACTGTAACACCAGGAATTGGAAATAAAACAAAATTATAGATTTAGAACATTTACAGATTCATTGATGGAAACCCAATGTCATGTTTAAATAATGGTACGTGGAATTTATTCATTGCCTTAATATTTTTACTAAAACATTTAGTAACATTTCATTGAAATAACATGTTTGACCTTGTTGGACAATGTTTGACCTTGGGCTTTATTTATGGTCATAGCATAGGTAATTTTAATTGGGAACTATTTTCTGGTCATATTGAACGAGATAGTCGGATCTGATGGTGTTAGAGATATTCTCGGTTTAACAACAGTTTTTTCTCAATCGATAAGTTTTGCAGTAATAGTGAATTCATTCAATTGAGTAATGACCATTCTCGCCCCATTGATAAGGCCTTCTTTAGCGTTAAAGTTTTTGATAAGCATGGCAATTGTATTTTTCTTTAGCACTAATTTATGAGGTGGTAGGCCAGAATGATTTACACTATTAATGAATTCGATAGGGTAAAGTAATTCCTCAGTTTTCTTCGCATGAATGGAATCTCAGCTGTAATAAATTTAAGCTTCGCCTTAAACAACATTTTGAACAACGTAATCGTTAATCTTGTCGCAATCCTCATTTTTAGGGTACAGAATTTCATGACGTAGGAACTGCGTAACGTTACCTTCACTTATGACTTGAGTATCGAAAACTCTATGTACAAAGTCACAATCCTGAAAATAGCAATGCTTAGGAATTTTTACTGCATCTGGCGATATTTCTCTTTGAATTTCAAGTTTCCCGTTCCTAACTGTAAACGCCAATTGCTAAAGGTGGGATCATCATTTGCTCTCATATTTTGTGTCAATTTTGTAGTATGAATGGTGGACCACAGGGGCGATTGTTTCATGTTACTCAACAATGGTAGTTCGGTTGCTTTGTCTTATAACAGGGAGCACCTGTCCTAAGTCTCCGCCGAAAAGATTCGTCTTTCCATCAAAGGGAGCAGTGCTGTTGCATATTTCTTTCAATAGTCGATTCACCACGTTCAAGGTGTCTTTGGGGACCATGGAGATTTCAGACAGGTAAATAACACCAAAGACGCTTTACGGATGAGGTTCGCTTGCTTGGAATGACCTCGGATGCTTGATACTGATGTATCCAAGATTGGCACTGGCAATTTGAAGAGTGAATGACTTGTTCGCCCACCTTCTAACAAACTTGCAGCAATTCTGTTCAGGCGACAGGTAAAACGATCTTGCCTTCTCCACGCAGGATGCAGCACAATGTGCGGTGCAAAAATGTTTTCCCGGTTCCTCCTGGCCCATCAATGAGCATTCAGCTTCTCTTAAGCCAACAGACCTTCTGCCTTTTGCTCGTCGACGTTGTACGTATTTTCTTCCTGTTCATCGCAGTGAGTTGGTTTTGGTAATCCAAATTGTTCGCATGTTCTTCCATGTTGCCGAAACATTTGTTCTAGTTGACCCAAAACTCGGTCAGAATTTGTTTGTGCATCATGTTGCCTTGAGAAATCTTCGGATAAAGTTTGTCGAAAGGTTTCTCACAGTTGAGCAATGTTGCTTGGTGAGCAAAATAGGCAGATAATGGCGAAAAGCTGACGCAGCTGTAAAGGCATTTTGAAGTTGACTGCGTCTTGCAGGCACTGAACCCATTCTTTATCATTTTCTAATAAATATGACTTCTCGGCAGCTTCTTGAAATGATGCACCGAGCCCATCAACGGTTCTGAGATTTTCGTAACTCTGCGGTCCTTTGACATGCAGCAGGAGGAGACGTAGAAAAATGTCTCTCACGGTCGGTAGGGCACATGCTGTTGGCCCAAATGTAATTCTCTGGTATTTGCGTGCACAAATATTGCCGAGCAGCCTCATAGTGTAGGAACAATCTGAAAAAACCTGTAAACTTGGTCTCTCTTTCAAAGTTTGCTTGTAGCTCTTGTCCTGGTTGAAAATAAATGGTTTGCTCGTCAATTAAGTGCACAGGCAGTCGTTGGACAGAATGAGAGCGATCGAACAAAGTTCTCTCGTGAAGCTACCACATCGCATCTGGGAAGTATATCCCCTTTGAGCAAATCATTTAGCAAGGACTTGAGCTTTAAAAATACCCTAGTAACCAAATTTGATCTGTTCTCTACCTTTTCATACGGCTGTAATTCTGCTGTGATCTCTGTCCACTTTGGGTTACATGTAAAAGTAAGAAATATATATATGGTTTACCAAACCGAGTTATAGTATCCTGGAAATTTTGCAACATATTTCGTGAACTCCCCAAAAATGTAGATGAAAGTGCCACAGGAATTCCTCCTGCCTGAGCACCAATTCGATGTGCATCACTATTCATAAAATCAATTAAGCCTTTGTAACTCTCTGCTCAAAGTTTCTTTTGATGTGCTCTAATAAAAGTAATGCGTGAACTTTCCACTTTGACATAACTATCAACTACGTATGGTTGGAAATTTTACCTGATGAATGAATCAGATTAAAACTTCCTCTTACTGCAAGTCGATAGCAGTAATACTGTAACTGTGTTGTAGCATTTATCACCGCTGTCCTATGAATATTAACATGTTGCATACCTGGCCTCCATCCACCGTCACCACATGGAAAAAACATTGGATAGCACATTGGATCACAATGAGGGTTTTGATACGATCTAGTTAGATTCTAATCAGTTAGATTCTAATCAGTTAGATTCTAATCAGTTAGATTCTAATCAGTTAGATTCTAATCAGTTAGATTCTAATCAGTTAGATTCTAATCAGTTAGATTCTAAGATTATCTAAGTTAGATTTAGTTAGATTCTAATCAATGCTAAAGACTTGGAATACATGACAAAGTCAAATTTTCCTGGTGGAGCCCCACCGGTACTTGTAAATACAGCTGCCACTTCACTTACTCTAGGAACACTGTATAGTCTTGGATCAAATGCATTATCAGTTGAAAATGCCAACTCTACATTAGATGCAGTCTCACCAGTCTTCATAAATTTAAACAGTTTAGTATAAGGATTGCTACATTCTAACATGGACTGCAAAGTTCTCATTATATCCATATCAGAGTCTCTGTTGGCTGCATGATCCAAACGGACCTGCAACGCCTCTTCTGCATCCACAATAAATAGGCCTGCATACGATGGTATTTGTCCTTGAGGAGGTTGTAAACTACCAGCCATGTGGTATACTTGGCCATGTATTTTAAAACAATAAGGCCCTCTTCCTGTCAGATTTACTGAATCTACTTGAATGGAAGCAAATGCAAGTGTATTATTGTATTGACGAATATTGTCTAACTTTTTGGTTTTCTGGTCATTTGCTTCAATTAAATTCTTAAGCTCATCACAAACAGCTACTTCAGGCTACTTAACTTTCTCTTTGGTACCCCAAAGGTAGTGGTGCCAACAAATAGGTAAAGACCCACTAATAATTTCCCCGGGAAATAATTTAGCACCACAGTGAATGCAAAGTATTTTCATGGAGCAAACAGAGTGCGTCTCAACCTCAATGGCATTGCGCATAACACCTGCGCAACTGCAACTTACAGGTAATTTTTGCTGAGCACGTTTCCTATTTATATCCTCTCTTAACCTGTCAATGTCTGAATTTCTTGGTTCATTTGCTAATGGTGGCTGTGTTGATGCGGCTGATGCAGATGATCTAGCTGGCTGTGTTGTTGCAACTGATGTAGATGATTGTGGATGTGCCGATTGTTGTTCATAGGTCTGAGTTCTCTTGTTTTTTCGCAAGGTGGCCGTCTCCGCTGTCTCTGAGATGAGTCTTCATTCCTTGCTGCTTGTTGTCTGCCACGCCTCTCAGTAATAGTGCTCAAAGATTTTCTTTTCAGCATGTTGACCAACATGGGATTTAAACATCACGGTTGAATAAGTAAATGAAAGAGCTCCAACCATTTGTGTAAAGCACGTAATTCCTCCGCCAAAAGGCCTAATTAGGTTATCTTAACTCTAGAATTCACAAAAATTGTTAAGTTGTATATTTCACATAATTTTCTTTTCAAATCTTAAACTCTCGTGGAACATGCGTCGTTTACTATCTTTATATCATCAAATCACATATTCATAAAATATTGTTATTATGGAAAGAAATGAAAAACCAGTTCAATACATAAATAATTCGTCCCGTGTATGAGGCGTAAAATGGATATATACTATAGAAATAATATAGATGGATGAAAAAATATTTGTTTTCCGAGTAATACTGGTAAGACAATTTTATTGGAAAAGTTGTTTTTGCATCAATACTGGTAAAAAAAACTGGTTTTCCGAGTAATACTGGTAAAACGATTTTATTGGAAAAGTTGTTTTTCCATCAATACTGGTAAAACAAACTGAGTTGCGTACCGTAATCGTTTTGCACTCAATGTTATTCCTATGGGGATTTCGAATTGTTTTTAGCCCCCTCTGCACACATTGGAGAAATAGAACGGATTCGTCAGTGCTCCAGGAAATTCTATTTCTTTTGATATCTCACCTGTTAAGATTAGTAGCGTGTGAGAGGCGTAAAAGGGATCTCTATACTATAGAAATAATATAGATGATGAGATGATATAAGGTATTGTGAAATGGGAGGTTTTGAATTAGAATGAACCCACCAATACTTTTGATTCAGAAGAGGGAGGTTATCAAATACCCTTTTGCTTGCTGTTCCTATCTCTTAACCTTCCTGGTGGTTTATTTTCGCGTGGAGCAGCCCTGTAGTCGCCAGCTTGTTATACAAAATCTTGTTCCAAATTGTTATCAGTTCTGGGAAAGGGACAATTTGTTTTTCATACTTGGATCTTCATTCCCTTTTAAGTTTTGTCTCGACGATATTTCTCAATAAATGGAAAATTGATGGACGAGATATCTCGTCGCAACCACTTGGAGGGTTGAAACAAAATTTATAATTCCCTTGGCCAAAGTATAACCTAGATCAAGTCCAAAATACCATGTTATTCAAGTCCCACAGAGACCAACTCCTGATCATCCAAGAGCTGTCCAATCATACCACAAGGAGCGAATAACAGTTTCATTTTAGTGAGATACCATAAAAGTTGAAAATTGACTTAACCTCAGGGGCTGCATGTTTGCATATGGACTGAACTTCGGGCCCAGAGGAACCCTACTAGGCTAAAAACTCCATACGTACTTCACTCAGTTCTCCCAGTGGCACCCTCTTACCACAATGAGAGAGCCAACAAGATTTGAGGGGTGGAAACAAAATTTATTCTCAACAAAACTAATTCTATATGTCGAATAAAATGAAGGTTGTAATTTTGTGTTTTTTTCTTAGATTTCAGGACAATTACTCTAGTAGTATTGTAAATTAGTTCTTGTGGGACTCTGTTGTTAGGGTTATATGAATCATATATCCGTCCATTTATGTATTGAATTTACTTTTTCTGCCGTATTATGATTCTAAAATACAATTTTAAATTGTATTAATTTTATTTTCGGTATGAATATAGACTTTTTTCGCGTTCATATTTCTCATGGTTTGCCATGATCATAGGCTGAGCTAATTTTGTCAAAAGTGTTCAGTGGTGGAAAAAAGTGGAAAATTTCATATTTTGATTATTTATTTTACATGAAGACAATTTATTCAAAAATCTTGATGCAGAAATATTAAAAAGTAACATATAATGTTTTATGTAATATTTAACCCTCCTGGTGATTTCCTCGATGAGGTATCTCGTCATTAGCAAAATTGACCAGATCTTGATAGATGAGATATCCTGTCATTAGAAAAAATCCTGATCAGATCTTGATATCGTCATCGTAAAAACTTTGAAAATATCTTGATGACGAAATATCTTGTCACTAGCAAAAGTGACTATGATGGAAAAGATATCTCATCGAAACCACTTGGAGTTTTGCATCAGAAACTGGCCACTACAGGGTAGTTTTCGACACTTTTATAAATCTCTAGGAGGGTTAATAGTTGGAAAATAATGTTGCTGTAAATGTTAATCTGTACAAACTAATACAAAACTACATACAAAGTATAAGAATACTCGTAGGTTGACAAGGTTTGCATTAAACATCTGACGAATGAAAAGTTATACAAATTAAGTAAACAATAGCCTCCCAGGTTCCTAAAGTTTTTTAAGCGTCTTAAAGTGTCACATAGAGGACGTTAAGCTTCATAAAGAATGCATAGGATTTTCACCTGAAAAAATCATGGCATTCACGAGGAAAGTTTAAATAAATTTATACGATACTTCCTTCCTTTGCATATCGCTTTCTTTCGCAAGTGAGTATGCAATATTCCTAGGAACGAACAGCGGCTTACGATACCATGTCATAAGTTCTCGAACTTTTTATCGTGAAACACGTTTCCACTCCTACTTAACCCCAAATAAACTTCAGCACACGTAGAAAAGAATCAAAAAAGACTCGGCATCTCCACACCACGTCGAACTTAGACGTTAAATCTTTGATACAAGAATTCTTTTTTTTCGGGCCATCTGGGTTGCGTAATGTTTCAGCGAATTTACACAATAGTGGATCAGGAGAACATGAAAAGAAGCAGGAGTTCCTGGAGAACAGGAAAAAGAGTGAAATCTTGTTCGATTTCATCCCCGTAACGCGCGCAAATAAATACGAACGATGAACAAACAAGAAGACAAGTTCTCGTGCCTCGGAACTTCTTTTTCTCCTTATCACAGCAATTGCAGACTCCCTGTTATGGGCATTGGTTGAAAAAATGTTGATTTTTCTTCCTCAGTTCGGTTCCCTCGATTTCAATTTTTTTCCTTTCTGGAAAGGAAATGAGAATGCTAAGAAATATCAATAACTAATGCAAATGCAAGAGAATGTCGTTTGCATAAGTAGACGGTTAAAGTTTACTGTCGTATTTGGTATTCATGAGAAATTTCTGCGTTTTTTTGTTTCGACGCGGATGTTAAGTTCTTCTCTCAGTTCCTCTTTCCTCTCTCAGAAAACTGATACATAGCTTTCCTGGAATTTGAATTTCCTTGCTCTTCCCACTTGTAGCGGAGGATGCGTTTTTTCGCTCCATCTTTTCTTTTATAGATGCGGTTTTCGGTTAAGCTGACTTTTAGAATGTAACTAAAAAGCAATCACTCACATTTGTTCGGCAAGTTCTTTCTCGGTCCCGGATAATTTATTCCTCATTTTCGAGATAGTTTATAAGTGTCATCGTCCGGAGATGCTTTCGAATTTTTCACTTAGCAGAATGAAAAGTGAATACAAATGGGATTTTAACTTCTGAGCTTTGTTGAAGTTGCGGGAGTTTTATGAATGATTGAGAGAGTTTATTGGAGAAAAATATCCAGAACCTCCCGAACAAGATTATAATTCTCTCAAGAATATATTACAGAAAAACTGAAAATAAAGTTTTAAATTCGGAAAAGATGAAAGGTGTTTGCCCTCGCAATATCTTGCAGGACTTTGAATACACATTACTAAGTAGTTAGAAATGACTTGGGGGTTGCCTTATCGAAATTTTGCCCTTTTTCTTTAAATAAAAGTGCTGTTTGTGAGGGTAGTTACGCTTTTTGCTTCGTAAAATGTTTCTGGATAACTTTTGAACTATAGATTTTTTGTATAACTAAATGGGAAAAAATATCCGTGTGACACTACCTTTACATTAAGTTCGCAATTCATTTCAATTATAGGGAGAAATAGCTTTTATTTTATGACAGTTCAAGCTAAGCTTCGTAAATGTATCCATCACCATTATCAGGGCCGTGATAACTTAGTTGGTAGAGTCGTCGCGGATTAGGAAGCGAAAGATTGCGAGTTCGAAACTCGATCCAATCAAAGATAGTCTTGTACGCAGGAGCCGGTGCACTTTAAATCTGTCGTGGACTCAAATGTTCTCACGTTGACTTGGTGTGGAAGTGCAGATAAGTAATTATCACTAAGGAGCAGATTGTATTGGATTAAATAAGAGCCTCCAAGAGAAGCTGCAAATTAAAAGAGAAATCTATCATGATTAAGTAATGGGCAATGGAAGAGGACGAGATCGATTTCATGAATAGCAGAATTGTCACAATTGTGGAACGGTTAATTTATGAGGTCGAAACGATGAAAGGGCAGCAATTGATTCTAGAATTACCGGAGAAAATTTGTATGAGTTTGTAACACTGCTTAATATTTCTTTGATGACGTATTT
The DNA here is from genome assembly GCA_933210815.1 of Meta bourneti. Taxonomy (NCBI): domain Eukaryota; kingdom Metazoa; phylum Arthropoda; class Arachnida; order Araneae; family Tetragnathidae; genus Meta; species Meta bourneti. The sequence goes on from OW119923.1 coordinate 50,464,576, forward strand.
GTATGGATGGAGGGCCGCATTAGTCCGGTTAGCAGTCGCGGATCGGAAACTGTAGAGTTGTGAGTTCGAAATTCCATCCAACCAAAGATTGTCGTGTACGTGGAAGCTGGTACGTTAAATCTGTTATGGCCTCAAATGTCCTCACGTTGGCTTGGTGTGGAAGTTTGGTGAGTGGAGTACTAGCTCAGGTGTTAACCTCTTCATCTGACCGTAGTTCAAAATTACAAGGTACAGTCCTCGGATTGTTTCCACCGGGATTGTTAATCCGTTATGTTGCTCCAATGCAACGCAAATTCAACAACTTACGATCATCACCATTAGCTTTGTTTGTAGGCATGAGATCTACTTTGCGAAACGCAAATTCAAAGAGTCCTTTCCTTAAATCCTTGTTGCTTTAGATTTAAACAAAATTCTCTTTGAATGATGTAGCATTTAAAATCTTCTTTTGAAACATTTCTGCAATTTGAACGTTCTAATCTTCATCCATTTATGAAAAAGGCCTGCAATAAGTTAATATGACATTTATTTCTAATAATTTAAGCGTTATAAAAAGATAATTTGGGCATTTAGGAACACATTAAAATACATATTTGCCTTATTGGTCCAAGTACAAAATATTGTCAAAGTTGTGTAGTTGGTTTGAGTTTTATGGCGCAAAGGCCATATTTTCGCCAAGATGCATCAAATACAAGACAGACAAAATCAAGTTAAGTTTTGCTGATACGGAAGAGAAATACACCAAGGGTAAGTTACTGGAATCAAACCTGCACCGCCTCAAAAATTTTGCTTTAGAAACGATGGCTTAAATATTAGTCACATTAAATTTGCCTTTGAGTATCAGATTTGATTTGTTAATTTTATAGCTAGCATCTTTGAAAAGTTTATGAAAATAAAGGACTAAGAGTTGAATGAACTGTCACTTTCATTTTAAATCATGCTTTTTTTCCTCTAGAATCTTATAATCTTTACCTAAAAACTTTTAGGTTTCATTACAAAATTCAACTAGCTAATTGTTTCTTTTCTTGAAAATATGGTGTGGAAATCATTTTTTGGAATGCTGTGACGTCAAGAGTGACGTCTTACCCCTCAACTACCACGCTCATCCATCTTACCCCACTTGAAGCTGACCTCTCATGTTTAAACGACTTGGAATCTAAGAGTTAGGTATGGCAATTGTTTTGGCTAGTAATTATCTAATGGCATTGAATTTATTTGAATATTCCTCTGCTGATAATGTACATAAATTAACTAGATATTTAAGGCATTTGCTCAACTATATAGAGTTGACTATTTCTGTATTTTACGGATCATTGAAATCTTTTGATAAAAAACATCGAACCACTAGAAGACATTGCATTTTACAACACAAGCTTCCAGAATCGAAGTTTTACGCGTTGTATAGCTCATTCATTAGTTAGATTTAAAACAAAGAGGTACTTCAAATTGGAATTCATGTATCGAAAATTTAAAAAAGCTCCAAGTTGTCATTTATTGGAGAATTTATGGTAAGATTTGGAGGTATTAGTTAGCTTTTTTAAACCTTTTAATCAATGCTTATTTACATTCAAAATATTTCAATATAGTTTGATACTTTAAAAACTGTTATGGAATAATTCGCGCTGCTCTGTGGTCGCTTTTGGATTCTAAGCTGTCCTGTTGGTGCTTGAAAAACTGTTGTTGCTAATCCTCTTGGTCAAGATATAATCTAGACAATGTTTTTCAAATCGCACTTCAACTCCTGTTCATTGAGTTGTCCTACAAAGACAACAATGCAATTTAAAATATGGGAATGAGTTGCTGAGGTTGTGGAGCATGGACAATCGGATAGTTCTTAATTCTTCTCACAAAAGTCGTATATCTTGCGTCTAATTAAAAAAATATTTAATCTTTTTAAAACTAAAATTCAGAAAACATTGCACGCAAGTAGAGTCATCACACCAAGGAAAAGTAACCAGCATTTTACTCCAGAAAGTTCACAAGTCGCTATTTAAAATAAAGCAGTTACCGAGAACATCAACTGCCACCCTGTCTCAATTCCAACAATGAACTTCTTTTCCGAAATCACAATGCGTAAAAAACCTTTTTAGTCTGAATATAATTGCATCATCCCATGTACCAGCTGCTGCTCAAAAGAAGCTTTTCTTCCTATTTTAATTATTTTCTTGCCCCTTCTCCGCGTTATTTAAAAAGATTCAAGAGACTACTAGGAAAGAACAACACTTAACCTCATCATTTCGTTCCGCGTTGCACCAAATGTCCTTCATTAGGAGGAGGCAGAAGTGTAAGTAAACACCCCTCCCACGAAATGGCTACGCCTCTCGAATCTTGATGGAATAATTTGCGCCGCCCTCGGCTACCGTTTTTGGATTCTAAGCTGCTCTGTTGAGTAAGTAACGCATTGAGAAAAGACTGACAAGGCCTATTAGATCTTTTCAATTTATGAGCAGCGGAAATATGGGGTGAAACGAACGAGGGTAGAGTGCCGGTCTTAACTTACTTTTGTCAGAGAAAGTTGGACACAAAGATTTTTGTTCTTGGTGTCTTATTAAGACTTTATCATTATCTTTATTTTATCCTTAAACGTTTTGGAAAAATGAGGTTATCCAGCGCTTAAGGCCATCTCTGATGTAGTTTTAATTAAACTTATTATTGTAATTATAAAAGGAATTTAATTATTATTTTGAAAAGCAGGTATGTAACGTATGTTTATATTAGAATTGAGTCATTTATATAACGTAGGGTTAAGCAAACGAAATTCAATTAATCAAAGAGTTTGTTAATTATTATAATTTTAAAATTGATTTTTATTTCAGATTATTCTTCTATGTATATAATTATTATTTTTGTATTTAATTATTATTTTTGTATTTATTTATTATTTTTGTATTTAATTATAATTATTTTTAGTTATTGACGAACTCGAAGTTATTTATTTGGGCCAATTAGAATGAATAATTTTCAGTAATTTATACTTTTCCGATTAGAGTTTCCAAGGTATCCCAGACCGGAGAGTTGGCCTTAACTTACTTTTGTCAGAGAAAGTCGGACACAAAAGATTTTGCTCGAGGTGCCTTATTCAGATTACAATCCTTAAACTTTTTGGAATAATTAGGGCATCCATCGCTTAAGGCCATCTCTGATGTAGTTTTAATTTAACTTAAATATTGTAATTATGAAAGGAATTTAATTGTTATTTTGAAATGCAGGTATGTAACATATATTTATATTAGAATTGAGTAACTTACATATCGCGGGGTTACGCAAACGAAATCAATTTACCTAAAAAGTACTTAATAATTAAAGAGTTCGGTAATTATTGTAATTTAAAAATTGGTTTTATTTCAAACTACATTACTTACACGTGCATATAACTATTATTTTTTATGAGTATTTAATTCTAATTATTTTTAGTAATTGATGAAATCGAAGTTATTTATTTGGGTCAATTAAAATGACAAAGTCGTAGCAATTTTTACTTTTACTGGTTCAGACCACGAGAACACCATAAAAAAGGTAATAAAACAATTACTTTTCGCAATAACTGTATATAGATTGTTAGGGAATATGCAAAACTAAATAAAATGGAGAATAAAAAATGATTCCATCATAATATTCTGAAAAGAAAATCAGACCTAGTAATTAAATGCATCGTTGTAGCAAGAGTAACAGAGTAAATAATTGCATTACAGTTTAAAATTCAATTATTATTAAGGATAAATGAAGTTGAATTTATAGTTTTACGGAAAATGTTTATTGCACTAATCATTACACAAACTTTATGCTGAAAATAACACGCGTCTAAACACATGTATCCTTTTGCTGTCTGTTATCTAACTTAAAATTTGCTGTCACTATTTCCTATACTAACTCTATTCACTATCACTATTGATATTCCTCTCTTATCACACTATTTCTATCAATCTTCCTCTCTATCCCACTATTCCTATCACAGGCCGTCTTCGCTTGCTGAATTACTTATAATGTTGATTACTATAGTATTTTTATTTAAGAGGACACGGTACCCTTAAAATGACCAAAATATCGAACAAAAATTTATTGCTTTATTTTAAATATACAACCCTTCTGAATATGTGTGCAAAATTTCATAGCTCTAGTAACATTATTTTAGGAGTTATTTAAGTTTTTTCTCTTGGATGCAAATAACCGAAACCAACAATTAGAACTTTAAATGGCTTTTTCTCAGCTTTCTGTTTTTGATGACTATGAAGTACTCAAATTGCTAAGGCTTTTTTAAATTTAATTTAGAGGTTTGAAACTTTTTGTAGTTGTTCACAATAGTATATTTGACAATTCTGTGCATGGGATAAGAATTTGGATGAAAAGTTTTTTTTTAAATTGACAAACTAAAATTATCTTGTTTTTTAGTTTTTCACAGTATCTTTTAGAAAAAAATTCTAGAAAAATGAATAATCTGAATACATGCAAACCCATGCACAGAATTGTGTAAAATACTGCAATGAATAGAAAAGTGTAAAAAAATTTTTTTAAAAGATGATATTTAAAAAAGTAGTAGGGATTTTAAAATATTGATTTTTTTTCAAAAAAATTAAATTTCTGAATTATTGCTCTTGTAAAATTAAATTTTTTTTAGCCTGAAATATTCATTTTATGTGCATTTCAATATAGTATACTAAAATATTTTGCTACACATATGAAAACAAAAAAAATTGTTCAAAGGGTACCGTGTCCCCTTAATGCCATTGCAATGATCTAATTTGTAATTATGTACTTTTAAAAATATGCCATTTAATTAATGTTTAAAATATATTTTTTTATTCTGCCGATATTGAATTCACCATTCTAGGATGCAGACTTTTCATCCTATTTAGAAATACGGCACTTCACATACTCAAGCAGTATCCTAACTCATGACACATTACTTGTTTACGAAAGAATACCATACTAGTTATAGTACTAACCATTAAATACATATTATGCTCAAAGCATGGTTTGTTAATGTTTAAGCATACACTTACACACTCAAGTCACTATTCTAAGTCATGAAATATTTACTCTTTTACATCAAACGGAACTATTTTCTTTTAAAAAGGGTTAGTAAAAAAATGATCTTTAGCCCTGATGAATGAAGTTTCAGATCACTAGAATATAAGAGCTCAACGAACTCACGATTAGAGAAGGAGTTGTAACGTGTCATTTGATGCATTATAACTCCACTAACACAACACATCTGCTAAAATAACGCCACGCTATATTTTACAGCATTAACATAAAACAGATCAAGAATATAAAGGCTCTGGCATAGGGGAAGCGAATTATAGACCTGTCTCGTAATCCTTCTCTCGTACTAATTATTCGTCTAATCGTACACGAAAAATAACATGAAAAAGAAGCTGGAATCTTGCAAAGGACTTGCTGTTATCTGAAATCGATACCTTCACTCGGCTCGGCGAGCACATTTATTTCTTTGGATTTATCAGAGGCAGCGAGGACAGAAATGAATGCTGTTCCAACATTGACTGCTGTAGCACAAGGAACCTACCACGATCTTTCTGTTGTACGTAAATTACATCTGAATATACAGATTCCTTGGGGGTTCTGGTTTACAATATGTTTCGCCGGTGTGTCGTGGAGCAGTTTTTTTTGGATGCTGGAGTAATATTTTTTTTATTTTGGTTATCTTTCATTTCTATCCTTTCGCTCCAATAGTCCGTTGCTTCGGATTTGTTTTTATAAAAGCTACATTTCGCAAACTGGGCCAACAGTGCAGTAACCCCACGATGCATCGCGATTCTTGGGAAGCAAGGACCGATGGATTCTTTGTGAGAAATAAAGGCTTTGATTATACGCCACATTAAGGAGTGTTTTAATTTTTTATTTGTGTGATACTAAGAACGAAAAATCTATGATGAAACCTCTAATTCTTTTCTGGAGCAGTGAAACGTCTGACGTCCCATCTCCTTGAAATAGTTGACATTAAGTATTTAATAGTTAAGATTAGGAATATAAATATTCTAGACATATTAAGGCTAAGTTATATAAGTATTCTCGTGTGATATTCTGATGTCTAGACCTCAGAGCGTCACGAGATTTCCGAGTCGTGTAGTATTGCTTTTACTCTGCATTATTTGATGATAAATAATCACATCTAAGGGTTGAAAGAATCCTATTGATCAATAAGGTCAAAATTGTTTAGAAGTAGTGCAGGGAAGACTGCAAGTTGCCAAACGTATATATGCGTGTAGAAAGCTAGGGAGTGCGAGGTAGCCCGTTCGGTAGAATAGCGGATTAGCAACTGGAGGGTTACGAGTTCGAAACTCGATCCAATTAAAGACTGTCGTATACGTGGAGGCTGGTGAACTTTAAAACTGTCGTGGCCTGTCTAGAAATGTCTTCATGTTGGCGTGGTGTGGAAGTTTAGAGCGAGGTGCCAGTTCAGGTGCTGACCTCGTCATCTGACCGTGATTAAAAATTACGAGGGCTTGTCCTAGGAGCTTTCCCTTCGGGATTGATCCCGGACAGTCACCAATAGCCCGTGTGTTCCTCGAGTGTGATGCTAATTCAGCTACTTACCAGAAAGCAGGAGTGCTCTATATGAGTTGTGAAGCATTAAGAAAGACCATCATCCCTTAAGTAACAAATAATTTTCCTGTATGTAAAGTATATTTATACACTATCCACCAATAAGTATTTGAACACCTGTGATAGAAAATAAAAACAAAATTTATTCATATTCAGTAGTTGGTAGAGCCTCCACGAGAGGCAATTACAGCCTCAACCCTCCGGGGCATGCTTTCCACAAGTCCTTGTATGATGGCTAGTGGTATTTTCTTCCACTCGGCTTGGAGAAGACATGTAAGTTCCTTCATCGATTTTGGACGGTTGTTGCACCCCTTAATTCGGCGATCCAACTCGTCCCAGAGGTTCTCGATAGGATTTAGGAATGGTATCTGGGCAGGCCAGTCCATTTGGTTAACCCCATTGTCACCATACCAATCCATGGTGGACCTCGCAACATGACAGCTGGCGTTGTCGTCCTGGAAGCAACATGGGTCCAACCCGTAAAACTGCCACAACGTAGGAAGCACACTGTCATCCAAAATAGTGCAGTAGGCGTCGGCGTTGAGCTTACCATGAATTGGGACCAAGGGTCCCAGTCCATACCAGGAGAAACACACCTAGACCATAATTCCACTTCCGCCGAACTTTGCTGTGGGCACAATGCATTCTGGCAGGAGGCGTTCTCCAGGCAGATGCCATACCCAGACCCTGCCATCCGAACGGTAGAGGGTGAACCTTGATTCGTCGCTCTAGAGAACCCGTTTCCACTGATCTACGGTCCACTTTCGACGTGCTTTGCACCACATTAATCGAGCAGCGCGGTTGGACTTCGTGATCAAAGGCTTATGGGCGGCAGCATGACCATGAAAATCAAGCAGATGTGCTTCCTTACGGATGGTATTCATAGAAACTACACTCCCGGATGCCTGTTGAAACTCCTGGAGTATGTGGACCATCGGTTGGGTGCGGTTCTTCCGAATTTCTCTGGACAGCACCCGTCGGTCTCTATCTCCCAGTTTCGTGGGTCTGCCGACTCGGGGCACATTCCGACACTCATAGCTCACCTTCCACTTCTGAATCACATAGGCCACTGTCGATTTTGGGTAATTCAGCTCGCTAGATATGTACCTTAAGGATCGGCCATTTCTGTGATACCCGACGATTACACCTTTCTCGAAATCAGATAACTCTGCACTTCGTGGCATCTTGCATGCGACTAATGCCAATGTTGCTTCCTACACGATATTTAACAGCGGAGGGCGTGACGTATATCAGGACCGCAGATATCGTCATTTGCATGGGTATCCAAATACTTATTGGTAGGTAGTGTGTAAGGTTAAATTTCACGATAATTTTGTTTCTTGGAAATTTTTTTGTTGCGAGCTCTAGGCTGCACAGGCTCGATTCCTGTAACGACCCTGTATGTATTTCTTTCTTTTGTGTCAATCAAAAACATTGCTTGACGTAGCTTGGCCAGTTCTGGTCCTTTGCACCACAAAAAAAACCAGACAACCAAAACCAACCCAAATTTTTTTAGGATAGTGTCCTTTAAAAGATAGGATCATGCAGAAGGCAGTAGAATGCGTTTGAAAATTTTAATAAAAATCTAGGTGTGAATAATAGTACATACATATTACGTTCTTTTTTATGTTGCTTCTTATTTTTTCAAATGTTCGTTTGTTATGGAAAATTTAACGAAGATGAGCTAATAACATTAAAGTTATCTGTTTAAATTCCCAGGTTTAAAAATTTTGTCTTTTGAAGAAAATTCACAGCTTTAACCATCAAAGATTTCCGATGGATTATTCCTCTTCGTTGTCTAAGGCTACATTTTTCGTCTCCTTGAATTGTAGATTAGCGTGGAAACTAGATACTAACGGGTTAATTTTAAATGTCCATTTAAAGGACATTACATTACAAGGCAGATAAGCGTTGAACAAGCAAGATGACATAAATAAATAAATACTTATCGTAATCGCATGTATCTCCGGTACCTATTGTTGCAGCCTGCTTGCTTGAGAGTCAAACCCGCAGCTGTAATTAATGATGTGCTCGGTTTCAATCCCTTTCGAACACATAAAAAGTAACATCTTTCTTGGATTAAGTGAACCAAATGAATGTCATGTCTCTCGAGGCTAAACATGACAGAATAGAATTCGTTGTACATATATTCGCTGCCTATCGTCATTAGTGTCCTCTGTAGAAGAATAACTACCTCGTTATTTTATTTCAGCAATATCTTTTCACTATCCAGAACAAAAATTTGTGCAATTACCTTCACTGCCACAAAAATTGCTTCACTTTTAATTAACTACCAGCAAAATGTTTCCATACTCATGAAAGCTAAATTGCCCCTATTTGTGTCAAAACATATCTGCGTGGTAGAGCGTGCAAGAACAGTGGAACCTCAGTCCATCAAAAAGTTTTTCATGGTTGTGGTAAGTTGCACTGCTACATATATTACTAAATTGAAAGTTAATTATTGTAGTGGTGGGCCAGTTCCCCACAATACTTCCTCTCTAGAATTTAGCAGCGATTTAATTTGATAGATGCTACCGCTACTTGACTGATTGCCAATTATGTAAGACCATGCGAGCTGTATTGAGATCATAGGAGTGGTTCTGCATGTGTGGTCGTGCAATGGATGATTGCATACGTGACTGTTCTGTGTATCTTTTAGTATCCGAATAACTGAGGAAGAGAGGGAAGTCGTGTTTGAAGAAAACGCAGTGTTTGTTCATCATAGGGCTTTAGTCACTTGTTTAAAGTGATTTGCATTCACAACTCAAATATGTATCGTGTACTATCTACCAAAGTTGCCTGGAACAGCTTGACTAGACGTGGTCCTTGCTCAATAAAAAAACTCTAACCAACTACTTATCGAAGCGCATGCTTAATATGCGCCCTCTGGAATTTCTCAGAAGCACCATTTAACTTGTTTGAAAGCGAGCCCCTGTTAGTATTCATAATTACGTCTATCATTCATCAATGTAGCAGAGTGTGATAAGACAGTACAACTTTATTACATCAAAAGTACACATCGTACAAAAAGTACATCATAGTTGTAATGCGTTGAACTTCTACACATACTGTTACTGCTAAATTGAAATTCAATTATTGTAGTAGTAAGTTCCTTATGTGAAATCCCTCTAGAATTTAGCATATCGTCGGCTTACAAATGAAACACAGTAAGTCAAAAATTTTAAGATATGAGTTTTTTACTTTTATAAAGCAGAATGTGGTGATATATAGACTGGTGAAGTCCACTAGCAATTTTTTCTTAGCATGAAAGTTACATTTCTTCTGGAGAAACACACTTAGTGAGTTAGAGTGAGAGTAGAAATTCCCCCCCCCCGTCATTTTCCCAGAACCGTGTTTTTTGACTTAATGTGTTTCACTTGTAAGCCGATGATATCCATTCAAAGGCATCTTTTCTGTTTTTGGTAACTAAAAATTTATTGAAGGACTTTTTCAAAAAAGAGCGATGTAATCAAAAACGCTATATAATCGAAAAACCTCTAGAATTTAGTACATCCCTTCTAGTGGAGTAGCTTGGTCAAATATGACTCTTGAGCCATACGACCCCAAAACTAACTAACCATTCTAGGGCATCCTTTCTGCTATTCATAAGTGGAAAATTTACCAGAGGACTTAAAGAGTGATATAGACAAAAGTGGCGATATAACCAATAGGACAATATAACACCCTCTAAAATTTAGCATACTTATTCTAAAGCATCCTCTCTACTGTCCTCAGCTGGAAATTCATCGGAGGACATTTCAAAACGAGCAGTGTAATCAAAAACGCGATATAACCGAAAGCACAATGTAAACCCTATAGAATTGAGCACATCCACTCTACAGCATCCTTTCTGCTGTCCGCTAACTAAAAATTCATCTGAGGACTTTTCAAAAAGAGCGATGCAATCAAAAGCGCTAAATAGCCGATACATAACTAGGGGCTATTATTGTATTATAAAACTGCACATCGGACTATCGATCATGCGGGTATAAACGCAACCACAAGCTCCGATTCCGAGAGTGCTAATTGTGAGCGGTATCAAAAGAGAGTCATTTGACCAACTTATCTGTCTCGTTTAACATTCCGACCATAGGCGCCTCTCCGTTCCCATTCTGAGGAGTGTTAAGAATAATTAATTTTCGCTTATCCCAAAGCCGGCCGCTTCATTTCGGGCGATCGTTAACGGCTTCCACAGTTACCCTTCTTAATTAAGCCTACTTAATTGATAAAGTTAGACCGCACACTCATTCGGAGAATAATGCTGCGGAGGAAAACCATCTCATTATATCGGACTATGGAAATGTGAGCAATCTCAGTGGAATACCATGGTGGACAAGGAAAAGGGGCTCCAGCCGTATCGGTTCTTAATTTTGATTTATCTTACGATTAGATTTGGATAATGCTCTTTGATATTCCCAGTGGGGTTGTGTGTTTTCAATTGTTCGATTTAAATTTCAAATTAGCAACTAGTACGGAATAATGGGGAGAGGAATTCTTGATTTCGAGCCGTCTGTGATGGCACTGGCAAGATTCTTTTGATTTGAGAAGAGAAAAACGCCTTTAAGCTAATCATCAAAAATATATTTAAAGGGAAAAGTCGAGATCAAGTAAAGTGGCCATTTGAGTTACGAGTCTTTAATGTCTTTATGTCCCGAGTCTTTAATTTTGAGTACCGAGATTATAGTCTCGAGCTCCGAGTCTAAAGTCTTTGAGTTTCGAGTCTATATCTTTGAGTCACAAATTTATAGTCTTTCAATCACGAGTCTATCGTCTTTCCCGAGTCGTCTCTTTGAGATTCCTAAGTCACGAGTCTAGTCTCTTTGAGATTCCTATCATGAGTCTAGTCTTTGAATTCCGAATATATAGTCCTTGAGTCACGAGTTTATAGTCTGAGTTACGAATCTATAGTCTTTGAGTCATTAATCTATCGTCTTTCACGAGTCTAGTCTCTTTGATTCTTAAGTCTATAATCTTCGAGTGATGAGTCTATAGCCCTCATTCACGAGTCTAGCTTTGAGAATTCCGAGTCTAGTCTTTGAAACTACCAAGTATATAATATTTGAATCACGAGTCTATAGTCTTTGAATTTCGAATATAGTCTGAGACCCGAGTCTATAGTCTTCGAGTCACGAATCTTTGGTGTTTGAGATCCGAGTCTATGGACTGATTCACGAGTCGAGTCTTTAGCCTTTGAGTGATGAGTCAGAGTTAAAATCAAGCAATGCTATTCCATAATTGGCGTCTTTTGCTGGAACTTCGAAACTCAGTTTATCGTTCTGCGCTGGAATCGGAAGTAGTAATTATGAGTTGGTGAATAATCACCTACTTTGGTATTGGTTCAGAATCAACCGAGAAGGGAAAGATCCTAAGATAACACCTCGTAATTTTGAACCACAGTCAAATGACGGGTACAGCATCTAATCCGGCAACTTCCACATCACGCCAACATGAAGACATTTGAGGCCACGGCAGATTTAACGTGCACCAGTTCCCAAGTACACGAGAGTCCAGGATTTGATCGAGTTTCAAACCCACGACTCTCCTGTTGCTAATCCGTGAATCAACCAACTAGGCTACCCCGGCCCTTTACTAATCTAATAAATACAAAAAATAATAATGCAGTTATAGATGATTGATTTCCATTCCCTCGTTAACTAAATTCAAAACCAACTCATATAAGGGACATTAAATGAGCTTCACAACACTGGTCATCAATGGATACACGCAATAGACCTTTCAGCTCAAATGCTCTGCTGTGGTTGACTAGTATTTGGAATCACAGTAATGCATACACTTATATAATTACAAATTATATGTACTCCAAACTCATATAAAACATGACACTTTCGTTCCCAAATCTCTTTTAAGTCAGAATCTCAAGAAAAGGCATATTTATTTCCGTTTCAAACAATGTCCTTCGAATCTCTTATTTTATATTCTTTTGACGACACGTCGGAGGATGAAGATAAAGAAGTTAGCTGTCATACAGCTCAAAAAAGAGAATCCAGACTTGTCTAGGGATCCTAATTTCCATAGTCGACTGCAAACGTACAAGAAAACAAACGTGAGAAAGAAGTTGGAGAGCTGCAAGGGACTTGCTGATATCTAAAATCGATATCATTATCCGACTCCGTGAGCACATTTATTTCCCTGAATCTATCCGGGACAGGAAGATAGAAATGAGTGTTGTATCAACATCGACATCGGTGAATGAAGGAACTTACCGTGACCTTGCAGTTGCACGTGAATTGCATTGATAGTTTGCAGGTACCCTGGGGGTGCCTCACACTATGCTTTTCCAGTATCAGTGCGGTTAATTTTTTCGTTTTCTGTTCGTACTCTGTTTTAAGGTATGCTTATTCCTGTCCCCTAACTCCACTAGTCCTCTCTTTGAATTTGTCTTGTGCATTTATTTTTTAACTGCATCTATTGATCGAAAGAAGACTAGAAAGCATTTTATTGGTCAAGAAGTCTAAAACTGGTTAGAAGCCATGCAGTGAAATAGCAGGTTGCATGGCGGAATAATGTGTGCATCACCCTCAGAGGGTTAAGGCCCTCAAATGCATACCTTCTTTAGGTGTGTGTGGGTTTCGCAACCCCGAGGTACCTGAATGATCTTCTCTCCCTTTCATTTTTACCCTCATCTACACTTCTGCTTTTAGCTTTTTCTTCCTCCCTCATTGTGTTGTCTGTCTTGTGTTTGGAGTAGCTTGGCCAAATATGGTCCTTCTGCCATAAATCCCAAAAACAACCAGCCACCATTCAGAGGGTTAAGCATAGGAATAAGAAAGTCTCATTGTAAATCTGGAGTAGTGTAGCCCATATGGGGATATTCATGTCGGAGTTGGAAGAATTTTAATTTAAATACTATCTAAACACATACAAATAAAATAAATTTATTTTAGTGGATAAAATATCGGATGTTTCTTAAGTATTTAAATTAACCTTCTGAGAGACTCACATGCATATATCCGTTCTATAACTTGTAGTTTTTCCTAGATGATTTTTAACCAGTTTTGAACTTCTTGAGCAATAAAATATTTTATAGTATTCTTTCAAATAATCTCGTGAAGCTCAGACAGTTTACTAATGATACAGGGAATTCTTTCGTTGTTTTACTTCTTTTCAACTTTATGCAAAACAATTAGAATAATAGTTCACCGAAATAATATTTTAATGTATAGCAATCCCAACCAAGTCTCTTCAAGCAGTTTCTTTCGCATTAATTACTAGGTGATTATGTATTTAATTTTCCTTATAAAAATTTGTTGCAGAATTGGAACTTAGGAGACAGTAGAACAAAACACTTGCCATTAATTGTACTTTAAGAAATGGTTGGAATCTAAGAATTAGATACCCAGGTTTTTAACCAATAGATGCGGTTATTTAGTTTTTATGTTTGGTGGGTAAAGGCAATACTCTACTAATCAGAAATTTGGTGACGCTCAGAGAATGCTCAGAGAACAATGTGATATGCTGGAAAGTTTATTATGGTATGTATCCCCAAGTATATATCAGGGATTAATTTAGTTTCATGACATAGTATTTGAAAAACGTAACAATATTATCATTCGAAAAGTGACAATTTCAGTTGTAACAATGGCAATTACACAATTTCAGTTGTGCATCAGCAAAACTTTCCTTGCATGTGTATGTCCATTACTTGACGTTTTCTGTCTTGTGTTTGGCACAGCTTGGCCCAATATGGTCCTTGCGCCATAAAACCTAATCTAACAATCATCAAATACTATCGTCAAAACTTTACGAGAAACTACATGGCTTAGATTTATCATTAAGATTCCAATGATGAGAAGAGCTTCTGTGGAATACACCCTTCATATTTCAAAAATGCTCTGAATTCGATAAGTCTTCAGTTACAATAGATAATAATAAAAATATTCAATACTGCGTCAAATTCAGACTGAAGTTAAAATAAACAACCGTACGCATAAAAGCAAGTGTGGAGCAGCTTGTCCATTTTTGGAATTTACGCCATAAAACCCAACAATCAATCAACCAATCCATTATAAAAGCAAGTGCTAAATTTAAAACCTTTAAATGAGGAGCATAATTTTAATTTATAATCGTAAAATAATAACTTAATTATTTCTTTCTTATCACACTTTGTGATTTATTATTTCCGATTCCTTGTAGATTTGTAATAAGACAAGAATAATTAATAGTAATACTGAAACCCTGTATTACTATAGCCAATAAAAAATAAGAGTTGTTTCAATAGTGATTTATATGTAACTGAAACAAGAAAAGTGTTAAGAAATATGGAGCCTTGTATGATCTATTTATCATCTGAATTTTCCTAGCCCATAGCATTCATTGTTCGTTACATTTTGTAAAAGATATATTTTATTTAATATTAGAGATTAATAATCTGTGACATTTTGTAATCTGTCTACTGCTGCTAGAATCCGCAATGAAGTGCATTTTTGACATTAAAATGAATGGCTGCAATGAAGTGCATTTGTGACATTAAAATGAATGACCGCAATGAAGTGCATTTGTGTCATGTGTAACACTAAAAATGGCTGACTGAGAGTCGGCTATTTTTAGTGTTACCACAATGAGTACCATGCTCATTGTGTGGCTGTTTCTATAACTGTTGTTTTTGTGTGTTAATCTTTATATTACTAAATGATATTGTATCTTTTCTTAATCTTTGTATTATTACAGATCTACGACTTGGCTACTTAAAGACTTTTGACATCCTTAAATGGCCAAGGCGCAGGGGTGTTGCTGAATGTCACATTGCCACTGGTCATGACTACCTATCGAAAATTTACATCAGATTGATATAGCCTCAGACCCACTCTGCAAGCTCTGCCATCTTCGGGGGAGGGAAGAGGCAGCTACCACCTACTTTGTTGTCCTGCAATCCTTAAGGAAATTTCTAAATAGTCCATTAAGTTGCTCCAGTGCGACGTTAATTCAACTACCTACCTTAAGAAACTCTCTTTTGGATCGCTACTAGGAGACCAGGAACCAATTGGATTTATAGACTGTTTTTGTAGCTGTTCTGTTAATCCTTGTATTACTATATGTTAATGTATCGTTTATTAATCTTTATACTACAGGAACAGCTCTACGCCTTGGTTACTTAGGGATTTCTGACACCTATAAGTGGCCAAACCGTAGGGCTGTTACTGAATTTCACCTTACTGCTGGTCATGACTGCCTATCGAAAACTTGCATCACTTTAATATAGTCCTGACCCTTTTTGCAGGTTCTGCCATCTTCGGAAGGAAATGGACACCAATCACCTACTTTGTTGTCCTGCTCTCCTTAAAAATTATCTTTTGCATTGTTATAGGGCAGTCAGGGACAATTTGAGTTTATAGATTATTTCTTTAACTGTGTTCTTACGTTAATATTTGTATTATTATACAAATAATAACGTATATAACTTGTATATAGCTTTTATTGTATTTTAGTACCCAGTAGTCTTTGTCACACTGCCTTTGGAAATAAATAATATTTTTGAACTGGTGAAAATAAATTTCATGAGGGAAGTCACTGTGATTGATTACCATCGTATAAATCACCCCAGATGTATTCATCCATCCATCCATCGTTTTATTGGCATTGATTTATTTGCAAGATAGATGGAAGAGATAAAACAATCATTCAGAAAGAGAGATAAGTTGAATTCAAACTGTAAATTGGTTTGATTTATCGCTCTATGGTCATCTTTTACTTCACAAATAAGTGGATTCTGAACAATTACGAATATCCATGCCATGATAAGGATTACAACTCAGAGCCTGTTGAATTTAGGACCAGAGAAGAAACTGTAAATTGGTTGATCGAGGTGGATTTTATGGCACAAAATTTCCCTATCTATTCTGCGTCAAACACAAGAAAGACAACGCCTTGTAATGGATATACACGCGTAAAGGAAAGTTTTGCTGATACAGAAAAGAGAAATACACCCAGAGTAAGTTACAGGAATCGAACTTGTGCCACCTACAACTCTCAGGTTACTAGCGCAGTGGGTCTACCTTACCTCTGTAAATTAAAAAAGGGATAGTATATACTTTTCATGTCATGATAAATAACATATATGATAAATTGCATATATTTTATTTTTGATAATCGGGATACTAATTTTAGTCTATCTAAAACTTAGCCCATGGAAAAAATTTCCAATTTTTTATGTTCAATCCTATTATTTAAATAAAAGCACTGTATTTATAATACTCAAATTACTATTTAGATGTTTTAACCTTCTGAACGTCAAGACATTTCCGAGTAGTGTAGCATTGCTTTTACACCACAGCACACATAATAGATAAACAACCACATCTATTGGTTGAAAGAAACCGAGGAAAGATTATATTGGTCGAAAAAAATCAAAACTGGTTAGAAGTCATGTTTTGAAGGCTGCAGGTTGCAGAAAAGATATTAATCGCTTTTGTTAGCTAAGCAGAAAATCATGTGTCAATGGTGATACTATATTATGCCTTTTCGGGGTTTCTTGATGACAGGTAAAGATAACTATAATTTTCTTCCCAAGTTGGCTGTAAAAAATATTTTCAAAGGTAGTAAATGATATTTTGGCTGAAATAAGTCTTAAATTATTCATCTTAACTCCCTGCATTGTTAAAATATCTTACCGTCACTATTCCCTTTCTAATTGTGTATAAATGGCATTCAAAAACGTTTATACCCAATTAATTTTAATAAGCTTGCACTGAAGCTTAAATTAATTATACGGTATGGGATTATCTTTTGTAGTGAGATAAAACAAGTTTCCTTATATGCTGTCTCAAATGTCACACTTAAGCTTTAAGAATAGTTTCTACTCTTGAAAGAGGGTAGACAAGGACTTAAAGTGAAGGAAATTATCTTCATTAAATGCTCACTGCTAAATAAACATTTCGAAGTTAGATGGATTTTCTTGACTAACAAATACGAAGTTTTTTTTATTGAGATTTGGATGTAATCATCATCCAAGACTTAGAAGTTTGAATGTAACAAATTATTAATTGAGATTTACAGAAATAAAATTTATCTCAATCATGTAACTTTCTCATTGTTGTTGCCCTTAACCTCCAAAAGTTTGGTGAGTATTACTTTTCCATTCCTGTTTTTATGAAAGTAAATTTATCATATATTAATTACTTTAAAAATATAATGTAAATAATTATTTTAATAATCTAACCATTTAAAACTGTATACTGATTACAATAGCTATTTAACCTTGAGCATGAGACGAAATGAGAGAATTTTACTACTGTGTGCATAAGAGAATGATAGAATAAATCCGATGAATTATTATTCATTGTTTTTAAACTGCTTTTCTTACCTTTCGTATATCATATATTTTTTAATTTCTACCGAAATGTTTGTAAACTATTGTGAAATATATGCTGAAAGTTTACATCATATACTAATTAAAATTGAAATTTTAAGATGACAAATATTGGAAGTAACTCTTTAAAAACTGAATGAAAGTCTTTATAAAGTTACTGGTTTAAATTAATAAAAAAATTATGTAACGTTTTTTTAAACATTGAATGAAATTTTATATAAAAAACGAAACAAGGCTGATATTGATTTATTTGATGCCCCTTTCATTGCAATATAAGTTATAAAGATTTTACATATGAAAATATCATTGCATTAGAGCAGAAACTCATTAAGTGACAAATGTTTTCACTACAGCATTTTTAAGTGTAATATATATTTAAACGATTACAATATGACAATGTGTTTTTCATCATCATGAAAATAAGAATTCAGTGCCTCAGAAAAAATACCAGTTAATGAGTTTCTGCTCTAAGTCGACAGTATACATGGCGCGTAAAAGAAGAGGCCTCATTTGTGTTTGTTGTAAGGCAGTGGCTAGATCATGCACAGCCATTCCACTTGGGAATCAAATCTACCAGTGGAAAAACCACAAACGTTTTCACCGTATTTGAAACGAAACATATACAATGAAAAATTTCAAATTCGTGATTTAAAAGTGATTTAAGTTGTGCTGTCAATGATCACATTTCTAATGAATGAAAGCATGATCAAATCTCAACTGAATCCATACAATGAAGCTGAGAAGAGAAAGAGGGCAAATTTAGAAATACGATTAATTCCAAATAACTGGATCGCCTTAATGTTTAATAACTTTGATTTAGCTGATCACGACACTTGAAAACTAGTAAAACATTATGTGAATACATCAAATGACACAATATCATGGCTTTCACTTCCATGTGTGTATAACTGGTAAGTTCCTTTCTACACTTATTACATCGTATTTCTTAAATTGGCACTTTTTAACAAAATATTTGTCAAATGTTATGATGATTTTTTATGCTATGTCAGAACAGGGAGGTTTATTTTTTTTGCCATTCCTCTTCTAGCCGTCGAATAGTAACACGAGTTTGATGCCATTTGGTAGGAAAGGTGGTCTCAGCAATAGCAGATAATTTCTCATTCTTTTGAGTGATCGAATATCATAATTGATTTGGAGTCACAGAGCGGATAGGATTTTTTGCACTGCCTTTTACACGTCTTGCTAAATTGGTGACTGGCAGATATTATGTTAACACGCGCACTTTCAAAAACAAAATAGATCTGCGTACACTTTTAGAAATGGTCCACTGTAAGTAGTTGAACTGTCAATGCAATGCATATCACTTCCAAAAGCTATTTGAACTATCTGTGATAACGAGCACTGTGGGTTAATGATAGCCTCATTTCCACAAACTGCTGGCTGCACTGACATTTATAAAGACAATACGGGATAGTCAAACTGTCGCAATCATCCTTTGTACATTCTTATACGGAACTACACTCGTGATCTTATGCAGATCTCACTCAATTGGTTATCAGTTTACTAGTGGCAGCATCTATCGAATTAAGCTACTGTAAACTCTGGAGGGGGAATATTGTTCTGATTTAGCCACCACTTTAAAAATTAGCTTACAGTACAGTAGTATATATCTTTGTAACCCACTTCCACCATGAAATACTTTTGGTAGACAAAGTTGTACTATCTTTTACACGTCTTGCTACATTAGTGACTGGTAGACCTTATGTCAACATGCGCACTTTAGAAAACAAGTTAGATTGAGCTCACCTCAATCCGCGTACACTTCGCTGAATGGTCTACAATGAGTATCTAAACTGTCAATTCAATGCATATCACTTCCAACTATTTGAACTATCTGCGATAGCGGACACTCTGGGGTAACGACAGCCTCATTTCAACACACTTCCAGCTGCACTCACATTCAACAGCTAATGGCAACATGGGACAATCAAACGGTCGCAATCATCCATTGTACGACCTTACATACTGAACTACACCCGCGATCTCAATACAGCTCTCAGTCTCCCGTAATTGGCAATCAGTTAACTAGTGGTAACATCTATGGAATGTATCTAAGCTACTGTAAATTATGGAGGAAGAGTATTGCGTTGAACTTAAGAAGCACCATTATAAAAACTAATTTACACTACAGTAGTATATACCAGTTTAATACAACTTCACACATGAAGTACTTTTCGGTAAACAAAGTTGTACTATCTTCCTTAATTGACACGTCTTCCTTAATTGATGTTAGACCTTATGTTAACACGCTCACTTTCAAAAACAAGCTAAATGACAATCTTCTCAATCAGTGTTCACTTCTATGAATGGTCCACTGTGAGTAGTTGAACTGCCAATGCGATGCATATAACTTCCAACAACTATTTGAACTATCTGTGATAACGGACACTCTGGGATAACGACAGCCTCATTTGAATGAGCTGCCTGTTGTACTCACACTCCCGTGTCCCATGTTTCCTTCAGCAGACTCTAAAGGAAACACGGGATAGTCAACAGTCACAATCATCCATTGCACGACGTTACATTTGGATCTACACCCGTGATCTCAATACAGCTCTGAAGCTCTTACATAATTGACAATCTGTCAGCATCAGCATCTATCGAATTAAGCTACGGTAAATTCTGGAAGGGAGTATTGGGGTTAACTTAAGCACATTACAAAAATTATAATTTACAGTACAGTAGTATATACCAGTTTAACCGAACTTCATCATGAAGTACTCTTTGGTAGACGAAATTATACTGCCTTTTTACGTCTTGCTGAAGATATATAGTTTAAGAGCGACATTTTGAAAAAGGGTAATTGTTGTTCAATATATTTATAAAAGTATATATTTCTTCGATTACCTTTCAAAATCAATAGCGTAGAAAATTGTCGTTTTTAAGATATTCAAAAACCGTTTTAGTTTTGAATATCTTAAAACAGGTAGTTTTCTTTTAAAAACAGAAAAAGGTACATTTTAAAAGCTTGTTGAATTTATATTTCATTTAAATACCAATTATACCTTAAAAAACCTTACGAGTAAAGCGGAGAAATTCTGCAGGTTTTCGTAATCTTCCATAATTAGAGATGCGTTAATAATTTTAAAATAATTGTTTCAAAAAGAAATGTTAATACAATATAGTTCACTTTGTAGTTTTAAAAAGTAAATTTGATTTTTATGCCTAAGTTTTTAAGAATTCTCAAGAAGTTAATTGATAAACATAGAGCTAGCTACACGTTTTAAAAAAAAATGTCCACATTTTAAAACGAAAACATATTCTTATTTTAATATCAAATTATTTTCTATGAAAATTTATTACTATAAATTAAAATTCGAGCGAAGAAAGACACAGCAAAATGTTTCTTGTTGTGCATTTTAAGGGATTATTTTAAAGGATTTAGTTATAGAAAGTTGATTATCAATTTTTTGGAATAAAGGAAAAATTCTCCTATGCTTAAAATGGAAGACAAAGGTTTAATTTAGTAGCAAGCTCTTTACTGAAGAAATAGAAAACAAAAAATTTGGGGCTTACATTTAGAAAGGTACACATAACACTGAACTTTTATCTAGTCAAAATCTCTTAATGGAATGAATTTAAAAATTGATTTGAAATTAAAACAAAACTGTTTTTCAAACCGCTTCTTAGAGTATTTTAAAAATGTTCTTTTAAATATATTAAAAATGCTTTGCAACATTTATCAAATAACAATAAAACAATCCAAAGTAAATACAATTTGAATCTATTTATCATTCTTAACAAAATATTAATATAACGTATTTTAATTGCACCTATCACAATCACGTTTTGTAGACCAATGAAATCTTGATAGAATCGTATCTTATTTTAAGCATTTTCTTGTTGATTTTAGGACAGTTCGGTTAATAATTAGTTGAATTCACAACCAATGAACTATTTTATAACGCGGGATTCCTATTAAAATATTTTGTGATGGAAATTTTTTATTTGAAATATTTTACGAAGTAATTTGTTATTTTATTACTCGTTAATGTGTATTTTTGTTAATTTTTATGACTTTGGCTCTGGGGAATTAATTTTTTGGGGTAGGAGAAAACAAGGGATTTGGATATCTAGGAATGTACCCCATTGCAACTCGATTCTGAGTTTGCTTACATTTATTTGGAACAAATTTCTATTTCAAAATGAATAAGTTCCAGATATTTTTCCTTGCAGAACTTGCATCATATTCAATACTCATGTCTTTAAAAAGCAAAAGGGACTGTACTTTTTCTAAATTAAAATTGCATAAGATCCCAAATTTGCATATATCCCATCTTTTTCTGACAGATGCTTAGAACCTTCAAACACAGTAAAAAGTTGTGAAATTGCATCAACCTAGAGAAAGTAGGTTGTAGAATTTAAAGTATGCCTATCTATAATAAATTTGATCAGTGTATGAATAAGCAGTAACCATAGCAAATCGTCGTTGATTGACTACTATCTCCTTTAGTAACAAATGAAATGGTGATATTTTAAAAATAAATAGGCATTGATAAAATGTTGTAAAACAGAGAGACTGCTTGTGACTGTCGTGGTTTTTATAATGAAATAGACGGAAGCTGGTGGGAGGAGTCACTGCCTTATGATCCCTAGTTGGCTAGTTATAATATGTACTCAAAAGGAGCTACATCTTATGAAGAACAAGCGGCTACTCGTAGAAGAATAGTCCAATGTACTTGTAGCAACATGATAATAGTTATTGTTGTGCAAGGTGGAAACTAGGTCTGTCAGGTGGTCTTGTTACCATTTCTAAACCAGTGCTTGGAAATGCCCCCATAAAAGGAAATACATAGAATTCAGATTTGGTGATATAACGGACCAAACATGACCAATCCATTGACCTGGATATCACCTATCCATACACCGGCAAACCAATCGATGAATAATATGCCGATGCCATCGTGCTGAAGCTACAGACTACAAAGAATATCCAGAGGTATACCATCTAATAAATATAACAAGAAATCACGTAAGAAAACCAGATAGTTTTCAGCTGTCAGACGTTTGGTAAAAGGAAAAATACTAATACCCCCCTAACTCAGTAAGCATGGGGATTTTCGAATGCCCAAACGTGGTTGTTTGGAAAGCCACACATTAATCCAACGTGTCCTGCGACTCTAAATTTTCTAAGCATGCGTATCGAGATGTTTTCCGTAGAAAAATGTACGCATGCGCATGTCGTATGTTTGTAGCATGCTGCTTCACTGTGTGATAGGGCTTAGAAATACCCATGTGTAAATGTTGCTTTGTAAGTCTACAGGATCCTGTGGATGAAAATATTATCAAAGGTATGTTACTGTAACAGCCACTCACAGTACTTCTATTTCCATGGATAATACTGCTGAAGAAGACCTTGCACCCATGTGAAGTGATAAAAGTGTAGGTCCTTGTGCAGAATGGGTAGTACGATACTAGGATGCACTGCCTTCAATTGCACCGCTAGGTCTTTTTGTATTAATGTTAGTATTGCCTCTTCGACAGACCTTGTTCTCACAGAATGTTCATTTCTGTTGTCTGCATTTGACAGTGGTATGGTACTGCCTATTTCGTGCATTCGATGATCAAGACATCAAATGAGCTGGGGATCTGGGTGATGTTCTGTCGAGTATTACTGCACAAGTTTCGGGTGGGCCGAAACAATCAAATTTCACCGAAACAAATTCTAATTTGGAAAACCGTTTGTTAGCATCCTTCAGATGAACATATCTGTTAATTTTTTCAAAAGTAAATGATACTTTAGTGAATAGACCGGCGGTTGAAGTTTTCAAATTCTGTCGTTTCAGCAGTTTTGCAAGACCACTGGAAATCACCCCATTCAATGATTTTTCAAGTGGGCAGTGTTAAACTGACCTAAAACAATGGTTTTCATTCGTAGAAACTCATTAAGCATTTTAGGAAGTTCAATTCGTGTCGAACATTAAAACCAAACGTGGTCCACTTTGCCCAGGAAATGGCCACATATCGTGGGTTTGCTTGATCACCTAACAGCAAACTTTTATAGACAAATACGCGTGTATAAAAGTTTCTATCCAGTTTAAATTAAGATATTTACTGCTTAAGATGTAATATGCAATTCAGACTTGTTCCGGTACTTTTCTAAACATCCCAGGACTCACTACGGAGAAGTAACTAGACTTTGAGTCCCCCATTCCCTTTTATCCATCTTCGGAACTAGCTAAGCGAGGGGTTTGTTGTCTAATTTCAAGTGAAATTTGAGCAGGACCTAGTATGGCTCGTTAGTATTTCGCAGAGCCTAGATACAATTTTTCCACATTTAAGTGTGGTAGGGTAGGTATGGAAGGTGATTTTTAATGTATTCACTATCTGTTAAAGATCGTGATATCACATGGCAGTAAAATTGGAGATCAGTGAATACAGTATTCATCCAATGAATAAGCTCTCAAAGAGTTTTGTAAGTATTGGGAATTTATCATTTCTTAAAGAGACTTGGAAACGGTTTCTCTCTTGAGTGTAGTATTCAATTTAACTCACTACCATTTCCCTGGATGGCAGTGTTCAATTCAATTTTCGGATTTCAATTTTTGGTCCGTCACTGTTGTGAGGAGGATGTTCTTTGAGAGTTCCTTAAGAAAGTTTTCCATATTATGAGTCCATAATAGTTCTCAAGGAGACAGAAAGAAATATACTGAAATGTGTTACCAGTACTTTGATCTACCATTGCATACCAAATGAATCTTAAAATCCAAATTAATGATGAGCAAATACGATACATGTAATGTCGATCTGTACTCGAACCTGAAGGAATTTGAGGAAGGTAAGTATCAATGCGTTTGAATTTCACAACGGAGAGTGTCTCACAATTATGGAGCCCCCTTATCAAGGCTTTATTCCATCACCAAGATGCATAAAATGGGAATCAAAAGGCAGTTCTCGTGCGTGTAAGAGGAAACCATTGCAAGTGTCAGAACAAGTGCTCTTAAAGTTTTCTTATAATTCCCTACTGTGGGCCTAGAGTTTGTAACTTCTTTATTAGTTCTAGTGTTTCGAAGATGCTGTATACTCATTCCTTGACTTTCCAGGAATCTCACTTTGCACATTGCACGTGTTCAATCTTTCATATCTCAAGGTAGGTAGGTAGTTGAATACCCATCACACTAGAGCAACACAATGGGATGTTATCTGAAGGAAAACCAAACCGGGTATAAACTTGCATAAACGAATATTAGTCCCCCTGTTATGCACTAACAAACTTTTTTCACGATAAGAATTTGTTCCAGCGAAATCCGATCTTTTCGGCCAACCCTTCGATACACCCTTGACGATTCCAATCTGTGCCATGACACTCTCCTAAAAGGAGGTACATGTCTCAGAATTAAGTGGTTCCAACGAGAAGGCAGTCGATTTTTGTAAAGGTGTGAAAGCTCGTTAAGAGTAGGCTGCCATACGCAAAAGCGTGAAAAGTGATCGACGTAGATATTTTTCCCTCGCCAACTCGTTATCATTGCTGATCACTTCGGCACTGAATGATAAAACTAGAGGTATGTAGGTATTTAATTAACGTCTCAATGGAGCAACACAACGGGCTATTCGATAAAACTAGAATCAGAAACCTCGCTAAAGACGCTACTTGTGGAAATGCTTTGTTTACGTTTTCCAATCTATCACCGAACTTAAAGAATAAACTAGTTCAAAACCACGTGACTCAACTGTAGACTCATTGGAGTCGAATTATACCTATATCTCTTGTATGATAAAAACAATCGATAGAAAAAGAAAAAGTATTACCCAACTGCAGAAATTGAAGGACTTTTTCTTAAACTACTTGAAGTCTGTCATGATGCGAAAGTATTTCTGAAGTATATGGATTGTCTGATTGTGCTTGAGATGGAATGGGATAGAGCAGGAGAATGAAGCCCTTAATAGTTATCATTCTTTCAAAGATATGTGTGTGTGTGATGACTACAACTTCAATAAAGCTAGTAGTATTAGTATTAAAATGTAGCTATCATAGTTTTGCTAGGTGCTGTCGTAACCTATACAAATCAAATATGTCTAAGGATTACTTTTACTCCAAATGAAATTACTACAAGTAATATATACACTTTTACAGGATTTATTTTTTCTCTTACTTCTTCACCTAGTGCTTTACTCTTTTATTTGTGATGCATTCTACTTACGTTACCATATTACTACTATAACCATAGCTAATACAACTACTAATAAAAATGTAGTGCAAAACTGTTTTCTCTTACAAATTATAATCCATCAATTAATAATGTATTAATATTAATAATGCATAGAATAAAATTATTAAATTCAAATGTGAAAATGCGTCCGATATAGCTGGTAATTTGATGGTTTTTATACGTAGTAAATTTTTTTGTTTCAGTAAGGAAAATAAATTATTTTTTGAATAATTCATTTTTGCAGAACTTTTTGAAATTAATCATGAAGCGAATGGTCTTCTTAATAAAATTATATACAGTGAAAAACTTTAATACCTTTCAAAGTGTTTTGTCAATCTGCAGAAAATTTCGTGGAAAAACCCATTCGATCCCTTTGCTTTAGGTCATATTTTTGTACCTAATTGACCCATCAAACAATAGATCTGAAACATAATGATCTCGGTCTTCCAATTTCTTTCCGAACATTTTTTTTCTGATTACGTTTTCCTTGTTTGTATAGAATCTAGTTTCATTAGTTCAGCCGCAAGCTATGCCTTTTATTCTAGGAAAGATAAATCATACGTCGTTCGAGCGAGGAAAATTGGACGCTTATTTTTTTTGCCTTAACTTAAATATACCTCATCATTTTTCATTCAATAAAAAAGAAAATTATGAGCAAAAAAGATCAACTTTACCCAGTCTTTTATGAAATTCAATTAAAATCAGTATTCTAACTTAAAGTGAAGTCATTCTATAAATAATGGTTTTCGTATTCAAAGAGATTTGAATATATTTACGCCCTGCTTTAATCCTGCAGCTTCAATAATTTGAAGATCTTTGTTCCTTTTAACGGAAAATAAATGCTTTATTCGCATGTAAAGTTATTTTAGAGAGAGCTTATCGAGGAATGAAGTTCCCTAAAAAATATTCATTTTGCAGAGTAAGATAATGTTCTTGATAAAAATTGTTTTGAAAGAAAGCAATTATTTTTCTCTCTTCTTTGCGAAGAAATGGGCATATAAAGTAACAAATCAGTGATTAAAAAAATGTTTGTCGAAATAATTGATATAGAGGTGTAGAAAGAAATTATATTACAATAGGACCTCGATCATCCCAGCTCCGATTAACCGAAGAAAATATTCACTGTGGTTTGCTAATCTTGTGACAACGCAAACGCTGATTCATATACCTAATAAATTATGTATATATATATATATATATACCAGCAAAATGGCAAAGGTAAAAAAGTCAAAAAGCTGGAAAGCCGAACACAAAAGACAGAACAGAAAGCAGAACTGTCCATGCATGCGCACTGGAGTTGCAGACAAACGTAGATAGCAATATAATTCAATATCACAAAACAAAACAAAAGATATCCAGGAATTTAAACACAAGAACACCAAGAAAATTTCGAATAAATTAAGTGTTGGTGGATGAGGGCGTCATCAGGGAGGAGCCTCACCCAGTCAACACAATATGGCGTTTTCTGCATGTGGCCGGCAATTAACCAAAAGTAGCCCACACACCCCTCCAAACACCATAACCAGAAAGGAAAAACTAGAAAACAAAGACCAGAAAATCAAAACCACAGAAGAGAAAACAAACTTACCCAAATTAATTAACCGCGCAAACTACATGAAGATCGCCAACAAATGCCATTTATAACACCCAAAAATCAGAGTTGAGAAGTCGGAATCAGAGTTGAGAAATCGGAATCGCAATTCCGATCTCGAACCCGAAAATCAAAAAAGATAGTGTTCGAAAACCCAGTCACGCAATATTACCATTTTTAAATCTTTCAAAAATAACTCTATAAAAGGGGGGGGGGGGTATTTCAATTAACGTCACACTGGAGCAACACAACGGGCTATTGGTGACGGTCCGGGATCAATCCCAAAGGGAAAGAGCCGAGGACAACACCACGTAATTTTGAACCTTATAAAAGGAGTGAGGGTTTTTATTATTAAGAAGTGAGTCAATGAGATTATTAGATTGCAAAAGAAAATCAGATTTAGAATTGCAAATTTTATTGAAACGCACCAGTTGACTAGCAATTGTATTATAATAAATTCTTTTAGAAATATTAGAATCCCAATATATCAACTTAAAAACCGGGAACCCGAAATCATCTCTCTTATCATAAACACCAATATCAGTTCTATCATTCAAAGTGCAAATATTTAGGTCCAGAAAGACGGCTTTATTATTATCTGAATTAGTTTTTATTATAATTCATCGAGGTAAATCGATTTCCACAGGTTAGAAAAATTACTATTATTAAAAACAATCAAGTCATTAATATATCTAAAGGCAGAATTAATTTGTAGGCAAAAATTTTTTTCATAATAGTGTAGAAATAAATTAGCAAGAATGGATGAAAAATTGGAACCCTGTGGTATACCCTTAACTTGAATAAATAGATGCTCACCGTTAAAAACAAAATTATTAAAGATACAGAAGTTAATCAAAAATTCCTTATCCTCAGAATCAATAGTAATTAGACCCTTAAAATCATGATAATTGTAGTTAAGTACTTCTTTCAGTTTGCCAAGTGGTATACTAGTAAATAGGTCTTTAAAGTCGTAGGTCAGTATATTATTAATAATATTATTATTTATATAATTTAAAACGTTAGTATTATCACCAGTAATCCAGGCGTAACCTTCTTCAATAATGGCATTAAGGATAATTTTTAGATATTTACAAAGTATGATACCGGGTTTAATCATATATGAATTTGTACCACAGGTAATACATCGGAATTTCATTGGATTTTTATGAAATTTAGGTACAATAGTTATGTAAAATAAAATAATATGATGATTATAAATTTTTAATCTTTTATTTAAACAAATGATTTTCTTAACAATAGTATTATATGTAGATTTGCAAAACTTATAGGTACCAGAATTTTTAAGCTCAGTATTTAGTAAATTTAAATATAGTTTTTTACAAATAATAGCATAGTTACCTGATGCTTTATCTACCGGTATAATTATGAATTTATTTTGTAGGTCTTTAATAGCTAGGACTATTGCCTTATAATATTGGGTGTTATTTTTTCCAGAAGGTGGGAGATTTTCATTTATAAAAATTTTAAAGTTATTGTAAAGTTTCCATTTCCATTCTGTGAATTCGTAAATAGGGGTATTAAATTTAGTGGAAGTCATAATACAGAAATTATCAATGTCTTTGAGGAAACTTTTAAGTATAAAACTTTTTTTATATTATATATAGGTCTGAATTTAGTACCTTTATACATTAATTCCCTTAATTGTTCATTATCAATAATTCCAAGATTGCCAGTTACAATATGTCCTAGACTATCATTTAACTATGGCCTGTAATTTATGTCGTTGCAAAATCATACACAGTTTTCCCTATATAAATTAACCTTGCTGCAAAAATGATTATAATTAAATATTTTTCTAACCAAAGGTATATCATATTTAAAGCATTTTTTAGAGTATGAAATTTTATGGGAAAATATTCATTAAATTATTTACAGTTTTATTGAAATTAAATTTATCAAAGATTGGGTGTTTAAATCCTATTTTCATGTAAATTAAATTATCTTTACTAATAGTTTTTCATATTAATTTTAGAAAGTCGAGCTTTGTAAATACCATGCAGTAAAAGTAGAAAATGAGGATTAAAAGTCTAGTGTTGTGAAAAATTTCTTAAATTTGAGACAAGTTCTGTCATTCAAATAAAAAATAAATTTTTTAGGGGTTTAAAGTTAAAATTTTCAATAAAGTTGTTTTCTAAAATTTTTAGGTATTTTGTAATGTCTGCAAATTGTTTATTGGTTTCAGAAACGTTTAAATTTTTATTAATACCGCTACCCCTACAACTTCTATTCGTTTTAATTCTTGATGTGTGGAATAAAGTATGTGATACACACACAACACAGTTACCTAAATTAACTTGTAAAATTTTTGAAATAAATCATTTAAACCATAAGGAGCAAGTGTTTTATATTTTAAGATGTAAATATTTTCTTTAGCCAATCGTAATTCAGTATTATTTATAATTTAAAGTATAGTAATAATTGCATTGTTAAAGCCATGTAATGAGAAATGATGGAATTCCAAGTTAAAAGGGGAATGGGAATTATAATTTTTAATATTACAGCGGTGTAGATTAATACGCAAGTTCAGGGAATTACTGGTTTGACCTATATAACCCATATCACAAAGGCTGCATTTTAAATAGTAAATGACATTTGAGGATTTACATGCAGGCATAGCAGAGTTGTCGGAACGAGAACCATCCATTATGGTGGAACTATTCAGTTGAGGGCAAGTTTTGCAACGTTTATCGCTACATTTATAAAATTTAAGTCCATTCGAAGATTCGAAATTGTCATCGAATTAGTAGATTTTTACATGTAAAGTGAAAAAAAATCACTTAAAAACAGTCGATTTTAAAAGGCTATAGAAAAACGAACCTTCTTATTTTTTCTGAAACTTTGTGGAAGTATTAACTAACATATGCACTTGAATCTGACAAGAATTAGAGTTGTAAAATTCTTCGTTTCTGAATAAAAGCTATTCTAATGATATGGCATATGTATTTCAAAAAGGTGGTCATCTTACAATGCAAAAATAACCATAGCTTAAAAAACATGGTCATATTTCAGTTTTTATGAAGTACTAATTCAAAGCAGGCTCACATTAAATGTAAAAATATCAATAGAACATCAAATTACAGTCCTATGTATTTTTTAAATTTATTTTATCACATGGTGTCTTTGAAAAAGTATATTAAGTACCATTGAAGAAATTTTTTTAAATTTATTTAAATCATTTTTTAATATTTTACAAAATTTTATGTGTTTTATAATATTTAATTACAATATTTCTGTCTACAAAATTACATTTGTACTTAGGAAACACTTGTGTTAGTAAAAATATATTTTCAATAATGCATTTTATCATTGATAATTTTCTTAAATATAGCCTCTACCTATAAAGTAGGTAATTTTAATCTTTTCTGTCACTACAACCAGATAATTTTTAATATTTAAAAGTCCCAATTCACAGAATTTTTTCTAACATTGATATTCTTTGAACATCGGCAAAGTTCCATGTAAAAATTGTTTTCTCTAACCTGCATGCAGCTTTAAATCGATTAGTTTGTGAGTTTGTTGCGTGTGAATGGAATTATAATTTATTAAAAAAATAAATATCTATCAAATTTAACCTGTAGAAAACAGTGAAATAAAACTAAAGTAATGTCGGAGGGGAGAAAATTATTCTAGAGATATTAATTATTGATTCTTTTTTATCGCGTAATTTCGCTAAGAAAAAATTAGTGAAGTGTACTGGAATTTAAATTCTGTCTAATTTTTGGTAAAATAATTGCTTTTCCAGTTGTACTCGTATAACAATCTGAGTAATTGCAATGCTCAATTTACATTCCAACTTCTCGAAAACTACCAAAATAAGGTTAGTTTAAGTATGAGTATTTAACTTTTTTAGCGTGAAACTTGCCTAAAAATGTAGGCAAATAAAATTTAAATAATGTAATCTCTGTTCGAATATATAAAGTTTCTATCTAAATATCTCATTTAATGAAAATATTATACATTGATTTTCGATACTTTCCAAAGCATACACCATACAAAAATAGGTGTGAAAAGTGAAGAAGTCACTAAAGTCATTGAAGTTCAGTCACTAAGTTATTTATTGTCCTCACAGTATACAAAATGTCATGAAAATATATGCAGCCGTTCGGACGTTGTGTGGGCACGCTAGAATTGAAACACGGAAGCCATTGATTTTGTATTAGAAGGACCCAAAACGAATAAATAACTTGAAATGGGTTGAAAATATTCAATTTACAAGCGCTCCATTTTAATTTCCATAGATTATTACAATAAATGCACATGCATATGTCATACATTCTGTGACCGATACTTACAGCGATACATATACGAGTATAGATTATTCTTAATTCCTGCTTTATGAATCTTTCTGTAGTAGTAGTAGTAACATGTAGTGTGCAGTAAATGTTTTCAGTGTAGGTTGTTTTGAGTTATTAAGTCCGTTTTATACAAATTTCTGGTTATCTGAGGAGGTCTTAGTCTACATTACCTCTGATAATTAAAGTTCTGCGGTATTATGTGATACATAAAGTTTATAATAAAATTCAATGTGCTGAATAGTATTTTAAATTATGAAACTTCTACACACAAAGCGAATATTCATCGCAATAAAGGCATGGAATCCCCCTTTAGAGTTTGTCAATTTAAACCATTTAATGTTCAAATGTACATAATTATTTTGAGACATAACACATATTTTTTGCGGATGGAATATTTCAGTATTTATTAAAATTATGCTACGTGATAAATCATAAAAAATAACAAAATAATTAAGCTATAAAATTGAGTTAATGTTGTGATAATATAAAACTAATGATTCAATCGGAATGCGAACGTTAAAACACAATTGAAACATCATTAAAATTAATAAAAATAAATTTAGCACTAACGAATTAGCAGATGTCATTTGGAATTACTTTTGATGGCCAATTTCAGCTCATGGTTACTGCTAAAGATAATGGTTGCAAGTATAGATTGGGCTACAGTTGGTATAGTTGGGTACAAAATAAATTTAGCACTAACGAATTAGCAGATGTCATTTGGAATTACTTTTGATGGCCAATTTCAGCTCATGGTTACTGCTAAAGATAATGGTTGCAAGTATAGATTGGGCTACAGTTTATAAAAAAGTACTTTCTTAATTGTAATTTTAGCAATTATTAGATATTACGTGATTGATTAATTAACTCGAAGATATCTTTAGTTTCATGAATGCAAGACTAATACATCAGAATAGTGATTTTTAAGTCGAAACATAATTAATTTTGATCCAAAATATCGAACGTAAAACTTGATTTACAAGTTGCAATCGTTAAGGAATGCTTATAATTCGAATACGAGCGATTATAAACCGTTAGTCTTATTCTTTTATTTATAATTTTAACTCACCTTTATATATTGCATTTTTAATGGCATAATATTTTATTCACTTTTTCTGAACTCTGAAAAGTCAATAGAGAAGTCTTGCTTAGGATGTTTTCCTTTAGTAATATCAAAAGTTTAGGGATATTCGGGAGTTTCCCTTTAGTAAAATCAAAAGCAGTGAAGTCCTAGTTTTTTGCAATTAAGTGTACCAACTAATAAGTTTCTTTCAAAAAATATTTTGCATCTGAGGGGAAGAATAGAAATATGCATACCATACGAAAAGCTTTTGATAAAGTAAAAACTTTTACTGAAAATTGCTGCAGGAAAACATTAATGTTTTATTATTGGGTACAATCCTTCGAATTCTCTACAAGACAATGGAAAACATTTTCTGATCAGTTATTTGCCTTCACTCAATTTATATTTTCCCTCAGAAGGGATCGACATTTTTGATTTAAAAGAGGTAAAATAAATCGAGTAGTTTATGAAATATTTAAAATTTTTTCAACTGACTGAAAATTTTGTATATTCTACTACAAGAGTATTTATTTACTAAGGCGTGTGTCCTGTTCCTCTCCAATAATTACCCAATTAACCCTCCTGGTTGTTGTACCGATCTCGTCACTTGCAAAACCAACCAGATCTTGATATCTTGTAACTAGAAAAATAAACAGATCATGATCTGATCATCATAAAAAATTGGACAATATCTTGATATCAAGATATCCCATCATTGGCGAAATTGGTCAGATCTGATGGACGAGATATCTCTTGAATGTTAATCGAATTTTAACTTGTAACATCATTTTCGAGCCAGCCGTCTATGTGTCTCGCTGGTGTACAAATAACGTTTGAGAGGAGAGTAAATTAATAAAGATTCATTTCATCGAAATACATTTTTAATAAATTCAAATTTCAGAGAAAGCAGTTCAAGTTACCCTGGAGGGAAAAAAATAAAAAATTTCTCTTAGAATCCAATTTAAAATTCAACATACTCAAGTTGAGAGGTAGAACTTCGAAATTTGACTGCATGTGGAGACGTTGTGGCCCAGTTGGAAGGGTAACTGATTAGAAAACGGAGAGTTGCGAGTTCCAGCTCTCCAGAGCCGTCGTGTACACGGGAGCGAGTTCCAGCTTCGGGATTGATCCCGGACCGTTTCCAATAGACCATTGTGTTGCTCCAGTGCAACGTTAATTACCAACCTACCTACCTTGACTATATGTAACTAACAACTATGGGTAATTAAATAATTTCTCCTAATTTTATCTAATTTTAACTTTTTAATACGTTTGCTGGAAATAAGTCAAAAACTAGTAACCTACTACCTATTTACCAGCTTTAGTTCCGAACGTGTATCGTTGAGTAGACTATACAATATAGATGTATAGTTTAGAAGAGACAAATGTACAGTAAGACACACTATAAAAGTCAATATTTGATAACTTAGATTGCTGATTTTGTCTCTCTAAGGTCATGTTTTAAGTATTAAATAGACCGGGAGCGAGGGCTTAAGGTGTATTCAGAACTATTATGAACATCTAGGTCCATACAAGGATTCGAACTCAGAGCCAGTGTAATCGAGAGTGCAGTTGAAGATGAATGGAAATTTAACATTTAACCTTGGTATATCGATATCCAATTTTATAAAGAGAATGAAATAGGGTAATAGAAATTGGAAAAGTGCGAATTAAAAAACAATAAAAGTGATTGAAAATAACCTTACGATAAATACGAAAAATCAATTGAATTCTTTCAAAATGCAATTGAAAACATTTAAAAAATTTGGGCATAAAATAATTTGCTCGTCGTTAATTACAAATGAAATATTTTTCACATCTTTTGATATGACTACTCATGCATGAGTTATGAAAAAATTCAAGATGAAAGGTAGTCTCCCTGTCCAAAGAAAATGAAGATCATTAAAAAATTTTACGCGTTTCTAGGATACAAGTAGACATGACCAATACTTCAATCTATTTACCCTCAGAGAGGTTCATAATTCCACCTTGCAATCTGCAGTCTTCACTGCCTGACTTTAACATACGGATCTTTCCCTTTGGGATTGATTCCGAACCGTCACCAATATCACGTTGTGTTGCTCCAGTGTGACGTTAATTAAAATACCTACCTACCTAGCCTGACGAACCCTTTCTGACTTTTTTGACCAATATAATCTTTTCAAAGGATTTTGAGGAATAGACTAATGGAATCTCAAGAAATTCTATTCCAACGGAAGGAGCAATAAAATCTTTGAAAATGATTCTATTCTAAGATAAGGACCAAAATAATTTTCCTAGAAGTTTAAAGAATTCATGGATTTCTTTAACCAATAGACGTGGTTATTTAGTCATGTGTTGTGGGGGTAAATCAAAGCTACACTCTTAAGAATTGTGTGAGGGTTAAATAATTTCGAGAACAAAATAAGGCACCGATTAGAACAAATAATGCAGGGTCGGTTCGGTTTTATTGCGCAAGGGCCATATTTGGCCATGCTGCGCCAGACACGAGACAAACAATATCAAGTAATGGACTTACGCACACAAGGAAAGTTTTACTGAAACAGAAGAAAGAAGTATACCAGGAAGAAATCGTACATGACAGGAATCGAACCTGTGCCGCCTACAACTCGCAGGTTTAGGCTACTGAGCCATTACCGTTCCCAAATAATGGAAGAAATCCCCTAAAGTAAAGCATATAATTCAAGTTTTACAATTTGATTAATTGGATTGGTTATTGAAACAGATGCTACACAGAGATCTCACAGAATTTTCTTTGACTGAATGAGATTTCATCGCTTAAACGAATATTTTTATTTCATCAAAAAAGTTTCATTGTATTTCGGAAAATATACAATGACTTTCCATATAAGTCTGTTGTGAAGAATATTAAGATATTTGGCTTCAATGTTTGTTCAATGAATGTAATGCATTAAGATGGAAAACGATCCTTTGAATTCTTCCATATACCTTAAGACATAACAAAGTTTCTGTTTATCTATCTATATCTATATATACACTGCTGGCCACCCAAAAGAAAGACAAGAGATATCACAACAAAATTTATTTTGTAGATAACATGTTGACCAAGTATCAAATGATTAAATTTATAGACTTCTTTGAAGTGTGGTTCCTGCCAAAATCAGTAGCCAGAGTAGCCGCCATTGTTGGAGATCACCGCTGCCACACGCCTCGGCATTGATTCAAAGAGACTTTGGATGTGTTCTTGGGGTACAGCAGACCTAGCAGCTTCCACACGTTGCCAAAGTTGATCTGATGTGGCAGCTGGGGATGTATTCTGGGTCAATCGTTGAGCAACCATGGACCACATGTTTTCTATCGGCGAAAGATCCGGAGAGCGAGCTGGCCAGGGAAGCAATTCAATCTGGCGATTGACGAAGAACCCTTGGACAATGCGTGCCACGTGTGGTCGCGCATTATCCTGTTGAAATATGGCTGTGGGCAAGCCCTGAAGGTAAGGAAGGACAACTGGCTCCAACACCTCGGAGATGTAGCGCTGGCTGTTTAAAGTACCGGCAATGCGTACTAGAGGAGTGCGAGAGTGATATCCAATACCGCCCCATACCATAATACCCGGTGCAGGACCAGTGTGGCGGTGCATAACGCAGCTGTTCAGCATCCTCTCTCCACGGTGTCTCCAGACTCGAATCCGACCATCGTGGTGTTGCAGACAGAAGCGTGACTCGTCAGTAAAGACAATTTCATTCCATTCTGCCGTACACATCCTTCTTTCATCGCACCATTGGTGGCGGAAACGTCTGTGGTTCTGCGTCAAGGGTAGACGAAGCAATGGACGTCTTGCGGACAGACCACTCTGCTGTAAACGGCGTCGAATGGTACGCGCAGACACTGGATGATGCGGTACAGACTGAATGTGCTGTGCTATGGTTCGTGATGTGGCTGAGCGATCCGTCACTGCCATACGCACAATATGCCTGTCATCACGTGAAGTGGTGCACTGAGGTGGATGCGATCGAACACGTCGGTCCGTCGTACCCTCCTGCATCCAACGATCACATATCCGCATTACAGTTGTTTGGTTTCGTCCAACACGACTACCGATTTCCCTGAAAGATAATCCACAATCTCGGTAGGCCACTATCCTTCCTCTGTCGAACTCGGATACTTGATCAAAAGATGATCGCTGTTTTCTACGAGGCATAATTAATCGTTTTTTTGAAAAAACCACAAGAAAAACACAATTGCCGTACTTGAAATCGTCGAAATCTCCAAGCCTTAAATAGCGCTTTGAAGTGGCGCCACAGGCACGCGTGATGTGCGTCTGCGCTGAAATTCTAATCATTTGCATATCTCACCTCCGCTAATGCATGTTGTAAATTTCATATTATTTGCATGCTTCCTTCAGGGTGTTGCATTTACGGTGGCCAGCAGTGTTTATATATAGCGAGAGATAATACTCGATTCTCGATACAAATCTACACCGTTTGACCAATCCACGCCAAATTTGGTACACTTATACTTTGGAACCCTGAGAGCAACCTATGCTACATATTAATCCAGTTCTCTTTAACCTAGGTGTGCAGAGGGGGCTAAAAACGATTCGCAATCGCTGTGGGAAAAACATTGAGCATAAAACGATTGCTGAACGCAGCTCAGTTTGTTTTACCACTATTGATAGAAATCAAATTTTCCAATAAAATTGTTTTACCAGTATTGCTCGAAAAACAATTTTTTCCGAAACGTTACATTTAAACAATTTAAAATTTTAATTATGTTTAAACTGATTTTTTTATTTCTTTCCACAATATAAATAATTTATGAATATTTGAATGATGAAAAAAAATGGATATTTAAAATATTTAATTTTACACAACATACATTTTATAATGAAACACGAAAAGTAAAAAAAAAACTCATTGATCATAAAAGCGTAATTTTGCAATTCGGTATCTGGCAACGCCAGAATTATTGTTTTATTTTATAAATTAGATTTAGAATTCCGTGTTTGTGCATTTGAGTTAAGACAGAAATGTTGCACGGTCATATTTGAGCATTTCTAAGTTTGATAAATTGCACAAACTCTACTTTTAATTAAATAAATCATTATTGTCAATTAATATTTTTCGAGCGTCTCTTTCGAATTCCTCTATTTCAGAATGTATTTAGGAAGTCAAAATTCGACACGCTTGCTCATAATTCACGTTTCAGAATTTTACATTTTTCAATGTCTAGAATTTCATTTCTGTTTATATTTGTATGTTCCAGTACTTACTATATTACAGATATATTATTTAGGAGTTAAATTTTAATGAATTGTTTTATTTTATGCAAAATGCCACTAGACATGTGTAATTTCTTGATGGTATATGTATATTTCGACGAACTTTTCTTAAGTCTTTGGTTAAATACGTTATAGTTTGTAGAATCTCTCTCTATATATAGTGACTCCCAAAAGTGCCACTTTACTTCGTACACTTAAAAAATTTATAGAAAAAGCGCTGTAGCCTGGAATTGAATTCGAATATAAAGTCCAATATTTTTCATATCATCCCCATGTGATTCTGAATAAAACCTAACATTTAAAAAATTATTGAATCATTTTCTTTTTATAAAAATAAAAATGCAAGGAGGCAGAGGAAGAACACGTCATAAAAGTGATCGTACACCGAAACATTTTTGGATAAAT
Organism: Meta bourneti; assembly: GCA_933210815.1. NCBI lineage: Eukaryota > Metazoa > Arthropoda > Arachnida > Araneae > Tetragnathidae > Meta > Meta bourneti. The sequence continues at coordinate 50,503,251 of OW119923.1, forward strand.
TCATAAATAAAATTATCGTCTATAGCATTTTTTATTTTTGCATTGTGGTGACATTTAAAAAATCGTCTGGCTTTAATCTCTGCTTGCTTACTTCGTAAGCAAATTCTATTTACTATGTAAAAATGGCTCGTAGTCGTAAGGAAACAACAAGCAACATTCCAAAATTGATTAGTTTTCATCATGGTATTGGTAAATCAGTTCGGAATATCGCTAAATTAGTAAATTTATCCCATTCTACGGTGCAGTATGTGATAAAACGCTTTAAAGGAGAAAATCGGATCGAAAACAAGGTAGGAAAAGGTCGTCCGGCAAAGTTAACTCAACGTGATCAGAGATTTATAGTTAGAAAATTTGTGAAAAATCCACGTTTGAGTGCTGTAAAAATTTCTACAGAATTTACTGAAAAATTTTCTACTTCAATTTAATCTGAAACTGTTCGACGAGTGCTCAGATCAGTTGGATTAAATGGGTGTTCTGCCCGAAGAAAATATTTTGTAAGTGCGAAAAATAGAAAGCTCAGGCTTTCCTTCGCAAAATCAATGATAAATAAGCCCGAAACGTATTGGAATTATGTCTTATTTGCAGATGAAAGCGAATTTAACATGTTTGGTTCCGATGGACGTATACTTGTATGGAGAAGAAAAAATGAGGAACTTAATCCCAAGAACTTAGTTGGAACAGTAAAGCATGGCGGTGGAGGTGTCCTTGTGTGGGGGTGCATGTCAGCATCAGAACTAGGTAATTCGGTATTTATTGGTGGCATAATGAATCATGTTCTTCATTTAAATATTTTAAAAGATAATTTAAAATTATCAGCCCGAAATTTGGGTATTGGAAACAACTTTGTTTTTTATCAAGATGACGATCCTAAACACACTGCTCTCAACATTCGCCTCTAGTGTCTGTAATTGTCCACAAGTTCTGAAAACACCACCTCAGTCGCCGGATTAAGCCCAATAGAGCACATTTGGAGAGAATTGGAGGTTAGAATACAAAGACACGACATCAAAACGAAAAACGAACTAAAAACAGTAATGATTGAAGAATGGAGGAACATTGATGCAGAAATTACAAAAAAAACTTCTAAAAACTAGTGAACTCTATTCCCAGACGTTTAAAAGGTATTGTAGATGCTATAGGATATCCTACTAAGTACTAATTTACCGAAATATTACAATAATTACTAGTATATAGAGTTTTTTAAAGTAAGACTTTTGTGAGGTAACTTTTTGTAACATTTTGATTATTGATTTTCCCCAAAAAAACTTTTACTATGTTTTTGAAATATTTTATGTAGTTTTGTTAAGAACAAGTTATAGATATTATTGAAAAATTCCCATTCTGAAATATTAATTTTTATTAATGGATAGAGCAGTATTTCTTTGAAATTCGTAGGTGTACGAACACTTTTGGGAGCTACTGTATATAAAAATGGATGCGTGTGTGTATGTTCGAGCATAACGCTGGAACACCTGGAGCAATTTCAACCAAACTTGGTACACATGACTTACTACCTAGAAAAAATACCGTGTGGGTAAGATACCCCTAGCACCCCTAGGGGTGGGGTGCGAAGGTGGTGAAGTAAAAATAATCGAAAACGACCGATATTAGTGTCGAAACCATAGTTTTTGGGGTTTCTGAGATGAATAGTGACACTCCCGATGTCGTTTAATTTCAAGTTCACCCCCCATTGGCATGGGGTGAGAAGGGGTGAAAAATAAAATGTTCAAAATGATCGAGATTAGTGTGGAATTCATAGTTTTCGGGGTCGCTAGGCTGATTGATGACAGTCCCGATGACATTTAAGCCCAAGTTTAGTCGAATAGAATGAATAGAACTCTGTAGAACCTTCTAGAATATTATGGAAACGAATAGAATTTGGTGTCGGTAGAACCTTCTGGAAATTTGTAGAAATAAAAAGAACTCTGTAGAACCTTCTAGAAGGTTGTGGAAATAGAAAGCACTATGTAGAACTTTCTAGAAGATTGCGGAAATGAATAGAACTCTGTAGAACCTTCTAGAAGGTTGTGGAAATGAATAGAACTTTGTAGAATTTACTGGAAATTTTTAGAAATCATTATGCTCAGGTCTTGGGAGTTCGGTCAGGTCTTGGGATGATGTTCGAGAAAATTCCAGCACCCACTCGAATCTTAGATGGTCGTATTTAAGGGAAGCTACTCGGCAAGTATTCCAGTTAATCATCTTTTAGTGAATGTGACAGTTTCATTTCGCTCTTTTTTAGTTGATTGTATAAGTGTTTCCTACTTTATTTGACAGTGATAATGTGGATTTTGGATTCAAGTTCATTAATACTTTTTTATTTCTGTGAAAAGAAACATTTTTTTCCAAAATATTATATTTAAACAATATAAATTGTAATTATGCTTGAACTGATTTGTTATTTCTTTCCATAACGGAAATAATTTATGTATATTTGATTGATGAAATGGATATTTCATGGATGGATAATCCATATTCATAAATTAAAATGCAAGTTGTGCAAAATGCATAATTTTACACAACTTGCATTTTATAATGGAATGCAAAAAGCCCAAACAAAAAATTCATTGATCATAAAGTCGTAATTTTGCAATTCGGTATCTGGCACACAACGCCAGAATTAATGTTTTATTTTATAAATTTGATTTAGAACTCTGTGTTTGTGTATTTGAGATAAGACAGCGAAATGTAGCTCAATTATCAATATTGTTCAAACGTCTTTTTTCGAATTGCTTTATTTCAGAATGTACAGTACACAGGAAGTCGAAATTCGACTGGCTTGCTCATATCTTTCGTTTTTCAGAATAGTGCAGTTTTCAATGACCGGAATTTTGTTTCTGTTTGTATTTATGTGTTCCAGTATTTCCATATTACAAATATATTATTTAGGAGTTAAATTTTAATGAATAATTTTTATTTTCTGCAAAATATCACTAGACATTGGTATTTTCTTGCTGGTATATGCATATTTCGACCAACTTTTCTTAAATCTGGTTGAATACGTAATGGTTGGTAGAATTCTGTTTCATAAAAATGAATGAATAACTTTTTAAGTAAGGTGTGGAACTTCCTCTTTTAAAATGAGGGGTAAAGTTAAAATAAAATTATTTTAAAGCTAGGCTACGTTAAATCAAAACGGGTAGTCATACGTTGTAGTTCAAAGATATTTCTAAATTTTGACAGATTTTCAATACATGACGATAAAAATCAATTAAATTTACATTTGTTTTTCATGTTTCATGGGTATTATTCAAAGCTGTAATCCATAGTAAAGTAACTACATCTATCATTCTAAATAGGTACGTGGTTTCCATATAGAAGTTGAATCTCTTAATTGAAAAAGTACCATTCAGGAGAGATTCCATTTAAACTAAATTGAAAAGAAATTTGTGTCTTACGACGGAAGATCGAGGTTTCTTACTTGAAGTTGAAACTGTTCGTATACAAACTTGGGTACCTGTGAAGCAGTCGTTTAATGCAGTGATTTTGTAAAAATTGTAATCGGTTGAGTTTACTTTGTCTATTCTGACGACATTTATTGTTAGAACAAGCTCCGTTATTCCACGTGCCGCTGAATAGAATTTTACAGAAAGAAATGTGTTTCCTTCAAAATAAATTGATCATGAATACTGCAACAATTTAATTTGCCATCCTCTCACAATGATGATGAAATTCGAAAATATCGAATCCATGGTGCAAGAGTGTCACAAGTATTAAATATTGATAGAAAAACTGAGTGCAAGACTATACGCTGGAAGTTCGTCATTTTTACTGAAAATGAACTTAAGGGCATTCGTAATCACTTCAAAACTCAAAACCGATTTCTGTAGTAATCATAGAAAAGCTTTTGTAGTTTGTCTTACAGCAAGAGTGCGATGAATATGAAATGGATTATAAGGATGAATATATCATGTATACGTATATGCTTCCGAAGTAAATTGTAGAAACTATGAAAAAGTTAAAACGATGTTAAAAATATTTTCTGTACGCTTAAGTGATGCTTGCATTTTTCTATGAAATATAATCAACATTTAACCAATTCAACCCGAGCAACGCCGGGTAATTCTGCTAGTAGATACATAAAAATACACAGATGATAGATATATCTAAGTCTATACACTTATTTACGTAAATATATATTTGTAGCTAAATGACGAAACTATCTTCCTTATGCTATTTATATTCTTTATTAGTTCATCGACCGAGATTTTAGACAAGGATTCATTGTTAATTGAATGCCATTGCAACACTACCTCAGACGTCTGTGACGTCCAAAATATTTGCTGATTGTGCCTTACATTTCTCTCCTTTGTTTGCCGGGTTTTGCACTTTTTGTTTTCTCTCTCTCTTTCCATCTTATACTTATCCTCCCTGGGTACGCTATTTGTAATTAATGTTCACAATGTTATGTCATTATGTCTCAATAAATCATCTTCTTTTTAGTTCTAGCCACACGGTCCATGACTGTGTGGTAAACGTAGCCATCGCTGCTACAAAAATTTATTTATAGTACAGTGGTATATTTAAGTGTAATATATCTCCACAATGAAATTCTATCCGACTCAGTGACTCAGTTGCACTTCCTTTCACGCATCCAGCTAAATTGGTGACCCGGACGTGATTATAAACAAGCGCATTTCCAAAAAGAATCCTGATTTAGCTTCTGACAATTGTCAGACATCAATAATTTTCATGCATTGTGATGCATGGTCCATGGCAAACAATTGATTTGCCAATCACTTCTAACAACTCTGAAGCCCTGTGATAACGGACACTGCTTCTATTCCTATCACGGCTTCAGTCTTCGTTGCCATTCAGCCTTCACACGATTGGTCTCCCACTCAATTAGTAAAGACAACGCAGGGCAGTCCAAGTTCGCAATCATCTATTGCATGACCAAGCACACGGGAGTAACACATCTCCCACAATTTGCATTATATCTTGCTGAGGCTGCCGTAGCTCAGTGGGTATGCCCACTTCGCTAGTAACATACGAGCTGTAGGCAGTGAAGGTTCGATTCCTCTCTGGGTTATCTCTTTCTTCTGTATCAGTAAACCTTCCCTTGTATGTGTCTATTACTCGATGTTGTCTGTATTGTGTTTTGCGCAACATGGCCAAATATGGCCTTGCGCCATAAAAACCAAAACAACTACATCTTACTAAAAGTGCTTCCTTTTAATACGACATATAGATACTTCTCAAAAAATGTGTTACGTAAATGCAATTTTATCCGTGAATTTTTTAAATTAATCTGACTTACGTGAAATTAATTCCAGTAGTCCGTTCAGCATACTTTAATGTCTTCTTAAATTGAAGTCCAGAATTAAAAGTTTTCACGAATCACTGCAATCCATTTTCAAATGGCATCAAATATTTGTTTATCTGATCCTGTTCCATCCTCCTTTGTAATGGATTTTGTTATATTGTTTCAAATGTCATATCGTGATTTATGACATTTTATGACATTTAAACTGACGGGAAAACCAAAATTTACTCTCCGAGTGTCACAAGATTTACGAGTTATCCATTTCCCCCACAATGCACACATGATGACAAAAAAAGCACATCGATTGGTTGAAAGAATCCTTGGAAAGATTCTATCGGTCAAGAAGGTCGAAACCGATTAGAAGTCTTGCAGGGAAGACTGCATTTTGAAAAATAGATATATACGTAACCCTAACAGGTTTTAAGCAACATCCTCTCCTTATCAACTGTTTCTAAGACTTTCACTTTTTAATCATCTTTGATTTTTGCGAACAGAGCTAAAATATTTAACAATTCGCCGCCATCTTTTATAGCACAAGAATGGTCGATGTTCTAGTGGAGTACGGAAAACCATGCTCATTCCCTAGAGATGGCTATTTCTAACGGGCTACCAGTTTTCAGTTCCTTGCAACTGCAATTGTGATTAGGTCGGCAAGTTTTATTGTTTATTTTCTTTCTGCAGTGACATTTGTAGCTTCTTCCAAAAATGTGTGACATTGTACAGTGTCCTAAAAGTTCCCGTACTCCAACTTTAAAAAAATCATTTGTCCGTATTTTTTCTTAATTATTGAATTTTATCGTCTGCTTACAATTTTATGGATTCTTTAATTTTTATCGTTTGGTTTTCTCGCTCAAGTTGTGCGATAATAAAGTTTAATGTCATTTTGTTCATTGCAAAATAGGTTTATCACGCATTCAGAGAATTGCGCTGCTTATTTTGAATGTAAATCATATGAAATATGTAAAGAATTTTGGCGACATAAATATTCAGATGATGCAGTACCGAGTAAAGATACGCTATATCAACTCGTTCGGCGATTTCGTGAGACAGGTTCGGTGGAAAACAAACACAGGAGTGGAAAACCGAAAGTCGTTACACCAGACTTTGTGCAAAAAACTCAACGAAGGATATTGCAATCTCCTCATCAATCCGTGAGGCGTTTATCGCAACAAATGGGCACATGACATGGATAGACACATAAGGCTTTAAGAGCTTTGCATTTTCGTGCTTATCGTGTAAAAATGTTACAGGAGCTAAAGCCACCGGACAATGAGAAGCGGCCTTATTAGTGCCGATGGTTCAGGAGATTTATTTACAACATCAACATTTTGGACAAAACATTTTTCTCCGATGAGCATGGTTTCATTTAAGCGGTTATGTGAACGCGCAAAACTCCCGCATTTGGGCGACGACAAATCCCCATTCATTAATGTAAAAACCTTTACATTCTCAAAAAATTGGCGTTTGGTGTGTCTCGTATCAATCAAAAGGATTGTTGGGCCTCTGTTCTTTGAGTCAACTGTTGATGGCACTGTATACAGAGAACTTATCCAACAATTTGTTGCATTATTAGAAGTGAATGAATGAGATTCTTGGTTCCAAGAAGACGGCGCAACCTGCCATACAAGTTATGAAACCATGGGCATGCTTCAAGATTCTAATGTCGATCGACTCATCTCAAGAAATCTTTGACCACCTCGTTCCCCTGATCTGAACATCCCTGACTTTTTCTGTGGTGATATTTAAAGAACAAAGTTTATGAAGATAATCCCCAAACAATAGATGATCTGAAAATTGCCATTACTCAAAGGATACAAGAAGTCACTCCCAGCATCTTGAAAAGCGTTTCTAAAAATATGCGCAAACGACTTCAGCTTTGCCTCCAAGAAAGTGGCGGGCATTTTGAACATTTATTATAAATATGAGTTCAATTTTTTTTCCTATTTTATGTTAAAAGTGCTTTTCACCATTAGCATAAAAATAATTGTTTTAAAGTTTGTTGGTTTTGTATAATAAATTCACGAATCGTCAGTACGGGAACTTTTAGGACACTCTGTAGCAATGAAAGGAAGGTAAAGAAGAGACGAGGGTTAACAGTTACACCTTTACACACAACCAGTTACCTTTGTAATATAATCATGTTCCATGCTTGTAAAATATGCTGCTTGGTTGTGTTGGCTAGTTTTTTTACTGTGCAAGGGTCATATTTGGCCAAGCTGCGCGAAACATCTTCAAGTAAATGAACACGCATACACAAGGAAAGTTTTACTAACACAGAAGAGAGAAAAACATCCAAGTAGGAATGGAACTTGTGTCGCCTACAACTCTCAGGTTGCTAGTGTAGTGGATAAAATACTCTACATACTTGGTTTAGATTGTTTAAAAATTTATTTATTAAATCTCTCCTCGAAAATGGAAATGTGAGATTTCTAGAACGATTTCGATGATAATTGCCTTTTGGTGGCATTGATTCTTGACATTTGTTGACAGCATTTTTTAGTTCTTAGGCATACTTTTCAGGGTTTGTTATTTTATATTTTAGGTAACTATTTTAAACTTTCTTTTGTTTTATTTGTAATCCAAAATTTATTTTTATTAGTTTCATTTTCTAGTTGCAACACTCGAAACCAAGATTGCCAGGTGACCTGTACAAAAAACATTTGGCGATTGAAAGATGGTGTTGGGTAGTATGTTCCGTTGTTTTTTGGGTTTCATGGTAGAAAGGCCATATTTGGACAATCTGCTCAAACACAAGACAACGACATATGATGGACACACACATAAGAACAGCTTTACTGACATAGAAGGGAAAAATCCACCCCGCGTAAGTTACAGGAATCGAACGTACGCCACCTAAAACTGGTGATAGGAAGTACTTGACTGTTGACATTTGCTTTTTCCATTTGAACCCTTTTTCTCGTTATGGTCATTTTTGAGGTATGGCATAATTTTTTGTTTTAGGTAATTGCTTTGTGAATTTTCTTTATATATAATCATAAATTAAACTCTCATTTGGATCATTTTAATAAATCGCAACACGCTAAACCTTCTTGACAGAGAACCAAAATAAAAAAAAATAGTATTATTGAGACTTCTATTCAAGAGCCTTAGCATGTGAATAGGAATTTTCCTGTTTCTCTTTTCTTTCAGTACTCATATCTATTCAGTATACTTTATTAACAGTACTATTTATAAAAGATGGTGGCCTTTTCGTGCATAAAATGTTTGTTAGAATTTATTTAATTTACCTTGTTTTTATAAAGTGAATATAAATTTTTAGCTTCCCTCAAATTTCAAGTGTAGTTTTTATATTTCCAGGTACTTCATCTTTTTGAAAGCATATTTAAGAATTTAGCAAGCAATGAAACGAAACATCCGCATGTCCGCACCACTGAAAATAAAATTACTCGATTCTTTATTTACTTTAACTACTTTCTTATCTTCCGTGTCAGGACAAAAGGGGTTAAGTTTGACTTTTGATGGATTCAAAGGAGTCAAGTGCATCATTATAATTAAAAAAATATATGCTTGAAATAAAAACTAAATGAATCTACAAATTTATATTACAGCTATTTGTATCATGGAATTTTTCTTTTCCTCCTGGATATTTGTGAGAAATATTCAAATTAAGATTATGAGAAGTACACATTTTGATTTAACCCCTTTTGACCTGACTCGGAAAATTTAATAAATGCTTTTTCAGTTCAAATATATAGAAATTAGTCAGTATATTTTTTATTTTTTCAAGAAAGCACTACCCCGTTCTATAAGTAATATATCAACACAATATCAATTAAAACAGCTTGAGATAATTTTTCAAAGGTGTTTTTAACTGCCTATTTAAATCTATATTTTACCCTCACCCCCCAAAGCGCTTGTGCTTATTAAAAAATCCTACTTCTACATAGAAAATATGCTTAATAAGCCCGAGGAGATAAATTACCTTTCATACAAGATGCCAAGACAAAAAATGAATAGCGGAACTTTTAAAAGTGAATAATTAACCTTATCTTAAAAAAGCTAATCTCTGTTAAAACAGATAGATTCAATTACTGGCTAATTTATATCGATAATTGGTTAATCCAACCATCATTGTTTTTCGAGAAGAAAAAATTCGGGATGTACTTCAGAGAAGGAGGATGCGTGGTAAATCCTTCTTAAATAATGGGATGGAAATAGGTATACCACAAGAAGAAAAAAATAACAGATTTATTTAACCCTAAAAAATGCATATTTTTTACGGCTTAATTTCTTTGTGGCATATTTTTACAGAAACATAATTATGGATATTATGATAAACTAAATTATGATGTATTTACTTGACTTAAGTTTTTACTTGCGTATATTTGTACTGTTTTTTTATAAAATTTTGCATGGAATTAGATAATCAAGAACTTTAAATAAAAAATTAGAACATGTGTGTTTTATGCTCTTTTCTCTATAAGAAATGAATTCCTAATAAAATGTATATTTAATAAGAATGCTGTTGCATAAATGACACTTACAATAAATGATTTGCATTGCATTGTAGAGCATACAGCATAAGAATATACAGAACTATCATTTGTTTAATACTGTGAAATTACACTATTATATGCATATAGTTACAGCTATGGATTGTGTGTGCATATAATGTTTGGCTATAGAAGAACAGGAAAGCTTGATAAAAGGTTAATAATTTTTATTTACATTTTTTCATACCCAATAATCTTTTCGTATCGACATTGTTTGTTGGAATATCTATTGATTCCTTGTTTTAATCTCCTATTTATTGCCATAGAGCAAAATAATATCGATAAAGACAAATACATAAATTAAATATTAATAAAAATAGTTTAAAAATACTATTTTAAAACTATTTTTATTAAACAACGTATGACTAAACAACGTATGACTACTTATTTTGGACGATATTAAATTCATCTTCCAAATGAATAATTATCGTTTGATAAAATATAAACAAATATTTTTAATTTTGAATAAATATAGTTTAATATAACACATCTGAAGATATATTAACGAAAATTCAAAAAGTTAAATGTAAAAATTTCAGCATTTATTAAATAAAGAAGAGATCAAGAAATGTAAATTACTCAAGAAGAATATAATTAATTAAGAAAAAAAAGATTAAACTAATAACTTTTCTTTCTTAGAAAAATGTAAACATCATTTAAGTGTACAGAAATAAATTTTTGACATCGCTTTAACTTTTCCATAGCTTCTACCAATTACTTTGGACGCAAATATGTGTAGATGATATATCCATCCAAATAATATATTTCATATTCATCGCGCTTCTGCTGTAAGACAAAATACAAAAGTTTTTACTAAGGTGACTACATCAATAGTCGATTCAGAAATAACTCTGAACTAGAACGTATGACTACCCGTTTTAATTTAACGTAATCTATATATACAACTAGATATATAAAGCAGAGTTAGCGCCTATCTGTCTGTTCTCTATACAAATATACACAGTTTGATCAATCCACACCAAATTTGGTTCACATACTCTTCTTTAGAACCCTGCGGGTAACTTGGGCTACTTATTAACCCATGTTCTATTTGTCCTAGGTGTACACAGGGGCTAAAACAATTCGAAATGCACATAGGAATAACTTTAAATTTAAAACGATTGCGGTACGCAAATCAGTTGATTTTACCAGTACTGATTGAAAAACAAATTGTTTAATACAATTGTTTTACCAATATTATTCGAAGTTTTTTTTCCCGAAAATTGCAATTAAATAATTTAATATTCTAATATTTATATTTGAACTGAATTTTTATTTCGTTCCATATTATAAATAATTTGAATATTTTATTGATGATATAAGGATATTTGAAATATTTAACTTTACATAACTTACATTTTGTAATAAAGCAAGTCTATTTTACACGAAAAGCCCAAACGAAAAACTCATTGATCATAAAAGCGTAATTTTGCTACTCGGTATCTGGCAACAGTACAAACAGTTATAAAGCAGGACATCAATTCAATGCAATATATTGGTCTCCGAAAGTAAATAGCAGAGTTGGCATCTGTCTGTCTGTCTTTCTGTCTATCTGTTCTATACACAAATCTACGTCACGTTTGGTACACTTATACTTTGGAACCCTGCGGGTAACATAGGCTGCATATTAACCTCGTTCTATTTGTCTTAGGTATTCAGAGGGGGCTGAAGATAATTCGAAATCCCATTAGGAATGACTTTAAGTATAAAACGATTGCGGTACGCAACTAAGTTTGTTTTATCAGAATTTATGAAAAAACAACTGTTCCAATAAAATTGTTTGTTAAAATTGCTCGAAAAGCAGTTTTTCCAAAACAAATTAAATTCTAATGTTTATGTTTGAACTGATTGTTTGCTTCATAAATTTTAATCCTTTCAGGGAATTAATGCTTTTACTTGAGCTTTTACTACTTTTAACGATAGGAGATTTCAAAGTCCAATTTTTGACCAATTTCTATTTTCTGCATGGACAGGGATTGCCAAATTGATAATTTGGAAATAAAACAAAATAAATTCATTACGTATTCCCTGAAAATTGCTAGACAATCAATTTCTGAGCAATTCATAAACCATGTCTAAATTGCGAAATTATACAACCGTTCGGTGATACTCATGATTTATTTAGTACTAGATGCTAATATATGTATGATATTAGTTGAAAGTGTCGAGCTTATCTTAGTTATGAATTTATGGTATATGTTCCACTTTCGGGAGACCAATATATTGCATTGAATCGATGTCCTGCTTTATAACTGCATTTGTCTGGAATCCCATGCCAATTTAAAATAGCGTGAACTATTTCAATCTATAGTTTACTTCATACATTTTAATCCTTTGAGGGAATTAATGCTTTTACTTGAGCTCAAACAAAAACTTGATATTTCGTTTAAAGTTAATATTTTATGTTGTGTGAGTTTTGCAATGAAATACAATTATTTCGGTTAGTTATAGTTTGAGGCTTTATAATGAATCGTCATATACAAATTTTTTGTTTAGTAGACATCTATCATTTTCAGTAGATACACCCTTTCTTAACCAGGAAAACACAGTTCTACATGAAAAGCAGTACAGAAACTGCATGCTTCTTTCAGTTTTTGTCTTTCAAAAATTGTTTTACGCAATAAGAATGTTAAAAATAAGGTACAGAAATTTAAAGGAATATTGCTGAGAAAAAAGAGTAAGCACAAAATTTCTGCCATTTTTATTATATCCTTTTGTAGTCAATAAATCAGTGATATATGGCCAAACATAGGGGAAGTCTTTCCCTTGTGTAGCTGGTCTAAATCCATCCGAGTATCCGAATACCTCTTACATTTCGTCTCTAGAATCGTGCAGTCAAACAAAAGGTGCCATTAGACATTTATTTACGTAAGAGTCCGTCTTCATATAAATTTAGAAATTATTTCCAAAATTTAAAATAGCCACACTCATTTTTAATGTTATTAAAATACTTCCCATTCCCAAACTATGCTAAAAATAAATTTTTGTACAAATCTGACCTTATCTTACAGAAACATAAGAGACAAATCATTTTGGGGACGTCCAATATTTAAAATTTTAAAATTCTGGTTACGTATAGTGTTTTAGCGTATTTCCCAAACTGCACTCAATCCTTCAGGTTTTTGAACTTTTAGGTTTTGCTTTCATTAAAGCAAGTATCTACACTGCTGGCCACTCAAATTGCAACACCAAGAAAGACAAGAGATATCACAACAAAATTTATTTTGTAGATAACATGTTGACCAAGTATCAAATGATTAAATTTATAGACTTCTGTGAAGTGTGGTTCCTGCCAAAATCAGTAGCCAGAGTAGCCGCCATTGTTGGAGATCACCGCTGCCACACGCCTCGGCATTGATTCAAAGAGACTTTGGATGTGTTCTTGGGGTACAGCAGACCAAGCAGCTTCCACACGTTGCCAAAGTTGATCTGGTGTGGCAGCTGGGGATGTATTCTGGGTCAATCGTTGAGCAACCATGGACCACATGTTTTCTATCGGCGAAAGATCCGGAGAGCGAGCGGCCAGGGAAGCAATTCAATCTGGCGATTGACGAAGAACCCTTGGACAATGCGTGCCACGTGTGGTCGCGCATTATCCTGTTGAAATATGGCTGTGGGCAAGCCCTGAAGGTAAGGAAGGACAACTGGCTCCAACACCTCGGAGATGTAGCGCTGGCTGTTTAAAGTACCGGCAATGCGTACTAGAGGAGTGCGAGAGTGATATCCAATACCGCCCCATACCATAATACCCGGTGCAGGACAAGTGTGGCGGTGCATAACGCAGCTGTTTAGCATCCTCTCTCCACGGTGTCTCCAGACTCGAATCCGACCATCGTGGTGTTGCAGAAAGAAGCGTGACTCGTCAGTAAAGACAATTTCATTCCATTCTGCCGTCCACATCCTTCTTCCATTGCACCATTGGCGGCGGAAACGTCTGTGGTTCTGCGTCAAGGGTAGACGAAGCAATGGACGTCTTGCGGACAGACCACTCTGCTGTAAACGGCGTCGAATGGTACGCGCAGACACTGGATGATGCGGTACAGACTGAATGTGCTGTGCTATGGTTCGTGATGTGGCTGAGCGATCCGTCACTGCCATACGCACAATATGCCTGTCATCACGTGAAGTGGTGCACTGAGGTGGATGCGATCGAACACGTCGGTCCGTTGTACCCTCCTGCATCCAACGATCACATATCCGCATTACAGTTGTTTGGTTTCGTCCAACACGACTACCGATTTCCCTGAAAAATAATCCACAATCTCGGTAGGCCACTATCCTTCCTCTGTCGAACTCGGATACTTGATCAAAAGATGATCGCTGTTTTCTACGAGGAATAATTGATCGTTTTTTTGAAAAAACCACAAGAAAAACACAATTGCCGTACTTGAAATCGTCGAAATCTCCAAGCCTTAAATAGCGCTTTGAAGTGGCGCCATAGGCGCGCGTGATGTGCGTCTGCGCTGAAATTCTAATCATTTGCATATCTCACCTCCGCTAATGCATGTTGTAAATTTAATATTATTTGCATGCTTCCTTCAGGGTGTTGCATTTACGGTGGCCAGCAGTGTATTTCAATGAAACATTAAGAATTATTTAAAAATATATCGACATTTTGAAGTTTTTTAAATTATCAAATCGATTCATAATACGTAGATAAATTATCTCCCAGTAACAAAAGTGCTAAAAATTCTCGTTTTTGGTTAACACATTTTATTTATAATTCAATAAGAGCTATATTGCCCGCTGTTTATTACGAATACCTTAAAAATGCGCTTTCTAAAATTTCGTATTCTTCCGGTCTTTAAAATAAAATACAACGCGATAAATATGCAGACCTGTGTTAAGACAGAACTGAACTTTTACAAACTGATTTTTAAAGAAGCATTAGACATCTTACATTCAACTATGCGAATGTTGTTACGAAGTTACCATGGTATTAAACGTATAATTCATTGCAGCTATCTCTACCACCCTACGTGAATCTTTGTAGTATAGAATTCTAGGACAGCCACTACGATGCAGACATCAAAGATTTTCTGTGCTTCCATACCTTTAAAATTTGGAATAGAAGATTTTCAATTCTTCAAATTGAAAAATAAAAATATATATTCACATACATTTTTGGCCTATTTAGCAATGCATTCACCTGTTCACCTACACAGAAGCTGTGGATATGCTGACTTGGTGAACTGGGCTTCTAGAAAGCTTCAGACGGATTCATGAAGTACGATAATTTCACCTTTTAGCATTTCGTGTCAAAATCACATGCCATTATAAACTTTAAGTACAAGAACTGGCATTTTATAGAACATTTAACCTTGTAGTATTGCTACTCGTATGAATTTAGGAACATAAAATCTGTATAGAGAAAACTCTTTCTCCAAATAAATTCAAAATTCCTTTTTAGGACTGTCTCCGAAGCAAGTCAAATTGATGCAACTTTGAATAAAGGATTTAACGATGATTAGAAAATATCACTTTGAAACAAAAATGAGGTTTACATTTTGTTTGGGTATTTAACAGTTTAATATAACATATTAAAGCTGATTATCTTGGAAGCTGATTATTTTGGAAGGTATAAGAAAAATACTGAAACACTCATTTAACATACGAAACCCTGAATTTCAACCACTCATAACGGATCGATTTGATCAAAATAGATGTATTATTATCTATATTATTTCTACAGTATAAATCCTTTTACGCCTCTTACACGCGACCAATCTTAACAAGTGAACGAGAATTTCCCGGAGCTCTGACGAATCCGTTCTATTTCTCCAAGGTGGGCAGAGGGGAGAGGCTAAAAACAATTCGAAATCCCTATAAGAATAACATTGAGTGTAAAACGATTGCGGTACGCAACTCAGTTTGTTTTACCAGTATTGATGGAAAACAACTTTTCCAATAAAATTGTTTACCAGTATTATTCGGAAAACAATTTTTTTCATCATCTATATGATTTCTATAGTATAGATCCCTTTTACGCCTCTTGCTCGCGACGAATTATTTATTTATGTATTGAACTGGTTTTATTTCTTTCCCTAATATCAATAATTTATGAATATGTGATTTGATGAAATATGGATATTAAACGACGCATGTTCCACGCGGAGTTAAGATTTGAAAAAATAAAATTTTGAAAATATACAACTTAATTTTTGTGAATTCTAGGGAGTTAAGATAACTTCATTAGGCCTTTTGGCGGAATAATTACGTGCTTTACACAAATGGCTGGAACAACGGTAACAGTGATCTCAAGGAGGAAGTATTGTAAATAGTGATTGAATAAACTTTTTTGATATTTTGAATATAAAAAAAATAGCTTACATTTTTCGCCCTTACAACGGATGGGGGATTGGGGGTGGAATTGTTCATGCGAGAATTCTCACACGGGCACGCTAGTTTTATATGAATTCTGACTATTTTGATACAGAAAATCAGAACCTGTAATTAAAAATAAGGGTTACCCTTGAAAAAAATTGAGTTCATACAAAACTTAATATGAACACTTATTAGCATAAGTGTTCATATAAAGTTTCAATAATGTCTACTGTGACTTTTATTAAGTCACAGTAGACATTATTACAAGTCAAATGACACTTTTGGCTTGTTTGAACGACTTCAGGGACACGAATAAAAGGTGTTTGGATACTTTTTTGACCGACTGTATCAATCTTTATATGTATAATATGAGTAAAGACTTCACAAAGAGCAATTCAGGGTGAAGATACTTTTAATTTCCAATACAAAATAACAGAGGAGCTCAATATTTTAGGATATTTAGTGTTCTCATTGGTTCATAGTTGATAAAATAAGGTGCTATTGAATATCGATAGTTTCCAGGCATATTAAAAATTGAGTGCGAAGATAATTGTTTACAGATCTAATCAATGCAAATTATTCTCAAATTCCAACAATAAATTAACACTTTCTTCATCGACATTTGTCGATGGAATTGCTTTAGAGCTAAAAGTTTTATTTGAAAACAATTTTGAACCTTTCTCAAACACTTGTGTTTTCGATGGGAATTTTCATCAAACATTTATTCACCTTGAAAAGCTTCCAAAAATTTATTGTATTTTACAAACATATTTTTGTTTATTTGGGACGTGTTTTACCTAATCTATCTCAAAAATACTATTCTAGACAACACCGTTTACACTAACGCTCTCTAAAAGAACAACCCAGTCACCCGGAAGCGAAAAATAAAAGTCGAAAACCTCAAATTTTCTCACAAGCAGCCACGAATACCTCAGTTCCCTGTCATTCTCACCTCTCTAATAAGACTTGTTTGCATATGTTGGTATCTTTCAGTTTCTAAGCTCCTCTGGGAATCCAGAATCAACATTGCGAAACTTTGCGCGCCAAAAGCAAACGACAACTTCTAAAGACAAACGCGAGACGTTCAAGGATTAATCGATGATGCAGTAAGCAGTTGTTTTAGCAGGTATTTATCAGAGGAAAGAGGGTTGCACCTCGAAACCTCTCTTTCCACAAGAGAAGTAAATATTCTCCTGTATCGCCTGGATCAATTTTAATAGCTCAGGGTGTCTTGACAGTTGCATGTGAATCTGCAGTGTTATTGCACGTAGAGTTCGTGTTATGCTTAGAGAATAACTTTTTGAGATTCTTGTTTGATTTTGTTTGCTAATTAGCTCTTTGTTATGTGATGCTTTATTTCCGAGAATAAATTGACGAATTAAAATGGTCTGTTCCTTTCACTCATTTATGAATAATTAATTTATAATTTATAATTATTCTTAATTTTTATTCCTTTGGGTCTAGTGGTCAGGGTTTGTCTTCTATATTGAAAGGGTTTTGGTTCGAATCTTGGGCAAGGCATTGATATTTGTCAGCCTGGAATGAATGTGTGGCCTCTCGAATAAAGGCTGTGCCTGAAAGGTATGTATGTGAGATGTACTATGTACCCACCCTCATGATGCACCAGGATAACGTAGTAGCGGTTCACAAACCCGCCCTTGTATTGCCATAACGAGTTATGTTCAATTGACCGGCCATTGGAAAAACAAATTGGAGATAACTTTTAGCATTTCTGTACATTTTACAATTACATATTTTTGAGATTGCTTTTCAAAGAATTCTCCAATGCAAAATTTTGTAGAGAAAGAATGTCAATAAAAATCTTTTGTAAAGATGTATCATTTCAGTATTGTTATAGTTACATACTTTTGAGATAGCTTTTCAAAGAATCATTCGATGTAATGTTTTAGAGAAAATATGCCAAAAAAGATCCTGCATAAAGATATATCATATTTGAACTTTTTATCACTTACTTTTGATACAGCTTCAAATAATCTTTCATTGCAATATTTTGTGGAGAAGTATAACGTAACGACACCTGTATATAGATTTACATTAAAATTCCAAAATATTCTAAGAAATTGTAAATGAAACGACAAACTTTACAGGATTATATGTGTATTCTTCGCATGGCATTTTCTAAACAAAAAAACTAGCAAAACAATCAAACAGAAAAATATTCATAATTGAGTACAGTTCCTGGATCTAACTCAGAATAGGACTTTATGGGACAACTATACGAACAACCAAGGTAAAAAACTTTCCATTGCAAATTATATATTAAAATAGTTTTTCAAATTTTTGTTCCATTTGGAAATCGGTGGAATCCACAGTAAAGTAATGTTTCGCCCAAAATGTACAAAAACAA
This sequence comes from Meta bourneti, assembly GCA_933210815.1. Taxonomy (NCBI): domain Eukaryota; kingdom Metazoa; phylum Arthropoda; class Arachnida; order Araneae; family Tetragnathidae; genus Meta; species Meta bourneti. Next base: position 50,521,723 of record OW119923.1, read on the forward strand.
GCTAAATCTGTGTTTATAATCAAACATTTCCTCCAAATTATAATGCAGACTATCCCAGACATGTAATGTGCAGATGTACATCGGCAGAATTTTTACAATTTTCAATCTTCCTTCCTGTGTTTGCTCAAGGAATATTTCTTTAGATTTGTCACTTTTCGTAAAACTATTGGATGGGAGCACGCTAGCTAAAGTGCAGCAACGACAAACGTCTACGCATGTTGCTCCAATGTTCCATTCGTATATCCAATTTGTTGATTCAGTTTCTTTCTCTCTCTGAATAGAATCCGAAATAATTTAATTTAGAATCTGCAATCTCTTTCGAAAACTGAGAGTCTGTTCTCTAGAAATGGAGGAAATAAGTAAAGTTGGAAAGATATAGAATTTGTTTTGCATCTCCTCTCACAGGCTTATATTACTTTGGAAGTAATGGTATTTGCTTTGTTTCTTGATTTAGATATGCTCCATTTTCTTCGACCTGTGTTTTCATATATGAGTAATGCTTTCACTATACCCACACGTGAAATGAAAAACATTTCGGATTGAATTGAAAGATTAATTTTCATGACGCGTTCTGATTATGTTTCAGCTTGATTTGTTCCTTTTGGCGCATGAACTTTGATCTGACATTTAGGGCTATCTTCTTTCACTGCATTACCTTAGTGATTACTTTAACAGTTCATCGTGTTTTTTATTGGATGGGTAATGGATTCATATTTGTCTGTTTTGAAAATTTCTTGTTTTGTCTTCTCTTTCGAAATAGTTTTCAGAACTAAAGAATTCGTCAACGAACCTGATATTAATTTTGATCAATCTACAAGCAGAGGCGTGTAGAAGAGTTTAAATAAAAAACAATTTTATTGTTTAGAAGGATTATTTTAATCTTGATAGGATCTTTGCATAAGAACTTGCCCCTTCCAATAATAAGAGCTCTTTCATCTACTGAAGCTTGTGAGCATCTACACGAGAATAAAGCTGGTTGCACTTCAAGAAAAAATGCATGGCCACTTTTATGCGGCAGGACTAAAAGGGACCACTTTGCATGGCAAATTTATGTTTTAATAAGGAATACATGAATCGTTCGGCCAAATAACGTTTTATGCTATGTATCACTAATATTATAGGAGGAGCAGAAAAGGTCAATGGATGAATCCATTCAAATTCGGACAATAAAAAATAAAGTATTCACCTCATCATCTTCTATTTTTTAAAATTCAGTATATGATGGCCATTGACATATGTTGAACTATGCCACATTCATTTCTTACAAAATATTTTTTTTCGTGGAAATAGGACCCTTTGAAAGGAGATAAAAGCATTCAATTTTGCTTATCAAGAATGTCCCGTAGCACTTACAATTTTGCTACGTTTAAATTGTTAGAGATAAACTTGTTTCGATTTTGATCGATCGTGATAATTAAATATACTGTTCATAATTATAAGTAAGAATATTTTTTATTAGATTAGTTTTGTAACAATTTTTCATGGTACTTGCAGAAGTTTAGCCTAGATTAAAAAAGCCATCGTTAAAAATTCTGAAACTTTTTATATAAATTCATTACAATGTTAATTTAATTCCCTGCATAGTTAAAGCAATTTATCAAAGATTGATTTGCAACAGCCTTCAACATAAGGTATCGAAATCTCAATCTTTGACGCGTGCTCATGCTGGACCAACCGTATTATTCATTTTGTAAGTAAGCGTTCGGATCCCTAAATCAGGAGCTCAAGCATCTTTTTTAATACGATATTTTAACACGATTCATTATTTTTGTCGATACAGCTACATTTTATTTATTACCATATCAATATCTAAGATTTTTATGTTTTTATAACCCTACAGAATATAGTTTAAAAAAATCAGTAAAATATATTTTCAATTACTTACCTTGAAAACATTTTTGATGCATATTGCTTCGGGGCTTTGCTTGCATGAAAATTTTCACTTGGTCATTAATACAGCACCTGCTGCAACAAATCGTAAAACAAAATCGCAGGAGATACTATTCTAAGGGCTCTAGAACTGTTAATAATTTCTATGCTACAAACGACTACTTCTTATCTACTAAGCTGTTCTTGCGGGAGAAGTTTATTTATAAAGTGAAAGAGTAACTTTAATGTGTCAATCATCATTACTTTGTCTGATTAAAGCTTTTTCTGTACTTTGAATTGTTTAGTGTTACTTATTTATACCTAATTTGTTCTGAGATTTGGATATTGGTTCATGGAGAAAGGACCATAACTCATTCTGGGATATTGTGAAATTAATCTTTCAAATAAATCTATATTGTAAATTAATGAGTAATATTTCGATTAAGAAGGGACAGATGAATTAAATGCACTATTACAGAGGAAGGCACATGAATATTTTCCTACTGCATTAGATACAGTTTTAAGCAACAAGTTCACTCCAGTTGGAAGTTCTACAATGATGCTTTCATGTGACAAAGTCGGCCTATGATCATACATAAAAATTGGATGAGTATTGTGACATGAGAGTGCAATTTTCAAGAGTCAGAGGATTGAAATTTACTTATTGATGAATTGCAGTCATAAAAAAGATCCAACTGTAATATTGTTTTTTTATTGAAATATCTGCTGAATGCTTTCTTGGAATTTCGTGTGGCGGAAAGGACAGACTAAACACTTTTGCCGAATTTTAACGAATTTCTCAACTTATTTTAACAGCTTAACCGATATTAGAAATTGCAACTTTTGCTTATAGTTTTAAATAAATACTTTATTTCATTATTTTTATCCGCTATAGAAAAAAATACTGAGCTTCCACATTTTTCTTATTGATGTAGTTTTAGAAACGTTTTATGGGAATTTATAGATACAACAATACACAAATATTTATTTATATAGTTATAGGTATTTATTAATAATGGTATATAATTTTAAATGCATACTTTACCTCTATTTAAATTATTAAAATACTTAAATTATTTTTTCTAAATATTGTTATTTTAAACAAGTGTATTGTTTAAAATTTATTTGTAGCAAGCAAAAATATTCTGATTTGTTTGTAAAATTTTGTACGCATGTTTAATCTTTAATTTTATGCTTGATAATTTATTCAAATTCATTAAATACTGCAAATTCTTATTCATATTATTCAGTTATATTTGATCATAAAGGTGTATTTTTAAACAAATACAGAAAACTGATTTCTCCGTGGAAGTTGAAAGGGAATTTAGATAAAATTCAGGAATTTCGAGAAACTTATCTTCCTTTTACAGAGAATTTGACATGCGCTTAGGGATTTTGAAAGTGTTTCATTATTTTCTGATCGGGTTGGATGTCAGGCAAAGAACGATCTGATTACAAAAAAAAATTACGAGTTTAACAATTCGAAAACTGCAAAAAGTGCTTACACACTCTGATAACATATTTATATTTTTACTTAGAAAAGTAATCGGATTTTAAAAGATTGACTTTTTAAGAAAATTTAATAAAAAATTGATCAAATAGAAAATTTCATATTTTCAATTCTATTCTTGCTAATGAAATTAGCATTAATTTTTGCTCTAAATTTCACAATTTTACTGAAAAAAAAATTGAATTATCTTAAATGTATAAGGACGCATGCAATTTTTAAGTAGGTGATGTGCTCTGAGAAAAATACATTTTAATTTGTGAAGTATATAATACAAATATGTTGATTCAAGGTGACCCAAAAGTACCTGTCTGAAAAATATCATTCGATTCGAAGGTGGTGATGTGCCAGCCTTGCCGGGATTTAAGTAGATACCCCCAATAATATTTCTGTTATATTATATTGATTCTTTACATAATTGTGTTCCTTGTGTATTGGTGTTTTATGTTGTGTTTATTTACTTTTTACTTTATGTCACTTATGTGTAATTTATAAAGAGCATCATGGACGTTTAAGGAGGAAATGAGGTTAATTCAACTATGCAAATCTAGTGCATATTAGGCGCTCGTGCGACCACACGAGATATAAAATATGAACTTGCTCGTGGAGATGGGATGAAGATCTCGAGAGATGCGGGGTATAAATTTGTATTTAAAGTTATTCTGTGGGAAAAGGAAATATTCTAGGATTTCATATTGATACAGTAACTGTGAAAATATGCGGAATTATATTCTGATAGATATTAAAAACTTCGTAAAACGTGAAACAGGTATTCGTTAAATAGAAACTAGTTTTAGATACTTCTGGTGTATTTACACATCCTTATAAATTTGCTATTGATTCTTACGTTGCTTAAGTGTAATTAAACGTCGAGTAACATAGTAAAACCCTTTAAATATAAAAAGAAGAAGAAAAGAATCGATCGAAAAACTTGATGATGATTTCCTAATAGTGGATATACGTGGTACTCAGTTTGATTGCTCGTTGCGAAGTGTAATATAATTTGAGTTAAATAAAACTGCGAAACTTTTATATTGGTTTACCGATCCTACAACACAAAACACTGCTTTTGAAATTTTGAACCTGATCTTCGGATGGATTTGGTTCCAGAATCAGTTACATGGTTAAGTGCCACATGAGCCCTTATTCCTTTAACGATTTTTAAATTTGGATGAGCTTGTCAAGGCATCGACCTTCAAATAAAATAGCCTGAGCATGTGGGGGAGTCATTGTCGTAAGATCTCAGAATGGCAAGTCACGTGGGTTTACAAATCGATTGAGGTCAATTGATTACTAGATCAGATTAGTCATCAGATTAGTATTTTAATCACGCTGGATAATCGATTTAACCAATCAATAATTTGTTCCACATTAGGATTCATGCTTTTTCCACAACTATTTGACAAACCTTCAAACCGAGCGACAGGAAGAAATAGCATGAAGCTGAGCGCACATTTTCCGTCTGTTTCATTAGAAGATCAATGTGTTAACCGTCTTGGTGGTTGTCTTGATGAGGTATCTCATCATTTGGATAATCAGGATCCAGCCATTAGGAAAATTGACCAGATCTTGATCTCGTCATCATAAAAAAAATTGGTAGTATCCTGATGACGAGATATTACGGTATTAGCAAGATTGATCAGATCTTTATTGACGAAATATCGTCGAAACCGAATGGAGGGATAAGGTGATGGACACACGCAGAAAACTTCTGCTTTTCCTCTTTCCATGGTCTTGAAATATACCTTAAAAATTAGAATTAGAGGATCAGAGTAAGCGCAGGGTCCAGACATAGAGGAAATATAAAAGTAGAATGAGCAATGGTAACCTTTTTATATCCAGGATCATATGACAGAAACTAGTAGTTACGTGACCCTTAGAAACCAGCATTTATCATCTGATTGGTCCACTGGACGGGAGAAGACGCTCATCCATGTATTCATTATCTGATTGGTCAACACGACATGGTATTAGAATGGAAATTTCACCATTTTTGTGACCACTATAAAAAATGCGCATACACACATCTACCCTATCATAGCATGTTAGATCGCCAAAAAATGTGATAAGATGCCAAATCGGCCAATTAAATCAATTTTTTACATAGTCACGTGACTTCTAGTCGACATGTTGGTCACGTTTTGAAGTTCCTCTCAATAGCAATGCTCAGTCTCCTTATGTTTCACGTCTATGAATTAGCACGATTCCGTGACCTTGCCGTAAACAAAAGCAAGAACAGCAATAGTGGGAGGGGTGTTGCCACATAGACCGTTGTTCCACACCCGGCAACCCGATTTCATAATATTAAGTACTGACCCACAGCACCATCTAGTAGTTTCCTTGGGATATTAACTGTAGAAATACAGGTCTAATACTACATTATTCTATTAAATTCTTGTTTTAGAATAATTTGAATTTATACCGATATTTGACACAGCGCTACAAAGGATTAGACTGCTTGATACTGAGAGAAAAAATTGCATGGGAGTAAAGTAAGTGGAGAAAGTAACATGTATGCGTCTTTGTAATATTCTAGATTCGAATATAAAAATATTCAGTAATATTATCAAAAAATTATTACCATAGAAGAAATTGGATTTTTCTTGTAGTTTATCTACCCTCTCGAGATTGCTCTACAGTTTTAATTGCTTACTAATTAACCGAGATATCTAACTATGCACAACATAGAATACATTCTCAGTGTTTTAAAAAAGACTATAGTTCCATGAATAAAGATTAAGAAAATCGTATTTTTATTAGTAAAATTACCTTTGTAAGTATCTTTCTTGAAAATAATGCAAACTTCTATGCATTGTATTCCGATGTTACCTTAGTTTCCAAAATTTTTCTTTTGTTTATTAGAATGAGTTGTAGATAGTTTTCGTGATTTTCTTTCATGATAAGTTTTGCAAGAATGTGTTTGTGGTAATATTAAAATTGGCAGCTTTTTAATGAACTAAATTTTAAGAAAATTTTAAAACATCACTTATTACTTCCAGAGGCTGTCTTAAGGAGTACATATGGTGCTTAGAACTACGTGTATTAGTTAAATAGGGATAATATTTAATTTCACTGTATTTTGCTGCAGAAACATTTTATTTTTTATTTTTGTTACTAGAATAATTACTCGACCTAACTTGTGTTGAATTGCATAATTGTAGATTGAAAAAGCGACTGGAATAATCAGTTTTCTCTTTTGTTGAAAAATGTCAACATCATTTAAGTGAAGGAAAATAATTTTTTACAATTTCGACATTTTTATAATTACTACTTGCTACTTGCTTTGGACGCAAAGTGTATATATCTATATCCATCAAATAATCTATTTCAAAAACATCGCATCTCTGTTCTAACTCACAATTATGAAAGGTGATACTAAGGTGACTTGTACAAAAGGTGATTTGAATTTTAGGGTGATTAAGAATACCCTTACTTAAGTTAGTTTTCAGCAAAATTGCCGTAACTCAAATCGTAAAATAGACGAATTTACTACTGCTAGCACTCATAGTCCTATCAAAAATGTGTTTGACTTGTGGCACCAGGTACAAAATTTCACGAAAATATATCCAGCCCCGTTTGGACGTATTGTGGGCACACGCATACAGACAGGAAGAAACCAAAAGCTGAAACTACTAATTTTCCATTAAAATGGTCCAAAACGTAAAATTAATTTGAACTGGTGCTAAAATATTCAACGTACAAACACTCCACTTTCTTATATAGATTGAGGAAGCAAGTTTTTTAATTTGTTGCCCAACGAATTTATGTATTTATACACTTAAAAAATCAATTACAAAATTTAGCAAATAATTTTAATGCTTAATCTAATATTTTTATACTTCTCATGAATGTATTTTTTACATTCAGGGATATACTTGAAATGCATTCTAATATGCTCAAATTAAACCCAATAAAAATAGCAAGTTTGTTGATGATAATGTTAGTGTACAAAATGCTTATTGTTTTGCATTATTTTATGATTGTTTCAATATTTATAAGTTATAAAGTAACTATTTAAAGAACAGCAATTGTAGTTCTTTAAATAGTTATCATCACATAGAACATTACGTAGAACAATTCATCACATAGAACATTAAGCTCAGAAATAATCAACGGAAGAGGTGGAATAAAGAACATACATTTTACGAAAAACGCGAAATCGCTCGAAGTTAAAAAAATCCCTGCAAAAGTCTATAAAACACTCTTTAATTTAATAAACCTCGTCTTGAAATTTCGTCGCAAACTTTTTCTTCGCATATATATACCATTCACCAGTATCTTAATTATTGTTACTGCTTATCCTTATTCCTAAAAGTTTTTTACAAGCTCTGATAAGCCTTTTAAAATTATATTAAAATTCCGTAATGTCTCTAATTTAATGTTTCGAAAAAAGTGACATGAATGAAATCTCGAAATCACTTTCACAAAACCCATTTCGTTCCATTAAGCTGATATTAGAAAATCTGTATGCGCTAATTAACCAGATTAGAAGATTTATTTTTCTTATTAAGGGAAAAATTCATTAGGACCTGCTCGGAACACCAGTCATTAAGGCTCGAAGTACACCGCTTATTTAAAAGAAAATGGCGAAGTCGAACAATTAGAATCGAATTCTATTAGTTAAGAATGGCGGTTTTACCGGAATACTCATGGATTTCTTTGAGAGGTAAAAACAACTTTGCCTCAGGAATTAGAAATATGCCTCATACAAAAGTTTAAAAGAAATGCGGTAAAGAATGTTTCGTCGGTATTTTATACTTCCAGACTTAAGGGGTTCGACTTCTGTATTGTGTGGATTTTATTAAATTTGTATTGTCAAGTGCAAGAGAAGTGTTTTTTGAAAGAAAAAAAACCAGGCAGAGAATTTTAAATACATGTTTTCGAGTATCTTTTTAAATTTATATATTTTTCAAGTACCTAGAACATTTAAATATCTTTTACTAAAGAGATATCTTGGAATTGAAATAATTTTTATGATCTACTTGGTTTTTGTAGCTCATAAATGATAAGTATTGTACCTTTAATTCCCTTGCGATTATAAACCCTTAATACGCGAAGATAGTGAATAAATCATTTCTGTTTACATTTGCAAATAAAAAGTCTTATGATTTTTATTGCGCTTGGAATTAGTAGTTTCACTTCAAATATGGTTTCAAATACGGTAGAGTACATAAATATAGTTCTTTTTATATGGATTATAACATAATAAAGTTAATAATTGTACTAGTATATTTTATTTTATTTCATTGTAATTCTAAATTTTCATTTGAATAAAATTTGTTTATATAACTTGCTACTTTTGTAAATTGAACTGCACAAAAATAAAGATTTTAAATATGTTTCATGACTTTATCTTTATTGATGATGAAATGCACAATATTTTTAGTGAGACATTTTTCGGCACTCTACATCAAATGGTTATGATATAATTTATGTATTTCAAATAAAACATTTTCATAAATGTCATCAAATTGTTAATTATATATATAAGAATTTCACAATTTTATAATATTTTCTACATACAACACCACATAGAATACACAGGCAATACCAATGATGATGAACTGCAACAAGAGCTGGCCCGTGTAGTATTACAACAAGTAAACGATGATGGTGAAGTGGACAATGGTTATGCGATTGATGAGTTCGGACAGAATGAAACGAGTGAACAAGATCTGCAACAAAATCAACAGCAACAACTATCGTCGTTTATGGTTACATTTACCAAATGAAGAAATGGGTAAGGTGACCGAAGAAATGTAAACCACACATGACTTCAAGGTTCAGAGATAACATAAACGATGCTTTGAAATGGATACCCATCACTAGACGCACAGCGAACATCAATCTCAGTGACGTGTGCACAGTTGCACACAAACGCGCTCTATGATTATGACAAATCCCAAAATTAACTGGTGTATGTTAGGTTGAGTAGAGTAATCAGTATAAATTGATTGTACTTAACTAATTCAAAAGACAACTTGAATTTCTATCACTCTGTAGGCAGTCAAGCACCATCGATTTAAGAGATCAGAAAGGAGTACGCCATATGGAATTGCACAGTATGCCAATGATCGCCAGAAGTGTACAAAATTTCATATTGAGAAACAACGACAATATTAACAACAGTGATGATGATTCAATTAAACAACAAAACATTTAAACATTGTAGTTACGAATCTTAATGCTCAAAGTTTAGTTGCGCATGCACCAGACATCGAAATAGATTTTGCACTCATTCAAATTGATTACTTGGCAATATGTGAGACTTGGATGAATCCAGATGAACCTGTGCACATAGAAAAAAATTCGAATTGAAGATACAAATGGATCAGTCTGATTATGCTAAATCCCATTCATCCACCAAGATTGGTGTTAAAAGGTATAGACGAGAAGGTGTTGCTATCTATAGAAATGTAAAATCTCCAACCGAAAGTGTACCTGTTGTGATAAACTGGTCAAACTATAAACAACTGATTGCCACTAGTATCGGTGTCATTTGTATGGTTAATGTGCTATACAATGGTGTAATGAGATATATACCAGGCAGTATGTACATTCATCCTAATGTGTTGATATCTGATATGGAAATGTTCGATGCTATGAGAAATATTCACCAACTAGGCTGCTCAGTGACAACTTGGAAGTGGCTATTGATATGCTGGTCATAATAGTTGGTGACTTTAATGTAGACGCTAGATTAAATTTAAAAGCTCTTAACTTTATGAAAATACACTTTAATTTAGATTATGTTCCCATCGAATCACTTACTACATTGGCTGGCACTTCCATAGATTTGAAGTTTGCTCGAAATATATATGCCATTTGTATCATACTTCTCATATCATAGACCAGTGGTTCATACGTTAAGAATGCTTTGTACACTGCTGGCCACCCAAATTGCAACACCAAGAAAGACAAGAGATATCACAACAAAATTTATTTTGTAGATAACATGTTGACCAAGTATCAAATGATTAAATTTATAGACTTCTGTGAAGTGTGGTTCCTGCCAAAATCAGTAGCCAGAGTAGCCGCCATTGTGGGAGATCACCTCTGCCACACGCCTCGGCATTGATTCAAAGAGACTTTGGATGTGTTCTTGGGGTACAGCAGACCAAGCAGCTTCCACACGTTGCCAAAGTTGATCTGGTGTGGCAGCTGGGGATGTATTCTGGGTCAATCGTTGAGCAACCATGGACCACATGTTTTCTATCGGCGAAAGATCCGGAGAGCGAGCTGGACAGGGAAGCAATTCAATCTGGCGATTGACGAAGAACCCTTGGACAATGCGTGCCACGTGTGGTCGCGCATTATCCTGTTGAAATATGGCTGTGGGCAAGCCCTGAAGGTAAGGAAGGACAACTGGCTCCAACACCTCGGAGATGTAGCGCTGGCTGTTTAAAGTACCGGCAATGCGTACTAGAGGAGTGCGAGAGTGATATCCAATACCGCCCCATAATATAATACCCGATGCAGGACCAGTGTGGCGGTGCATAACGCAGCTGTTCAGCATCCTCTCTCCACGGTGTCTCCAGACTCGAATCCGACCATCGTGGTGTTGCAGACAGAAGCGTGACTCGTCAGTAAAGACAATTTCATTCCATTCTGCCGTCCACATCCTTCTTTCATCGCACCATTGGCGGCGGAAACGTCTGTGGTTCTGCGTCAAGGGTAGACGAAGCAATGGACGTCTTGCGGACAGACCAATCTGCTGTAAACGGCGTCGAATGGTACGCGCAGACACTGGATGATGCGGTACAGACTGAATGTGCTGTGCTATGGTTCGTGATGTGGCTGAGCGATCCGTCACTGCCATACGCACAATATGCCTGTCATCACGTGAAGTGGTGCACTGAGGTGGATGCAATCGAACACGTCGGTCCGTTGTACCCTCCTGCATCCAACGATCACATATCCGCATTACAGTTGTTTGGTTTCGTCCAACACGACTACCGATTTCCCTGAAAAATAATCCACAATCTCGGTATGCCACTATCCTTCCTCTGTCGAACTCGGATACTTGATCAAAAGATGATCGCTGTTTTCTACGAGGCATAATTGATCGTTTTTTTGAAAAAACCACAAGAAAAACACAATTGCCGTACTTGAAATCGTCGAAATCTCCAAGCCTTAAATAGCGCTTTGAAGTGGCGCCACAGGCGCGCGTGATGTGCGTCTGCGCTGAAATTCTAATCATTTGCATATCTCACCTCCGCTAATGCATGTTGTAAATTTCATATTATTTGCATGCTTCCTTCAGGGTGTTGCATTTACGGTGGCCAGCAGTGTAATTAATTCATTTAAAGTTTTGAAAATTTAAGATATGATGGTACTTATGAAATGTTGCATTTGTATTCGTTGTAACGAAATATGAACATTTGATGTGTGAAATTAAATACTTTAAACTGTGTTGTACTAAATTACATATTTCTCTCTCATTGGCCGCGTTGACGTATTCTAAGCCTTAAACTTAGTGGCCTTATCCCGATACTGCCCCGTACGTTTTTTCGGTACCATTTTTATTGATTTTTGTTGGATTGAATTTGCTATTGTTTTAGAATTACTATGTGAAAAAGAGAAAAAATGTACAGTAAATATTCTTTTATAACTCTAACAATGAAAACGATATGACTTTCGTGTCTTATTTCCAGAACCACATAAGCTCTGGATATTCAATATGATTAAAAATTCCCCTAATCCCTTCTGTAAGAAAGTGAAGTGTTTAAATCTAAATGATAAACATTTCAAAGGATCGTGTCTATGGTATTGAATTGTGTCCTAATCAGTCATCAATTTTTAGTAAATTTATACATCAAATGTAACAGGTTATCGTTATCCCGGTAAAATATTTATTTATATAAACTTGTATCTCTCAGTTTTCAAGAATAATTGGGTGGCATATCGATAATATTGTCGTTTCTTAAATAAATCGTTCGTCCATGTGGTATCGATTTTCTGAAATATCAATTCCTATACTAGCAGAAGATTAATCCGACTGTCTACTATGTTTGTTATTAGGAGCTTAACTTTGTATTCTTATGTTAGGTTACTAGACATGACTTTTTGTCCTTTTTTCTGAGTTAGAAGCAATGATCCCGTAGTATCATTCTGGTATTGCTTTCTGAGTTTAGCTTAGCAAAATAATTTGTTGTTTATGTAGACTTGCATCGTTCTCCAACTCTTTCTGTATTATTTGCTATACGTTTTAGCATCAATCATTTATAGTCAAATCATTTGGATTTCTCTTTCTTAATTTCTTTCTTTGTTTAATTAATTGAACTAATTGGGAGTTTCATAACATTTTTAGTTGCCTTTAGAGATTTTCAGAATAAAGGGATTGTTTATTAATCCAAAATATATGACAAGTATAAAATCAGGATTTAACAGGATTTTGTTGTAAAATCATTTAACTTAATATCAAGCTATTAATATGGGCTTTTGATAAAGTTCTCATAAAAACAAATTTAACAGAGTATTCCACCTATATTTGAAAGTAATATTGCCAGATGTTTATCGTGACCCCACAGTGAGAGGTAAAAATCATTAAAACTTTATATCAGATAAAATTGTTTTGATAACCGACACATTTTAATTTATTATGTTTCTCCTCTTCTTTGGACTTTTAGAGTACATTGAGTTGTGTTTGGTGGCATTTGACTGTTTCCCCTTTTTGGATGTAGCAATGTCAAAACGATATCAACATTTTCCCCTGATTTAATAATTTTTTAATAACTTTCTAGGCTCTTGTTAAAACAAAAGTCACTAGTTTACTAAATTTATGCAGACTATTCATTTGATATAACACCTGTCACACTTTTCTCTATGTCATCGACCTTCTAATGAAATAAACAGAGCTTTTGGGCGGAGTATCTGTCATAATATTCCAGAAGTGTATGCCCCGTGGGCTTGGGAATCGACTCAGGCCGATATACTATCGAGTCTCAAACTAATGTTTTCTTTTATCCCGCTCGTCAATTACTCCTACATTAGGATTCGTGCCTTATTTCAATATCACGTGACCTTCACCGAGCAATCGAAAGTAATAACACGAAACTGCGCGTACATGCTCTATTTATTTCATTAGAAGGTGGGTGGTCTACATTGACTTATTCCTGTTTTCTGATGTTTTACATCATGGAGTGGGTTAAGGAAGAATTTCAAGAGAAGCGGGAAATTCGCTGTAGACTTTGCAAATAAGAATGGCCGTTTCTAACATGGAAAACAGTTTCCAGGTTTGGATTAAGAGTTTACCTTCTCCCTCCTGAACCTTACTCCCCGAAGCTCGGGAGACCCTAGTAAACTACTACAGGTATAGCTCTCGGGTTGGTCCGGGCACGCAAGCAGTTTTAAGATTGGTCACGTCAAAGCAATGAAACATGTGATAAGGAAAAATATTTACCCTGACTGTCACAACTGTCAGAGTAATAGCATGGCTACATGAAGAACGTCATAGAACTGATCTAATTTTTAAAAGGACAAGAAAAAGAAATTATATGTCTTGGCCTATTCCATTCTACATCTCTGTACATAATTTGTAAAGCTCAAAATTTAACAATGTAGGTCGTAACAGTACCAATTACATTTTCTTTTAAGTTATTCTAGTTCTAACGACTTATTCCCCTCTGAAGCCGACGAATTGTTGTAGACTTTGTGTTATTTAGTGCTCAAGTTTGGATCCATAACTTATAAATCCGAAAGGGAAACTTTAAGTTGTCATCGTTACTATTTATATTAGTTGAGAAAGTGATACATTGTCTTTTTAACTTCCTGAATTGATTGAACCGAACACCGATTAAGGTTTAACGATGTAAAAGGATTGCGCCGAAGCCAAAAATTTTTTGCCTTCTCCATACCACCATGTCTGGGAAGCTCCTTCACTCGCTATCATTAGAAACGTATCTTTTCAGATGAATTTACTTCTCAACCAGTTCTGAAGGAAGAATCCAGAATCATTAGTGAACAAAATGGGACTTCATTTATCTTGAGTTTGGTGCACATTCACTATGCTCTAATTCAATCTCCATCTTTTATCTTCAGAGGCATTTACTTTTTATCTTTTCAACTCCATTGGACGTCTGGCACTGTGTTCTATTATAGGCTATTGTTTTCATATCGACATATACTTGATGCCGTTTCGCTGTTGGAGCAGACTTATTTCCCCTCTCGTCTGTCATTCCTGATGTGAGTCGTTTGTTTGCAATGTAGCTCGTGATCTAGTCTCATAAGGAAGATTCGCTCACAGAACATTTTTATGTTACTTGGAGAGTGTTCACCTTAATCACCTTACTATTGCGTTCACCTTAATCTTGTGACTCCTGTATTGTTCAAGACAAAGTGTTGAAAAGTATCACTGACTACTAATTTGTTCATACAGAAAATTTACAAAGTTAATTTATTATGCATGTACAGAGTGCATTAAATTTCACGAAATTTAAGTTGATTGTGTATTCTGTTGTTTCTTTTAACCTTCTTATTTAAGTTAATAGTTTATTATTTAATGTCCTTTGACCCTCTGATTTAAAGTAATAGCTTATTCTTTGTCCTTTAACCCTCCGAGCGTTACAAGATATTTTCCGAGTATAGAGTATTTCTTTTACCCTACAACACACACATAAAATATTTATAGTATCCAATTTTATTGAATCAACTATTGATTCTAAAAACCAAGTGCTTGCGATTGCTCTGGATGTAAAGGGGGCTTTTGAGGCAGCTTTGTGGCCGGACATTTTGGATAACCCAAGACTTCTTCGATGTCTAGAAAACCTTTTTTCTCTTGGAAATATTACTTTTCTAATCGCTCTGTAAAGTATCCACTAGTGCAGTACATAGGAAAGTCACTATGGGTTGTCCACAGGAATACTGTGTAGCAAGGGTTTTGGGATTATATTTTCCGAGTATCTTCTAAAGTTATACCTTTCATTAGGAGTAGAGATCGTGGATTTTGCTGGTGACCTTTTGATTCTTATTTAAGCAAAAACAGAACTTGAGCTGGAAATGATCAGAAACAATGCACCGGCAAAATAACAGCTTGGGCTACTTGCAATCGGGTAAATTTTAACCTTGATAAATCTTATAGCACACATTTTTTTCCGGAAAAGAAGGAAAGACCAAGTGATATTTTATGAGTGGCAAAATTCTGAAAGAGAAAACAGTGTACTGACTTGCTCAAAATTTTAAATTATCATCACAAGGAATACTCCTTTTTTTTGGTTCAAACCATTTTAATGAACTCACAGACACAGTACAAACACGACACACAACATAAAATAGAAAAGGTAGTATATATCAAAAACGAAACATCTCACACAGTCTCGATCACTCTCCAAAAAACACAACCCACACGTCTCTCGCCACACTCGTTCTTAATTCTTTCCTTTCTCAAAGTCCTTCTGGGCATGCGCAAGAGCGCCATCTATCTTAGTCTGAAGTCTTTACAGACTTATAAACTCCTCCCCACAAGGAGGAAACTTTTCTCGAAGAATGAGGGAAAAGTTTTGATGACTCCACTGCCTGAAAAAGTCTCCAGATAGGTGCAGTCATTGGAAAAGTTCAAGAGTTCAAGTACACAAAATACACTGCACATGTACCAGATTATAGCAATCAGTGCCTTGAACTCAAAAATATTATACAAAAAATTATATACTTATTAAAAATTTAGGAAAACAATTTACACTAATGATAAGAAAAATTTAAAATTTTCACACATAATACAAATATCAAAATAAACAATAAACTTACTAATATAAAATAAAAGGATATGAGGTTTATGGGATGCGACTTAATGAATCAGCATTTTGATGCTGTTTCCCCCTCTTATGGACAACCTCATAATTGAATGGCTGCAGGATCAAAGCCCAACGTAAAAGTCTAGGGTTGGTTCCCGTATTTTTGTCCAGCCAAACAAGGGGATTATGGTCCGTCTGGATGATGAACTTCTGGTGTCCATCCAAATAACATCGCAGCTTTTGGATGGCGAACACGATAGCTGCGCACTCTCTCTCGATGGTACTGTACTTTTGTTCTGCATTTGAGAACTTCCGACTCAAGTACATGACAGGATGTTCCTCACCAATGTCATTAATTTGGGACAAAACGATGCCAATCCCAAGATTTGACGCGTCACATTGGACGAGAAACTGTCTCGAGAAATCTGGACTGTACAACACCGGATTCTCCGACAACCGTTTCTTTAACTTGTCAAACGCCTCTCGACAAGCATCAGTCCATATGACAGCAGCACGACGATTTTTTCCTTTCAGCAGATCTGTAATTGGTGCTGAGAGGACTGAAAAGTCAGGAATGTATTTTCGATAATACCCCGCAAGTCCTAAGAAAGATCGGATCTGCGTCTTAGTCGCAGGGGTCGGAAAGTCCTTTACAGTTTGGATCTTCAATTCTCCAGGTGTTCTCTGGCCCTGACCAACCAAGTGCCCAAGATACTTTACGTACGCACGAGCAAACTGGCACTTAGAAGGCTTGATGTGCAGATGAGCTGCATTCATCTTTTCTAAGACGGTTTTCAAATGTTGTAAATGATCTTCCCAACTTAGGGAATAGATGGCTACATCATCCAAGTAAGGGCATGCAAATTCTCCACAGTCTTTCAACAGTTCGGCCATCAAACGACTAAAGTCATAAGGGGCATTTTTCAAACCGAATGGCAATCTCAACGGTCGAAATGTCCCAAAACTGGTTACAAAAGCTGAATATCTTTGGGCTCGTTTACTCAGAGGTATTTGCCAATAACCTCGGGTCAAATCTAGAACGGTGATATACTTGGCAGCTGACACTTTTTCAACAAGCTGCTCAATGTTTGGCAGAGGAAAGTACTGGGTTCTAGTGACCTTGTTGAGTCTTCGATAGTCGATGCACGGTCTTGCATCCTTTCCTGGTACTTCTACCAGAATAAGAGGAGAAGTAAAATCAGATTCTCCTGGCTCAATGACTTTGAGCGACAGCATCTTCTCCACTTCCATCTTCAAAATTTCTGTTTGGCGTGGAGACATCTTGTAAGGTTTGGCACAGATGGGCCTCTCAGATTCAAGCTCAATGTCATGTTCAGTAAGATCAGTACACCCCGGCTGGTTTGAGAATGAGCTAGAGTATTTTGATAGCAACTCTCTCAGCTGCTCCTTCTGATCTTCTGACAAGCGACCATTTTGTTCTATGTCTTGCCAAATTTGTGTCATTTCCGAGACTTCAGGCTTCTGCTCGAGACTTGGAATGTCCTCCTCGTTGTCACAGTTCCTAATCTCTTTTAGACAGATTAAATTCACATTTTCGGGTCTCTGGAAATATGGCTTGAGCATGTTCACATGGTACACATGGGATTTGTCTTTTTCTGGAAACTGCACAATGTAGTTGGTTTCGGAAAGCTGTTTAACGACTTTCCCTGGGCCGATCCAATGAACTGCCATTTTGTTAGGCCTAGATGTAGCGACAACCAGCACAAGGTCGCCTTCACAAAATTTACGCTTCACAGCCTTGCGATCATACCATAGTTTTTGTTTGTCTTTGGCGTTCTCCATGTTTTGGACGGCTAATTCTTGACACCTTTTCATGCGGTTTAGTAGCTTGAAGACATATGATACTACGCTAGTCTTCTCTTCCTCGCTTTCCGTCAAGTTCTCGTACAGTAGAGTCATGGGAGTCCTCAAATTCTGTCCATGAACCAGCTCAGCTGGAGTATATCCAGTACTGTCATGAGTAACAACTCGTAGAGCAAACAGGGCATGAGGCAAGATTTTCTCCCAATCAGGTCCTGACTCCAGACACAGGACTCGAAGAATTCTCTTCAAAGTTCTATGTAGTCTCTCCACAGGATTGCTCTGGGGATGATGTACGGAACTTCGCACTACTTTAACTCCAAATTTCTCCAGGAACTCCGTTGTGAGTGCACTTGTAAACGACGTTCCTTGATCGCTTTGCAGCTCCCTCGGGAAACCCATCCGACTAAAGATTTGCAGGAAACTATCGACCACGGTTGAAGAACTAAGATTTGGGACAGGAACTGCATCGGGATATTTGGAAGACAAGCAAATTGCAGTGATGAGATACCGGTTTCCAGATGGTGTAGTAGGTAAAGGACCACAAGCATCCACATTAATCTTTGTGAAGATCTCCGAGATGACAGGAACGATCTTCATGGGTGCCTTCTTCTTATCCCGAGGTTTCCCGACTCGCTGACATTGGTCACAAGATCTGACAAATTCTTCAACATCTTTGTAACAATTCGGCCAAAAAAAAGTTTTAAAAAGAGCATCTTTAGTCTTGGTCACTCCTAAGTGAGCCGCTGTTCCTTCATGAGACAGTTTCTTTAATTGGTCCCGAAACTTCTCTGGAACAATCAGCAGTTTTCTCTGCGTACCATCCTTGTCACTTTTCAGATAGAACAGCATTTGATTAACGATTGCATACTTGGTTTCCTTTGCTAACTCCTCAGCTTCTAGGAAAAGTGGTTTCAACTCTTTACTCTTGCGCTGCTCTTCGACAAAATCATTCCGTGAGGCTTTAATCAGATCTGGAAGTGAGGCTTCTTCCGCCATAGGCAATACCTCTCCGTCTTCCTCTGTTAACACGGTACTGTCATTCTCTTCTCCAGGACTCGACTCAACTGGATACTCTTCAACTTCGGCTGTCAAAAGACTTTTCTGAGCTCTCGTCTGAACTGCATTAATAACTTGGATCTCCAGCTCCTTATCTTTTTTCATACTCTCGATCAGAGCAACGGTTTTGTTACTTAGTAGGTAATGCTCTTGATCCAGAAAACTGTCTCTTACAGCAGCTTTCGTAAGGACATGTCCCAATTCGCAGTTCAAATCAACTTCTGCAATGGGCAAGCAGACCGGGCTGTCTACTAATGGAGAAGCGAGCCACACATGCTCACCTGTGTACATATGTGGTTTGATAAATTTTCTGGGAATAAGATCGATGCTGGCACCAGTATCTCTCAAGATAGACATTTGGGCTCCATTTACTGTCCCAGCACTAGTATAAGGAGACATCAACTCAGGCACGTGTCTTCCAAAGACTTCATTGGCAGCTACTACTTCAGATCTCTTGAGCTTCGGGCATTGGGGTCTCAGATGTGATAACGAACCGCATTCATAGCATCGGAGCTGTCTTCTCTTTTTAAACTCTCTTTCACGGTTTTCGTTGCTTGCGGGTTCGGTTTTGACCGGATGTTTGTTCTTGTCATCCTTGAATGGTACTTTGGGTCTACTTCCACTAAAATGTCCCTTTGAACCTTGATAGCCATACTTCTTTGGAAATTTCTTCTTCCTGAAACTCTGCCTGATGGTTTCGTACTCCTCGATCACTTCTGCCAATTCAAAAGGTGTCTTCAACTTCATCCATTTGTCAAGAAAATGCTCCTTGATTTGATCTGGTACACGATACTTCAATTGCTCGGCAACGATTAAATCTTTTAGTTGCTGAAAGGTTTCAATTTCCAATTCAGCAAGCCATTCAGTGAAGTAGCTGTACAGTTCATGAGCATAATTTCTCCATGTTTTCTCTGCTGTTTTCTGATGTCTGTAGAAACACTGTTTCAATTTTTCAGCGTTCATTTTGTATCGTTTCAGAATGAGATCTTTCACAACATCATAATTGTTGGCCACTTCAGGAGGTTCTCGGGCAAGCATGTTAGATAACTCGGCTGGCAAAACGGCCAGCAAATAAGCCACCCAGTCCTCCTTCGGCACTCGAGCCATCTCTGCTTTCCTCTCGAAATTGATCAAATACAATCCCATTTCATCCCCTTTTTCGTCAAATTTGGGAGTGATTTTGGTAAGTTGGATTTTTCTGTTTCTATCCGCCCCATTTTCAGATTCCTCTTCAGACCGGCGAAATTCCTTCTGAGCCATTTCTAGTTTTTTAATTTCGAGTTCATGTTGTCTGACCCTTTCCCGCTCTTGTCGTTCTTCTAGTCGCCTAGCTAATTCTTCCTCACGAATTTTTTCTTGTCTAGCTAATTCTTCCTCACGAATTTTTTCTTGTCTAGCTAATTCTTCCTCACGAATTTTTTCTTGTCTAGCTAATTCTTCCTCTTCCAGTCTATCTTTTATGACTCGTTCCATGATTATCGTTACCTCCTCCCGATCGAAATTTGGGCTTTTTAAAATTATTTGTTTAATATCCGCAACCTTGCACGAAGTTGGTACCTTCTCACCAATTTCTTCCGCAACAGCAATTAAGTCCTGCTTTCTACCAATTGCAAGAAATGCCATGATTAAGGGCCAGGGGAAACACTATCAAAAAC
The DNA here is from genome assembly GCA_933210815.1 of Meta bourneti. Lineage (NCBI taxonomy): Eukaryota > Metazoa > Arthropoda > Arachnida > Araneae > Tetragnathidae > Meta > Meta bourneti. The sequence continues at coordinate 50,542,362 of OW119923.1, forward strand.
CTCTATTAAGGTATTAAATTCCAACAGAATTCACAAGACTTTATCAAAGAATTAAATTCGCTAATTCTACGTTACAACTTTCTTACCGAACAACCAAAAATCAATAGAAATAATTTTCGAACACATAAACAAATTAAAATTTTCATTCATTAAAACAATATCTTTTTTTAAAGATGTTTTCAAATTGAGAAGAAAATAAACAGTTAAAGAAAAGTTCAACTAAAGAACAGCTGTTTTGAAAATAATACTACAATTAAAATACAATTCAGAATATAAACTCAACTTTCCTGTCTAATCAAGAAAAGGTATTTTCAGTTCAAAAGAATTCCCTTTTCTCTATGAACAATTGATTCACACTCAGAAGCATAAATGCACACACAAAAATATAAAACAGAATATCATTCTTTTCCTTTTCTTTTTTTTCGTCAACAAACACAGGAAGTGAATAATTCAAATCCACACTTTCAGATTTTTTTTCGAGTTCTTTTTCTGAACACAAAATGGTCTCACATTTGCCAAATTAGTTACACAAAGCAATTTCAAATTACTAACAAAAATTTCCTTAAGTACACAAGTTAGACATTCAAAATTCCGCAAAATAAATAAACAATTCTAAGGGGTTTCTTAGTCATTTAAATGAGCAACAAATGAAAATGACAATTTCAAAACACTCCAAAACTCTTTTAAATGAATTTCCGATTCATTCAGAAATATAACAAAATATTTTCCAAAGCAAAATAACCCAAGACGCACTAAATATTGAAAATTCTAGGCATTTGGTGCTGTTGACAACACTCATCAAAAAGAATTATACTTGTAATTCAAACTATATACTTCTACACCAAATTTTTAATTCTATTTTGAATCATACAACAGAATCAAATCAAATTTTAACAACACTTCAATTGTCATCAGATAGCATCATACAAAAGAACACAAAACAAACTAGGCTATCTCAATTTAAAATTTTAAAATAATTCTCTTTTCTCAGAAAACAAAACTCAAACTGACCATTTGAATAGTTCTAATTCTAACCATTCAGAACAGAAAATTCTTTTTTTATATATACCACATGAGTGTCCTAAATTTTCTTTTTTTTACAATCAAACAAAATTTTAACTATATCAGTCTAGCTAAAATAAGAATAGTTTTGCAAATCAACAGAATAAATTTGCCTTTCAAAATCAGACAAAATTTTAACTATATCAACCTAGTTAAAATAAGAACACTTTTTCAAAATTACCACTCAATTTTACCAAACAAAATTTTAACTATATCAGCCTAGTTAAAATAAGAACACTTGCAAAATTGCAACTACCTTTCACCAAACAAAGTTTTAACTATATCAGCCTAGTTAAAATAAGAACACTTTTCGAAATTATCACTCCTTTTACCAAACAAAATTTTAACTATATCAGCCTAGTTAAAATAAGAGAGCATTTTTGCATATTACAACTGCCTTTTACAAAACCAAAACTGCATGAAACCAAAACAACGATTCTTCAATGAACCAAAACTCAACATGCAAAACTTTACAAATTACAATTAAAAAGGCACTGTTGCTAATGAAATCTGGTACTCACCCAATAATTTGCACTGGAGATATCAGCAATACCAGGATCGTATCCAAACGGCTGCCACCATTTCTTCGTCGTCTGTACTGACTTGCTCAAAATTTTAAATTATCATCACAAGGAATACTCCTTTTTTTTGGTTCAAACCATTTTAATGAACTCACAGACACAGTACAAACACGACACACAACATAAAATAGAAAAGGTAGTATATATCAAAAACGAAACATCTCACACAGTCTCGATCACTCTCCAAAAAACACAACCCACACGTCTCTCGCCACACTCGTTCTTAATTCTTTCCTTTCTCAAAGTCCTTCTGGGCATGCGCAAGAGCGCCATCTATCTTAGTCTGAAGTCTTTACAACAGAAATGAAATACTTCGAAGTGGTCCTAGACTGTAAGTTAAAATGGAAAGCACACATCGATCATACGTATTTGTAAGAGGTGGAACAGATGCTTAACTCTTCGTCAAAAATGGCTAGAATTTCTTTCCTTAGGATTGATGGGACCTGTTAAAAATTATTTATGGTGCTATTTCGCCTTTAATTTCATATGGAACAGCTCGGATTAATGCATTAAATAGGAAATTCAATAAGAACAAACCTATAGGAAATTGACTTTATGCATAATAAGGGGTTTTGAACTATTTTCTATGATGCAGCATGTGTATTTGCGGTTCTGCCTATTTGTTTTAAAATAAAGGAAATTATCTAAATTCTAATGACCCATCGAGTAATAAGATTTATCATCCCCTTTCCCTTAAAGACCGGTCGCAATCCAGCAAAACCTTCACAAGCCATGAATTTTGAAGCAGTCTGATCTTTGAATTTTCTCGGAAGGAAACAAAATCAATAGCTGTACATGTTGAGAATTTGTTACCTTTAAAAGTGAGCAAATCATAATGAAAAATAAATTTAAACTAGATTCAAATTATTCTAATAACCATGCATTCACAGCTATCTTAAAAGCCCTCGAAGGGACAAAAATCAGTCAAAAACCATCCCAAACTTTTTAAATTCTTTATAGACAGCCCAGTGTACTCGACAGAGTTTTTAACAGAACAAATCATAACCCAATAATTGAAAACATTCGAAAAATAATGTGGCTATTAGATAAAAAAAATTAGAAGTTCAAAAAGAAATAGATTAGGGATAATTCTGATTCTCATTTGCACTTAAATAAATGTCACACAGATTTCAAAGATTATGCAAAAGAATTTTTCAATGAAATCAATTAAAACCTGATGCGCAGGGAACAGTTCGAAATCGGAAAAATATCAGAGATCGAACAGCTATGCATGCTTTTGTAAGATGTTGCAGTTAAACATTGAAACAGTATGTAAAAACGGAAGACTTATAGTGTTTAAAGATCGAGTGAAAATTAAATTTTTATTAAAGGTTGGACATTTATGAATACTAAAAACAATATTTAATGTCATTAATAATTTTAATGCTGTAGAAACAATTTTGTGATATGAAATTTTATTTTCCATAAATTATATGAAATCCAATGTTTGCCAGTTTTCAAGGTTATATTTTGTAACGAGGATTAAAAGAATTAATTAACTTTTTTAATTAATTGATTAACATTTTTTAACAGTTTGGTTTTAATTTTAATAAAAGCAATTAAAGTTTTAATTAATCTTGTTTTATATTTTATTTGAAAAATACATAAACGTACTCAAGAAAAGCATTTTATTAGAGAAAATTGAAAGAGCAGTTATTTTAATATTTCACATATAAGATAATAACAATTTTTCCGTCAGTATATTTTGTATCTTATGTGGTGTGTCTGGTTCGTAGAGACTTTTTGCATAACTAAATATGTACCAAAATTTTTTCCTTTAAGTTGAGATCAATATCGACCAGTGTTGGAAAGATAAAAAGAAAATTATTTTGCTTTAAGATATTTTAAACAAGATTCGAACATATTTATTTGATTATTACAAGCATATTTAGGTCCAGTATAGAGAAATTATTCTCAAAGGGGGTCATCATGAAATTGCATGGCCTGTTGTACAGCAGAATATTATTTAGTTACTGACATTTTAAAAACAAATTGAGTATAATGAACTCAATTAGTTAATTTTTTAAAATAACGTATTCAGTTGATCAAAATATTTCTTCTCAATGCTTTTTTAAGTAGAAATGCTAATTTATGTGTTTCTCAAAGATTCATATAAATTATTTAAACAATTTGACAAATCCTAATTATTACTATAAATGGCGGCTATTTTGTGCTTTTAATACATTTTTATGTTATCAAATGTGTTTAACAAGTTTCACAAAGTTATCTTTGGTATAAAGTTAAGGTCAAGCTTAAATTAGATGGTAGTAAAACGAATGCTTTTTAATAATCTGTGAGATTTGTGTATGACATTTAAAGTCATTTAAAAGAGATGAGTACTCACCAAAAACACTTCTTTTTAAAATTCTAAACATTTGTCAATAAATTTCTGATATTTTTACTACTTTCCTTGTTTTCCTTTTCATCTAATAATCTAAAATAGGAACACAAATTTCCCTTTTCCCAAAACAAAATTTAATTCTCCTATGTAGAAATAGATACTTGTTATTCTTGGTAATCTACGATAGTTGATTAAACAATAATTATAACTTCTAATAAATAAAAATTCAAATAAATAGTCCACAAAATTAATTTGAAGCTCGAAAGATATTATGAACAAATATTTTAGATATTTCTAGAGTGAACCCTCCAGAAGGCATTACCTATAAAAGTTTTGCAAGTTTATTTATGTCCCTTGTTAGGTATGGCCTATTCACTAGTTAGCTATAACTAACCATTATAAAGTTCTTAAACATCCTTTTTAACAGTCCGTTCGACTTGCTGCTTTCATTTTGGGCCGAACCATTTACTTCACACTTAATTTTTTCCCTGTCTCATTGTCGGGACTAAAATAAGACAACAAAAACAGAAGAGAGACCTAGAACGGAAGTCTAGAACAGGGATCCAAAGATCCATTTTCATTACCGGGTGACACTGGGTGGGCAGGAGACTATTAACTTTTCAACAGCGGATATTTCTCTGGCTTGCCCAGGGGAGGCTCTTCCTCTATGACCATATCATAAGTTTCGGTGGAATTTTTTTCCTCCAGCCGAGTGGTGTTTGCCTTATTTACTTTCTTGTGACGCATCAATAAAAGATTGGGGGGCTGAAGACGAAAATGTTGCCATTGGCGTTTCCTCCATATTATGGAGGAGGGGCTCTTTTGGTAGTGGCTCACATAGGGATAAGGTGACTGGGAATGCTGATGGCACTAAGGAACCTTGGGGAGAGGAACTGTTTGCTTATTTACTGTAGTCGGAACTTGACAGATAAAAGAAGACACTGGGTGAATTTTCTGAGGAGCGGGAGTGTGTGACGGGATTCTTACGAAAAGGGCCCCTTGTGGACCTTTTAGGGATCGCTTATTACACTCTGGAACTTACTCTAAGAGATAACTTGTCAGTTTAAGACGCTGGTCTTTATCTAACGACTATTATTAAAAATAGTTTTATGGAAAGAATATTTTCTGTTTACTACTGTAGTAAAAAGAAACATTCGAATATGTAAATCTATTTGCATATCTATTCATGCTTATGATAGTCCCCTTCATAGTCATTTCTGTTTGAAAATAATTTTTAGCCTTTCAAGGATTACTGATATATTTTTATATATTTATTAACAAAGAACCTTGATTTATTTTGAGCCACATCATTTCATTAATTTTAAAATAAACAATCTCAATTGAAAGCACTTTTTATTATATGCTTTTATATGTTACCTTTTGAAATGCTTGACTCAAAAAATTGATTTCATGTTTACCTTTGTTTTTATCACCCTTTTAATGTTGAAATGGTTATTAGTCTGATATTCTTTTGCGTCTCTTAATTGAATTTTATTTTGTCTTGCATTTGACGCAGATTATTAGAAAAACCTCAATTTGGTAGAAAATAATTTAGTTTCGATACGTTTTTGTATAATTTTTTTCAGATTAATTTTAGTGTATGTTTTTAAGGAGTCTATCTGGGGGTATGAGAGTAATTTTTAGTGAAACAAGCAGACCAGACAGAAGTGCAAAGATTTAACTTCTACTAAAATGCTCTCCGACAGTAAATATATGGGTTACTTTAAAATGTAGTTGATGTAGCTTTGACAACATTTGGCGTTTAATTTAACTGTCGTTGACCAATCAACTATCATATATGGGTCATTTCCTGCAAAATGAGCAAATCATCTGTGGCTGACATGCCTGAAATTTCTTTTATATATTTTTAGTGAAATGAATTTTTAATGAAAACCAGTTTTTACATAGGTCACATATAGTAAATGAGCAACTATAAAGTATTAGATTTTAGAAATGTATATTTTGGAAATTAGGGGCATTAGAAGTTCAATGTCACTCAAATGCAGATTTGGTAGCACAAAAAGTAGCCTGTTATCCACCCTGTATTTCAATATGTTATTATCGACACATTTAAAATTTTAATGTTGCATTCTTCGAAAAAAGGTCTCTGGAAAAATAGTCAGTATATAATTTAATAGCCGTCACTGCTGATTCTGAGATCAAGAAAAATTAGAAATTTTGCCAATTTCCTGCAAATTTCAAATTGCCCTTGTGTATCCAGAAATGGAAAGACAATATTAAAAATTATTCTTAATGAAGAGCTTTTTATAACAAATAGCGTGGTGAAATTTAGTGATTGCATTCCAATTCTTTATATTAAGGAAAAAACTCTAAAAAATAAAATTATGAAAAATGCGATTTTTCAATTCTTTAATATGCATATTTAACTCTGAAGGAAAACTACGGAAACATCAAAACTTTTCAACATTATGAATAAAGATGTAGATTCCTAAAATTTTCATTACTTGCCTTTTGCATAATTTTGCCCCAGGAACATTATTAACTACATACAAATTTGGTTTCTTTTATCGCAACTGATAACATAGTTGCAAGCTTCAATAGTATAAAAATGCGATACAAGAGTGAAATAATTATCATGGTGAATGTGCAAAATTTCACATGAAATTATATTTTCAAACCCAGTTTTATTTTTTGTCAGAGAAATAATTATTTAGTCGGTGGAAAGTTCATTTTGTTAAAAGTCTTTTTGATTCGTTTATATCCTTAGGAAATGTAAAATATTAAATACTATTACTTGTAAAATTATATGTTTGTAAATATTAAGTTTAAATGGACATGTAAATACAAAAAATATTTTTTTAGAGTAAAAAATAATTTTCTGATCTTTCAAACGTTGACGTGGAAAATTTTTTGTCTTTTTTGAGAAGCTATGACAAGACCCATTTTACAAAAGCAATCTGTTCAAAGGAACCTTCTGAGCTTACAGATAAAACCTGAGAAATGTTTTAGATTAGGTAGGAAGTTTGAACAAATTTGTTTACACTTATGATATGGAAACATTAGAGAAGCAGTAGGAGAAACTCAATAATAATCTGTAGAAGATAGAGAATTCACCAATTAAAAAGGTCCGTAAAAATCAGCATGACTCAAAGAAAGCATTACGGCAAAGGAAAATGGCAGGGAATTGCGTCAACTGCAAAGGGGGGTAAATTTGTTCCTGTTTTGCAAGTAAACCCAATGAAATCGAGAATGCACTTGTCATTGATAGAAATGAAGATTCATTGATTATTAGATAAACATCAAGTTCTTTTACGTGTCTTTGACTGATGTTATTCAAATTGAGCTTTGCTTTGCTTCTACAAGGTTTCTTCTACAAAGTTTTGACACTTACCTACAAAGCTTAATAAATGCCAGCAGGTATTATGAAAACATGTAACTATAGTTGTTACATACCGATTCCAAATTGAAAATCACTCACGAATACCTGTTTCATATTTATCACAATCACTAGAAGTCAATTTGATGTTCTGCTTTTATAATTTACTTTTAAGTTAAAAATTATTTGGTATTTCATTTCACTGACCGTTGTCATTTGAAACACATAATATGCGTAGAATGATGTCATAGAGCAGATGTTTTGATTGGCAATAATATCCATCGCTAGCAATGTTTTTTTTTTTTTGGAATATAGCAACCCGGTCGTCAGTCTTTCCAAATAGTCGTTTGGCGATGAAACTTTCAGTCACCAATTGGGCGATAGGCCGATACCGTGTTTTTGCGTGTTACCGATTTTGTTACTATTGCTTTAGGATTCAAAATGCAATCGTGGACTCTTACAAGTAATAGACATTTTTAAATAGATATAATCCTCTGAAATAGCTTGCGTCGGAGCTTTCCTTCAGTAAATTTTGTATGTCTATTTAGAGGAGAAAATAATCATTTCGTAAATTTCTCTTACTATTTATTTTAAAGCGGAAGGAACAAAAAATACGACTCAAAACTTCAAAATTACTTATATTATACCTAGCAGAGTAACTAGCACGAATTTTAAAGATGAAATTAAATTACTTTAGCCCATAGAAACCTTTTACTCTTTAATTCTTTAAAAAGCATCAATTTTTAATTTTTGCTAGAAGTATTTAGATTAAATATCATGCTTAAAATTGTTATTTCCAAATAAATAATATGAAACATTTTCAGACTACAAAATATAAAATAGTGTTGTATGGTAAGTAGTTTTTGAGAAGTAGATCTTCAAACATGCAAAATTAAGCTATTTCACAACCGCTCTTCAACGTTGCAAGCACTTAAAATGTCTGAAACTTAGAAAATATATGATTTTGAATCAAAATATTTTGGCAGGTAATTGAATTTAAGTCGCACTGGGGAGCAACACAATGGCTGTCGGTAATGGTCCCCTGATCAATCCCTAAGGGAAAGATCCGAAGATAACGCCCTTAATTTTGAACCACGGTCAGATGTCAAACCAAAAAATCGTTACAAATTTTCGATATCGTTATTTATGCATAAACTAAACCTCTGTATAAAAATTTTATGAAAATAAGTCACCATACGGTCACAAGTTTTTCTTATCTATGCTCATTTCACATGGAATGACCCTTATCATTTCGGAATTCATTCTTTGGAATTTTAATAGCGAAGTGCTGAAATCGTATTCGTAAAAAAGGCCTCCAACTGACGTTATTTTCAGAATACGTACAAGAAACACGTATCGCCGCAGAAGCACAACCACCACATATATTTGGCCTGACAGAAAATGTCTCTCCAAAGTGGTCAGAATCTTTGTCAGACACACAGTAGGTTTCGAGTTTGAATCAATTGCCCGAAGGACGAAGCGATCAATGGCATTACTAAAATTAATGAAACAAATTGAAGATTCAACTTATGTGTTTCTGTTCTAAAGTGAAAAAAAGGTGCTTTGATCCATTTTGTTTCCTAATTCACTCTTTTGGGATTGAGCCCGAACAATAGCCCCTTGTTTTGTTCCAGTGCTGCTCAAATTCAACTACCAAACCAAACAACTATATTCAATGAATTCTATGCTCCTTATTTAGCTAGCTTCCGCTTTGCATGATATACTCATTCCAGTAACCAAGAACATTATTCAAGGCCATTGCGTTTAATGCTCATGATTAAGAAAATTATAGGTACAATCCTTTATTCTCCTCTGACGGAACCACAATTATTGAGTGCAGGGGCTCAAGTGTTCTATTTAAGATTTCTGACATAACAGGAAAAACAGTATACTCTTCAGTTATTTGCAGTGTGCTTAGATGCTACCAAAAGTTCCAAAGTTCCATTTGTATAATTTTCTGTAACTCTTCAATCCCGTCCGTAAATCCGGCTGAGAGTTCTCGGCTTGTGTTGGTTATTTGCTAGTCGGTCATGCCAATCCAACTGGTTTATCTCCATTCTCCTGTAGGTAAGGGGTATGTGCTAGTTTTAATTATTTCTTAGTTGTAATTATACTTATTCGGTTAATTTTGACTTACAAATTGTCTCGTGTGTTTTAGGGAAAACCAATGAAGTTAAGTCAATTCGACTTACAATGAAAATATATTCTAGGTCATGGAAATAGTTTAGTTTAACATCTCCTCCCACAGGTTCTATGCGTTTTAACCCTCGAAGTGGTTTCTACGAGGTATCTCGTTCATCTAGATCTGACAAATTTTGCTAATGACGAGATATCTAGTCATCAAGATATTGCCAATTTTTTTATGATGACGAGATCAAGATCTTGTATTTTTTTCTAATGACAAGATATCTGGTCAGTTTTGTTAATAACGAGATACCTTGTCGAGACAACCAACAGGAGGGTTAATAATATTTCTAATGTTAGGTGTTTGAATAATGGGAGTGGGGAAACTGATAAGAATTAAGGTAAATAAAAAGAAAGACGAATTATATTATTAAATAATAATAATTTATCTTGCACATCCTGTAACTAAGAATTATTAGATACCTTTAATCAAAAATTCAATCTACAATTTAAGTGATTTTTATTTCTTATGTTCTATCACTGACCTCATCGGCCTTCGGTACTACAAGAAGCAAACTGATAGCGTTTTGAGAAGAAGCATTATCTGGATTGGTCGCCATTACTCCTAACTGGAACAATCGCCAACATCCATGCTTTTACAAACCGAGATTCGAACCCGGACCCCAGAGAGTTGCCCTTTATGTGATGTAGTAACTCTTACTTTTAACACTTGAACTAGATTTGTTAACTTATTGACTAATTTCAATGTGTTTTCATAATACATTTGAATGTGTTTATATAACACATATTTAGATGCATACAATAAAGAGTCCCAGTTCTTAATCTATAGTTGGCAATTCAACATTTTGTCCTTAAAGTATGTCGTTTAAAAGCGCTGAACAGTAGACATTTTCATACTTCACAAGGTTCTCAACCAATCAATTCCAAATTTTAAAGGAAAATACCTTAGAGTAATTTAAGCATGTCAGCTTGGGACATTTAATTATTTAATTGCTATGACGAGAATGACATACTATGAGGATAAACTTCCTGATTGGTGTGTAGAGGGGTCAGCTTATGCTAAAAAATGAAAGTGACACCATGTTATCCTTTAATAAATTCGACATCGTCTCATCTCGATCAAATGATGTAAGGTGGCAGAGAGCACTGGTTACTTTTTCTGTGTAGAAGCAATTCCTAGTTCTCTGAGGGAGTTGAGAGTAAGTAAGCTGGAAGATACAGCTCTCCCTAGAGCATTCCAAAAACTTTGATAGAATTATGACGGAGGAAATATTATGGGGCGCATCTCTTCGATCTTAACCTTTGCTCTAAAGATTTTCCTCCACCGCGGCTGTTTGATTTAAACGATCGTTGTCGTTCATTGACCTACCATAACGCGAAAGCATGCATAGATACAGGATAGTTTCCTTGTTCTTTCCAGAATCGTACTCATCTATGGTCCAATTGCATTTCAAATCTCGATTTCCCTAGGTGCAAAACATTGGGACATTGTGCTTGGACCCTAATCGCATATGGCTTGGCCAGATATAGCCTTTGTGAAATTGTAAAAAAAAATCAGCCAACTTAATTTATTTGCCCAATTGCTATTGTAATTAACCTGAAGCATCTTACTGCAGTGTGCATTTGGAATTGGTATCCAGGCATAATGACCCAATGTTCTTCTCACGGGCGAATCGGGATTTGATCTACAATCGTACAATTGGTGGATACTATTCTTGAAAGAGCAAGCAAACTCTCATGTAAACATTTATGCTTTCGAGTCATTGCATACGCACAGTACTGATGTTTTGTTTCTTCCAGAACAATTTTCACCTACGGTCCAATTGCAATTCAAATTTCGATTTGTATGTGAACAGAACATTTTGTCATCGTACTTGGATCCTAAATGTATATGAACAAATGCAATCGCATTTAACCAGAAGCACCTAACTGCAATATGAATATGCAATTAGTATCCAAGCACTATGGCGTAATTTTCTACTCACGGGTAAATCGGGATTTAATCTGAAATCGGACAATAGGACGAAACTATTCTTTAAAGAGCAAGAAAACGTCATGTGAACATTAATGCTTTTGAGTTATTGCATACGCACAGTACTGGAGTTTTTGTTCTTTCCAGAATAATATCTACCTATTGTCCAATTGCGGATCAAATCTCAATTTGATTGTGAGCAGAACATTGGGGCATTTTACTTGAATACTTATTGTATACACACAACAATATTATAGCTGTATTTCTCTGACTCTTAGACTCAAAAGAATGAAACTATTAGAGACCGTGCACAGAAATGCTTTGTTTGTAGTATACGTCTCAAGTACTGGTCGATATCGGTCTTATTATGGGTGCAGTAACAACCGCTCGTGAAGTTTTTACTATCGTTCGCCTATTACTTCTAGCCAGAAAAGCAATAAATACCGATTATTGGAAGGAGTCCTAACACAAAGACGTCTCCAAGCAAGTCTTCTGGGACCATTCCACTACTTTGGAACTGTGAACACGAAAGATGGAATGGTGAATACAAGATAAATTCGCCATGTTTGTCATAAGCTATTAGCTCCACATCTATACAAAAAGCCATTTTTGTGAAGCTTCTACTAGCATTTTCTGAGTCATTCTAAGCAAATATTCATGGTAAATCTTATGATTTTCCAAAAAATTATTTTTGATACAAAGATATCAAATTTACCTATTTGAGGTCGAAACCCATCATTATTCGTTTATTAAAAATTGTATATTCCTGCTGCGCCAAATTTTACGTAAAATAGTTACGCATATGCATCTATCTATGAATTTTTATTTCATTCTTAATGGTTTTGCGAATAGTGTGTAAAACTATCACTGTTAAATATAAGGTGAATAAAAAATAATTGCATTTATTATTAATAATTACATTACAATATAACAAGTAAAAATATCTAGTATTCTCCACAAAATACTGTCGTAACGTTAAAGATTGAATACAAGTAAAGTGAGCAAACTTTAAAGACTAAGAAAAATTTATATTGAATAAAAGAAATGACAAAATAAATCAATACAAATAGTCTTATTTACTGAAAACTTTTTTCTAACAATAATTTCCATGTAGAAAAATACTATATGGATCCCATATGGCAAGTTTTGCAATAATTATAATGTTAAATAGTGACTAAGTGGGTTGCGTTAGCAATCTGAGAGTTGTAGGCGTCGAAGGTTTGATTCCTGTAACTTAACATCGGTGTACTTCTCTCTCCTGTGTCACTAAAACTTTCTTTATGTATGCATTTCCATTACTTGATTTCTGCCTTGTGTTTGGTGAATCTTTGTCAAATATAGCCCTTGCGCCATAAAACCCAACTAACCTTATGTCGTGAACTCTGTGATGTGATGCAAGTCATTTATTGTAATTGTAATTTACGCAATAACATTCTTATTGAGCTGAATTCTTATTGAGCTGAGTTTCGATTCATCGAAATAGTCACATGTTGTCCTTTAATTTTAGGTGGCGCAGGTTCTATTCCTGTAGCTTTTCCTAGGTGTATTACTTTTCTGTCAGTAAAACTTTATTACTTGTATGTAGGTCCATTACTGGACGTTGTGTGTCTTGTGTTTGGCACAAATTGGCCATGTACGGCCCTTCCGACATAAGGCCCAACCGACCATGATACAAAACCTTTACTTTCATCTACTTTTTCAGTGTGGGTGAAAAAATCTCAAGTGTATAATCCCAACGAATTTTCTTACTCTTACTGTTTGGGTTTCCATTTATTCTATCTGTCTTCAACAGCCCTGTCTTTTCGTTCCACATAACAAAACTGGATAGCTCTCAAAAAAAGGTGATAGAAAGTATAAATGGAATAGAAAATATAACAAAAATAATGCCTCATAGCCTGAAGGTGAACAGCCCTATTCGTTGTAAGAAACAGCCAGCACCACTTCTTCAGTTTAACCAGTTCTTTGCCACTCGAGTTACGTCCTTTTCCTCTCCGCCAAGAATGCGATTACTTAAGTTTTTGATTTCTGCTTCTCTTGAAGACCGGGCATCGAATTCTTTTGATGTGAAAATTAGTTTTCTGCTACTTTTTACTCTGCAAGATAACGTATCCTAGGTATTCTAAATGGAAATATATCTTTCCCTTCCAGCTTTGGCTCTTTCTTTTTGTGACGTCTGCCAGTCACGTTGGTGGAGGTCTGTAATGTGTAACATTTTAGCTGCAGAAGTAGGAATCGAGCATGCCTTGATGCTTCGTGGAGATGTTCTCTGAGATTGCAAGGAAATGGAGTTAGGTTTACAAAAGGAGATGAGTATGAACTTTCAAAATTGAATCCAAAGTAGAATGCAATGGAATGCTTGACATGATGAGAGGGATATAAGATTTACTCCTGAAACTGTTAATAACTCGAACAGGAATATGGATTTTGCTGAAAAATGTGAAAATATTCCTTCGCCTTAGCTCAGAGTATCTTATCTAGTAATTGCATTCGGGATTTGTCATATAGTTAGGATATTTTCTTTGGTACTGCTCCCCATAAAACGATTTTACTAATCTGAAGCAAATATAATTATGAAAAAATGAAGCAGTGTGGAAATACTTGTTTAATACATGCCATGATTGCGTGCTACCGCAGAAATGCACATTTCCCCTTCCAGCTTTAGCTCTTTCTTTTTCTGAGGTTTGCCAGTCATGCTCGTGGAGGTTCGTAATGTGACATTTTAGCTGTGGTAGTAGGAATCGAGCATGTCGAGATGTTACATGGATGTTGTCTGAGATTGCGAGGAAACGGAGTTAGGTTTACAAAAGATTGAATCCAATGTAGAATGAAATGCAATGCTTGATAAGATAAGAGGGAAATAAGAAATGTTCATGAAGCTGTCACTAACTCGGCCAGGAATTTGGATTTCGTAGGAAAATGTAAAAATAATCCTTACCTTTAGCTCAGAGTATCTTATATAAGGATTGTATTCCTGATTTGCCATATGGTTAGAATATTTGCTTTGGTACTGCTCCCTATAAAACACTTTTACTAACCTGGAGCAAATGTAATTATGAAGGAATGGACCAGTGTAGTGTGAAAATATTTGTTTAATAGTTAATTCTGACATGATTGCGTGCAACTACAGAAATATACCTTTTTCTTCTAACGTTCGCTCTCTCTTTTTGTGACGTCAACCACTTAATTTGGTGGAGGTTTGTAATATGTAACACCTTTGTTGCAGTTGTAGAAATCAAACTTGCAGAGATGCTTTGTGGATGTTCTCTGAAATGGAAAGGGAATGTAGTTAGATTTACAAAAGGAAATAAGTAAGAACGTCCAAAATTGAAATAAATATTTAACAATTAGTTTACAGTTTGAAGAATTAAAGAGGGCAGTTTGATATTAATATTGAAGGATAATTTTATTGATTAAAAGCCTGTGATTGTAGCGTAATTCGGTAGCTTTCAAATGGCACCACTTACGCAGAATCACTTCTACAAAGTTACACTGGCCCAAAGCTCGCCCAGCACCGTAGAATTCCGATACATTGCTGACCCCCTCCCCGAGTTCTGAACTCGTGTAGTCTCGGTCCGAAGGCCATATCAGGTACGGACATCCTTTGTCTACACAACGCTATATTTATCTTCTGGATATTTTTTCACGTTTATGTTTTGAAATTAGACAAAACAGTTGCAACGCTTTGTAACTCTCGACTTTTCATACATGCTCTCAACACTGCTGTTAATCTCAACACTGCTCTGATTTTAAAACGTATTCCCGTCAAAAAAATTGAAAATTCAACACGATTAACACTGAGCATAATTACGATTGCGATTTAAAAAAGTGGGTAGGCAGTCCCCACTGTACCGTAAGGTTTGGTTCGTGAATACTTTTGGGCGGAATACCTGGTAAGTGGGTCGCTGGTGAAATGAAGACTGCTGGTATTTGTTTGACATTTATTTATTTAGCCATTTTTGGTGGATACAGAACAGTGGTTTTAGAATGTGGGCAATGCTTAGTATTCTATGGCGGCCTTAGTATTTTATAGGCAGCTAAGCGAGACTATGACATTGCCGTTAATCTCGCTCAACTGCTGGTCAAACGCAGTCCAATCAAAGGTAATGTTGAAATGCCTGTACAAAGGCTGGTTCACCAAGTAACGCAGACAGGCTTTCACAACGGACTTCTTGACAAAGCCACAGAGGTAGGTGGACTTGTGTATCAAATTCTTCTTGATAATGTTAAATACTTGGTCGTAGTCAAGCCATCGGGGTAACTGCTGCACCATGTTGCTAACATCGACAGGCACATTGATGACTTGTCCCACAATTCCATAATTGCCATCATACCTCAATTAGCGTATCTGCATGAATGGTAGACGCGGTGATATTAAAAGCACGCTCACTGGATCCAAAAGTGGCAGGTTATTGTGCTTTGGTGGATACTTGAAACCATTAGACTTGCTTAGAGGTGGTATCTTCTTAGACTCCAACGATTGACGACAATTGCTGCGCAATCTAAACTCTTCAACCTTATCAAATGGAAACTCAACTTTAGAAGATCAATGATGAACTGTTTCTTAGTATGGGGAAGATCCTTCTCAAACCACAAACGGTCACAAACGCCACATGCCTGTCCAAACGTATTTTTCTCAAACGGCTTCTCAAACTGCTGTAATGGCAGGTTCCAGTGGTTCTGCATGGCTTTATTCCGAACTGCTGGATTGTCTTTACTGGTAACTGGGTTAAAAGCAGGCAAGTAGTCATTATCAACGTTCATAGGCTCAGCCGGTAGCAGCTTGTTAGATGGTCCAGGGACGTCGCCGCGTACGCTCGCCTGCTCGGGAATGGTCCTTCTTACGTTTTCGGTAAGCTTTAGATATCTCTACAATTGCCATAAGTTTAGACTTCTTGGTATCATTTTGTTCGTCTTTAATTGCTATTTCAACCTGTTTACGTTTCATATGCAGCATTTGAAATTTAGTGTGATATTTTTCTTCATAGTGAAATCTTTGACAAATCGTCACTTTCCACTGCACACAATTTTCACACAAATAGTTTAAACTGTCAAGTAGTCAAATATAAATGGAATTGTAGAACTCGTCGTTCTCTTCAATTTAGGCACGCACTCGCCACGACCCGTCGATTAGAACTGAAGTTACAGCGGTTAAGCAGGCCAGCGTATGCCCAAAATGTGACTAATTTCCCCCACCACGCGGTACAAAGGTGATAGGGGGGAGTGGATTAGTGGTCGACCTGGTCGGACGCGGCCCACCTTCCTCTACATGATGGTGGGTAGTTTATTCCCATAGGCTGATTCCCCTGGTGTTATGGGGCCTTGAGATATCAACACTTTTTGCGACGCGCAAGTTTCTGCCGGTGACCTCCATACCGATTTGAAAGACATATTCACGTCGAAAGATTGGTTCATCAGTACTATTGGAATGCCAAATGAAATGGTTTCACGCAATTGAGCTAAATAAAGGTGGACCGCAATATCCCAAGTCGATTTGATCGAAAGAACACGACTATTGAGTAAAAATTGCAGAGCCTCATTCAGAAAGTAGAACACCTAGTGTGTAGAAATATCTGGACATTCAGATACAAATCAGGAAGCGATACACCAATCTGTACTTTGAAGAAAAGTGCCAATATCCATTTTGCTTTCGTTACTTTGAAGTAATTTGTGGACACAATTCGAAATTTACAAATTTGGTGTCGCCTCTTTTTCTATCAAGATACAGCACTATTCAAAAGGGAAAACAAATAAGCAGCACGTTTAAGAGAGCTTTTCTCGAGAATTTGTGACTTGAAATTTCACGACGTATCGTTTACATCTCGAATATATCTCTTAGATAGGTTGGGTGAATCTACCATATCGGCAAAAGTTTGTGATAGATTGAATGAAATGAGCATGGCCTTTGTACCACTTTGAAAGAGATGAAATAATCAAACAAATTTTCTCCTACTAACCCTCCTGGTGGTTTATCTTCACCTCGAAAACTGCCTTATAGTGGCTAGCCTCTGGGGAAAACCTGTTATAAACCATCGCCAGTTCTGGGCAAGGGACAATTTGTTTTTTTGTTTTGTCTAGATGAGATATCTCGTCCTTAACAAAATTGACCAGATCTTGGACGAGATGTCTCATCGAAAGGGAGGAGTTGGAGTGTTAAGCAAGTATTTCAATCCACCTGTTTCAAAATGGCATTTATATTTATCAATCAAATTTATTGTTAGCTTTTGAAATTCCAAGAGGCCCTTTCTTCAAGACTTGAAATTATATTAAGACGGCCAGTACACAATTAGGCAATCATCAGTTTCGTGTACTGTTCTGGATCCATACTATCCCTTTCAAACACACCTCTATTCAAACAACTTTATGTACCGGATAAAATTTCTATCTGATTAGCCGTTGAATGTATATGAACATATTTTTCGCTATTGATCGACTGATGGCGATACTATAAAGCACCTGTCGCATTGTTACCCAAATAAACCGCTATACAATTAGCCTAGGAGTTTTAATGTGCGATTTCGTGGTGAAAACACTTCATTTGAAAGGGTTATCCTAAGCCAAAAACATACAACTTCAGAGTGTTTTTTTGATGCTTTAAGTTTGCAGTCGAGACTTATGTATGTGCCACAACAGAATATGTACATATACATTTGGTTTATATACACTCATGTCCAAAATTATCTTTACATGCATAAAATCACGGATTTCTCAGAAACTGTGAATTATAATTTTATGAATTTGGGTGAAATGATACATAACATCATAACACATAAATACAAAGGAAAAAATTTAAGAGCACTGCATTTGATATAAAACTGTAGCAGGAAACAATAAAAATGGCAATAATATGTGACAAGGAGAGTTCAGAAAAAAACGAATAACTCAGAAAAAAAATTAAGGCTTATGAATTCAATATGGAATGTGATCTCCACTGACATGTACACAAATATCACAGCGCGTTTTAATGCTGGCAAAAATGTTGTTAACCACAGTTTGGTGAATTAAGTTCCATCCGTCCAGCAATGCTGTCTTTAGGGCATTTATATCTCTAGGAGGAGGATGTCTCCGTGCAACTGCTTTTCCAAGGTAGTCCCATAAGTTCTCTATCGGGTTCAGATCAGGAGATTTTGCTGGCCACGGTATTCGCTCAATGGCTTCACTTTCAAGGAATTCGTCAGCGAGGTTTGATTGATGTGGACAAGCATTATTATCCATAAATAAAAAGTCAGATCCATATGCACCTCTGAAAAGTCTTACATAAGGTTCTAAGGCCTCATCCCGATATCTCTGGTCGGTCACAGATCCGCTGTTGAAAACGGGGACGTACGTCCATCGATCATTATTCCTCCCCATACCATCACACCTGTACTACCGAAACGGTCACGTTCCATAATGTTCGAAGGAAGATTTCGCGTTCCTGACTCCCTCCAGATGTAAACACGTTTAGAATCAGATGTTAAACTAAACCTCGACTCATCAGTAAAGAGAACATGGGTCCATTGGTGTTCACACTAGTTCTGATGTTCTTTGCACCAATTAAAGCGATCCCTCTTTTGTTGTGAAGTCTGTAAAACACATACCTTTGGCTTTCTGGCATAAAGGCCTTTTTCATTAAGTCTTCTGTATACAGTTTGCCGTGATACAATAGTTCCAGTGGAGGCTGCAACCTCTGAACTTAAGTGCCGAACAGTAGACTTCCTGTTACGAATGGGCAGTTAATGCGAAATATCGATCTTGAGAAGCAGTTGTTATTTGTTTAAGACCTTGTCCAGGACTCCTTACAACAGTTCCAGAGTTCTGAAATTGTTTCCATAGCGTAGAGACTGTCTGTCTTGAAATATTCACACATCTCGCTGCTTCCATGATTGTCTTGACCTGCTTCTAAACGGCCGATAATTCGCCACTTCACAGATTCTTCCAAATGATACTTCGGAGTCATAACAAACCATTTTGAGTGCTTGCACATTGAAATCAAACGCTGTATTACAGAAATTCACTCTCTGTAATACTCTGTATACTCATATATATATAAATTACTTCCATGGTTTTAAAGAACGACGTAGAAAGCTGAAAAAAATTGCTCTCTTTAAGAAATTCCAGATAGAATAAGCTATGCAAATTTCATGACTCCAGAGCTCAGGATTCGAGAGTTTTTTCTGCTTCAGACAAGCAGATTTTCTGTTTGAGATAAGATTTTATTGGGAACAACTAGGGAAGACTGATAATAAATTGATTTTGGCCTTCCATTTGGAAAAAAATCCGATTCCGTACTTGTTTTCCTATTCGAAAGGGATTATTTGTTTTGAATTAAACGAAAATCAGAGAATTTTTAATTCTTGTTTAAATCTAATTAATCTCCATTACTTCATAACTAGATAATATCAGATATATTTAAAATACCAAATATGATTTTCACTTCACAAAGCAAATGAACATTAGGTTACACCAGACATTAGGAATTTGTATGGGTTCTCCAGATTACTTTGGGATGTGGCAAATGACCCGAATTTTTAAGAGAAATCATTAATCCAAATGTTGTATTGCTTGAATCTATTTATGTGCAAAAATGAGTTAGTCATTAATGACCGTTAACGGAATTGAATGTGAGGATTTTTTTATTTAAAAAACCTTTTTAGTTGTTACTGTTATTTCTTGTTTGCAACACTTTTTATTTGATCTTTTCAGTGTAAAACGCTTTTATTAATACTCCATCAATTACATTTTATTTGTCTGGACTTTCCTTGAAATGTCCGGAATCCTAATCGATTTTGCCATGCACTTTCATTTTCAAGTCTGGTAATCCTAGCTGAACATTCTCTATCAATGCACTTAGAAAGTTCATGTTAGCACTGAACAACGGGCAAGAAGAGCTTGAACAAAAAGAGGCTCTTTAGCCTGAGAAAATCTCAATGTTACATCCAGATATGTGTACTTTACAGAGCAAAGAATCTGTCACAGAAGGATTCAACATCGCGATGGACGGCACGTAATGTCTCAAGAAACCTCAAAGTATAGAATTCTGATATTTCTCTCGACACTCACGACAATGTGTCCACTTCTGAATAAGCAATGTATTTTTGAAATGTCCGCATTTAAAGTTTGAAAGTGTAGATGAAATCTATTTTATTTCATACCCAGTGAAGAATACGTGTGTGCTGCATTTAAAGTTTAGAGTGAATGGCAAAAGTAAAAAGAGACACAAATGTGGTAAAAAAAATGTCAGGGAATTGAGGAGGGATGGACACCTTTTCTGGAATACATTGGTAGAGGTACATAATATGGAACTCTTGATTTTGGGATTGCCAACATTTTTTTTATTTTTCATTTCCAATACACAGTAGGCATTGCAGACAAACATCCTTAGCCTCAGTACACAATAGAAGTTAAGCATACACATTACTAAATAACAAAGCATCAGAATAAAACTGTTCAGATAAAAGCAATTAAAAATCAATGAGGATAAAAGTAGGATACAAACAGAGAAATATAACACTACAATGCTAATACAAAAAAACTACATTGCAACACAAACTAGTTCTGCATCGCAACATAAAGAGAAAATACAAAAAATCAGAAGAAAAATTACCGGAATGATCACCCTGAAAGTTCTTTCGTTCTGCAGTACTGGGAATTCTCAGTATCCCTATGAATTGCTTTGTAGCAAAGCAGGTGGACTATGTCCATAGGGTCAGACTGTATTCAAAGCGAACAGAAAGGTTTGGTGACAATTCCAACTCTTTGTAGAGGACGGCAAGACAATCATACTCAGTTATAAGGCGAAAACATGTAGCCACATCACTCAGTGGTTTGTCAGGCAGCTTCAAGACAGTGTTTGCTGATATTCTGCCTTGCTGTTCTCGTTGGTAGTTAAAAGCCACTAGATGTCTCAAGTTTCTGTCTTCTAGTTTCGTCGAGTGGAAGTCCTAGAACCTGAGTGTTGCAATAAGAGTTTTCTTTTTTTCGCAACGGCACGTAAGATGGGACATCTGATTTTAATATTACCAAAAGTAGGGGATGGGTTTGATGGGAAGTAGATAGGAATTCTCAAAAAATGTTTATCACAGATCATTGAATGCTGGACTGTACTCTTTATTCTGAAGTGTTTCACAATGTTACACGTAAGAGAGTACTGTCTCATGACATTGCAAAGTTCTGGGGAATACTTAATCGCTTACCACGGAAACCGATTCTGTATTTTTTTCCATTGAACGTTTCAAGAATAGCCAAAGGGAGAATACTAATTGGAACACCAAAACTCATGAATGACTAGGCTGCACGAAAAGAAGGGGTAACTTTCAACATTACTATGGTTAGCTTTCAATTGGAACACTTGGCCATGGTAGCCTTGCTGGAAGAGTAGCGGATTTGCAACCGGAGGGTTGCGAGTTCGAAACTCGATCCAACCAAAGACCGTCGTGTACGCGGGTGCTGGTGCACGTTAAATCTATCGTGGCCTCAAATGTCCTCACGTTGGCGTGGTATGGAAGTTTGGAGAGTGGGGTGCAAGCTCAAGTGTTTACCTCGTCATCTGATCGTTGTTCAAAATTACTTGGGTTGTTCTTCGACCTTTCCTTTCGGAATTGGTTGTGTTGCTCCATTGCGATGTTAATCAATATACCTATCTACCCTTCGGGGTTGATACCGGACAGTCGACAATGTTGCTCCAGTGCAATGTTAATTCAACTCTACCTACCCACTTTTAATTGGAACAGTTTTTCTTAATGAATTAAAACGCCAAACCAAAAACTAATAAATGAATAGATAATTTATTAAACATGGAAGAAACTTGTACTCCGGACTTGTCCGGATTTTGATGCGTTGGCGGATCTATTTTAATAGTTATCAATAGAGATATAGGGATGTTGCATATTACACGCATTTATTGTATCTGTAAATATGGTAAATAGTGTGGGAAAACATGTAATTAATAAGATTATTTACGAAGAATTTAAGAAAGAGACTGGGAATTAAAAGATTTTTAGAAGTATAGTTTATTAACTTTTATCGAGAAGCACTACATACATACTACATACACTACACACACTAGAATACTATTCTTTATTGAAAAATTAATAAGGGGAACAATATACAATGGGAGCAACATACGGCAACACGCATAATAATGCAATATGATGCACGTAATATAGACAGGAACGGATGGTATACAACAATAGCTTACTATTTTCAGTGATTATGCATAGTAATATCCGGGACCATTCACAGTAATAGCACCTGAAGATAAAATTACATTTTGATGTTAAATTTATTACCCGATTGGAGCTATATATGCTGATTTGTAGCGCAACCAGCATATAACTCAGAATTTATCAAAATAATTAACGGGCTTACTTTAAAATGTGCTGGAGTGATTAATTATGAGTTAGGTACATTGAAATATATCTTTTTTTGGGTTGTAGATCGCATAAAAGCCTATTTAGAAATATTCAATTTAGATTTCAGCTATTTATTTTTACGCGTGGAAAACTACTAGAATCACATTTTCAGTTTGCTATAGAAAAGAACTTAAGACAGATTTATCGAAATTTTACTTATTTTATTACATCTTTTGAATTCTCAGAGTTCCCAGAAAACTGTTTCTGGTATACTATTTTTTACACTTGATTCTCAGAATCAGATGCATTTTTGCTATATGGAGTTTAATGGGAGATTTAAAACGAATAAATGTCGTATTTTTTATTTAACTTTACTCAACAGCTCGAGTAGAATTAATTCAGTGTAGATTAAAATATTATCAAAATACATTCTCTATCATAAAAAATAATCATTTAAGTCTTAAAAAAATAATTTTATTAACTAAATTTTAAATATTTAAAAAATATCTACAGTTTACTTGGTACGCAAGTACATATGCATGCAACATTCATTCATATAATCGATAACATTTACAATTATTTGTTCCATTAACATGTTCTAAGAGACGGATTCCAATATAATTTGATACGATATTATAATACTAAGACTTCTCTTCTCTTAACACATATTGGGGATACAATTTTCAAATGTACCATGATATATTAATCGATAATTTTAATAATTTTAGCACGTCGCTTATAAGAGGATTTTCTATAGAGATTTTTCTGTAGAGAGATAGAGGGCACTCTAGTGTTTCTGTGATTGTTCGTATTTTCTGTTTCTCTCCATTCCAAAAATAAAGTAACTTGACTTTTCTGTGAAACTAAATGTAGGTGGTTGTATTTTAGTCTCAGAATATATTCACTATATATTCTATACCCTCTTTATGTCTAGCTTCTCATAGAATAAATCTTAAAATTCAAGGTAAAATATCGTCAAAACGGAGATAAATCGATTAGGTCTTAACCACAATTATTATTTTTCAGTACTTTGTTTATGCTGACAAGGAAAAACTCTATTGTCTCTCATAAATTTAATAACTTTTAGAGTAATAATTTTTATATAGTTGCCTTTTCAGCTTCAATGATGGCAGCTATTTGTTTATTGTACATGGTATAAGCAGAAATGAAAATGGCCGCTTGCAAACATTTCAGTTATGCAGTCAAATAATTATGTAGGATGCATTTTATAACTCATTAAAAAAAATAATTTTCACAATTTGTGCACATTTATAATGCATTCAATATTGATGTTTTTAATAATTAAATTAATTTTACCTTAAATGTTTAAAGCAATAAATTTATCCCAATTAAATTAGATTTTTAAATAATATAGATTCACTGCTAGGCTTAGTTTTCCTGCTTCTGACAAACCAAGTCTGCTTCACGTGCTTGTGGTTTTTCTTTTCCGATTGCTAGTCTCGTGGCAGCTTTTAACGTTTTGTGTTGATCTTTTATTAAAAGCAAGGCTCAAATTGCATTACTTCCATTCTATAGTTAAGTATGAAAAATTGGTAACACCAGAAATTATTTTCTCAATAATTGCCTTGGATGTATTAAGGGTAAAATTCAAGACATAAACACTAAAAGAATTCAAGTAAGATATTTTAAATGTTAAATTTAAGGCCATATCTACAAATGTTACAAATATATTCTGTAAGCTAAATATGTGGGCGCAAGTATGAAGCTCAGTTTGTTCTGTAAGTCGGAAACAATTCAACAGTTCGGAACTGCCAACTTTCGACGTAACATATTTCATTATGATGTGAATACGTCTCTAAAATCGGAAAGGGGGCATACTTGAAAAGTCTAGCGTTACAATTATTTTGTCTTATGATTTCAGAACTAGAAAAACATCCAGAAGATAACTATCGCATCGTGTAGACAAAGGATGTTAATACCTTACATGACCTTTGAACCGAGTGCCAGGCACACTGATGAACGCGGGGAGAAGTTCACAATATGTCGAAATTCTACGGAGCTGTGCTAGCTTTGGTCCAGTGTAACTTTAGATTGCATGGGGTGAGGACTGTGTTAGTAGTGTCATTCAAAAACTACTGAACTACTCTACAATCACAAAACTTTGATCAACAAAATTATCCTTCAATATTAATATCAAACTGCACTTTATTCGTTCAAACTGTAAATTTAACGTTGAGTGTCATGTGGAGATTGGGTGGTTCTTATGTATTTAAAGGTAGGTAGATAATCAGAGATGGCCGGTTCATGGATTTTATCGTATAGTGGATTTATATTGCGTATGTGCTTTCAAGGATCCGGAATAACCCCAGAACGCATCAAAGATCTACGATGTAGTGCGAGCACGGAATTATAGGTACTGAAAAGGTTGACCCAATAAAAAGGCTATGCGTTATATAGTAGGATGGGTCTAAGGGAGGTTTACATATTACCGAAATCTTGATGCAGGTGTTACCAGGAACGATGAACGGCGTCCAAGAGTTCTGAATGAAGAGGAGGTACTACAGGAACAATTGTGGTGGCTCCTACTCTACTGGTGATGGCGAGGGTTCAGAGACGAGAAAAGACGACATACCAAGGTTCCGTGAGAAGACAAGGATTCCTTTTTTATTTCAATAGTGAGAGCGAGCAACAGGAAACAGGAATTCCGGGGCTGGTTGACGAACGGGACTAACTTCTTAAAACGCATAGGGCTTGAATTACGGCGTGCAGATGGTACGGACTTCGAAGTGGATTAGTACTATTCAAAAATCTGTCAAAATCATTGTGAATCCACAACCACAGCTGGACGAATATTTGTAGAAGTCACGCAACAAAAAGAATCAGGCTTCAGGAGCGACTGGTCATCATTCAAGTTCTAGGGGCAAGATGGCTGGCCCATACCATTTTCAAAAAGGCACTCGGAGCGCAGATCCGATACAACCTTCACACATCGAAGCGGCCGGCAAGAAGAGCGAGTCTCCAAGAAAACCTCTCCAAAACTGACCCTCAAAAGTTTACCATAATGTGGTTTTTCCAACCAGAACTCATAGCGAATCACGGTTCACCTATGAGCTCCAGCCAAGGTCAAGGTTGCAAGATTTCCCAAACACTCCTCACAGCGATCACAAGTGACCAATGAACTCGTACTGTGCGCATGACCGAACGCCCAAAAAAGAAGCCAAGTGTCCGAGGTAATCGCCTTTGAAACGGAAGTGAAAGGACGAAGGAAAAAGGAGACGGTGAATATCCGGCTTCGAGAAAATTCTAGTTTGTTCCCGAAAGTGGTTGGGTAGGGGTGACTCGATTTCTAGGTATCCCCTTTTCTTGCGGTCAGGGAAGTTATGTGGCATTTAAAATACAAAAGCTATTTTTAGCTCTCACTTCGTGCTTAGGAAGAAACTCGCGTTAAGGGTGAATTGACTGATTTCAAATCGCGATCTGAACGAATACACTGTGTGATGTCTTTACATCATCACATTGAGTATTAACAATAAACAATTGTTCAAACATCCTATCTCTGCTTCATTCATTCAACAATTCAACATCAGGCTCGAGTATTCACGTCGAAACTACGGTTTGTGTTCTCGACACAACCTACAATTTTTTTTTCAAATGCTTATAATAAAGAATAGAACACCATTGCAAGCTTTTGAACGATACTGTATTGAGATACGCTCAAATCACTTAAACTCGTTGAAATAAGAACCCGTTGAATTAAAACCCGTTGCAATAAGAATACAAAGGGTTCTAGAAATCACTTATTCCTATTCAAGTGCTTATTAATAACTTATAATTAGAACTAGAAAATTTTAACATATTACCAAATATAGAAAATTGCACACGTATTAATAATTTAATTATACTAATGCATGTGCGTATTCACAAAGTTTCTTTTTAAATATAGCTTGCGCTTTTCTACTATTTTATCATAAATATCATCGCTTGCATTACTTGTTTCCTTACATCTGTATCATGGCCTAATCTGTATTCATTGTGCTAGAGCAATATTTTTAGTGAAAATATTTAAATGTAACTTCAACCAATGATATATAAAGCGAGGATAATTTAAATATAACTTTAGTCAATGATACAGAGGAGAGTATAAAAAGTGATACTATACGTCTTAACAAATTTGCCTTTTATATATTGAAATATAAATCACGTATAAAAACATATACGCCCAGTTTTAGTAATCCCTCTTCGGATATATATTATTATAATCCCAATATATAATCCAGATATCTTTAGAGATCAGTACAATCGGAAAAATACCACGTACATTCAATGACTAAAGTCTGGAAAGTTGTCTGTAGCTTAACAGTATTAAAGTGGGACTGGAGAAAATTGAGTAGAGTTGAACGAAATATCCAAAAGTGGCTAAAATGAGAAAAGTATATACTCAACACCGAAACTCTTTCTGGGAGTTTTCTTAAATTTTTTCCTCTTCGGCATAGAAACCAACTTCTTACCCTAGAAGAACTCATATATCTATTTTATACTTTTTCAAGGACCATTGGTATGCCATTTGGAGTCGCAACCGACAATATTTCTACAAACAACTAAAAAAGTAAAGGACGAAAGGGAGGTGTTTTAACCTATGTGAAAGTTGTTTTTTGCTTTCTCCCTAAAGCGGTCGAAACAACTTTAAAGAACTAATGGAAAGCGAAAAAGTGGTGGAATATTTTTCTGAGAGAAAACTTTTTTCATCTTGTATTTCCTCATTTTCGAATTTTTTGGGTTCAGTAGTTTTTTATTTCAAACTATTTTTATTTTTCCAGATGACTTTTCAGCACGTCTGGAAAATTATGTGTTACACAGTAAATTTAAAATTTGGTAAAAATGCTGCCGTATAAAATTATTTGATAACATTAAGAGGAGAGTTGAAATAACCTTAGAAATAAAAATAGATGTTTAATAACTTACTTAAAATCAGTGTAATGGAAATAAGGTGTCAAAGAAGCATTTATTCTTGACACGTACTTCAGAAACTCTTATTAAGTTTCGAACTTTCTTGTTCTATCACTTCGAATATTTTAGTCTGTAACTTTTAGTAAATATGTTATACAAATTTGCCTGCACAATTTAGGAAGTGACTGACTGCTGACATTTTCCGATAAATATTGTTATCTAAAACACTTTTTCTTTAGGACGTAAATAATTAGGCATGGAAAACTAACAAAAATTGAATGCAGAAAGCTTTAATAAGGCCGGCATTATTTTTATGCTATAAAGAAAGTAATAGTTGTGATTTCAGTAAACAAATAAATGTGATGTCTGATGAAGCAAAAATCTTGAAATGTGAATTATTATGCATCGATACATCAAGAAACGATTTAATAATATGATAGCATGAATTATATATTTATGATGGAAGGTTTTATACTGTATTTTTAAGAAATTAAATGTTTTTGTGTATAAATATAAAATGGGATTTATACACAATACTTTGTTCATTAATAACAATAGCATATATATTTGGTTTGAGTTCAAACACAAATAAGAATGGAGAACAGAAATGCAGAACATTTTAATCTAGACGTCTTTAAAAAATTAGGGAATTCTTATTTTCAGAGAAGAATTAAAACAGATGTAGCTAACAATTTTTTTGGCAATTCTATTCCCCTTCATATTTACTACCATTTAAAAATACTTACTGATGACACTTAAGAAGACTCATTGAAGAGTATCAAGACAGGATCTTGATCTTCTGTCCTGATGATGTTGTAGCATTTGCTCCACCGAAATAGCTACTGAACATTTTACACATGTTTTCAATCTTTATATTAGTCATATTTTGAAGTTTTTAAAGTTTTGTTACCAGTTTGACTACTGTTTCATCTGTTTATCTAATGGATCTTGTGTCGTTCTCTTTAGAAAAGGTCTTTTTCACCATAAACATAATCATATCAAATGTTCATTTCATTTACCAGTTTTTATACTATTATTCAATAGACTATAGAGGTTACTATAGATGAAACAAAATAATTTCCCAAAGTATCATTCGAATTTAAAAAGGCCAACGGGAGAATTCTATCTTTAGTAGCGTACGAAACACAAAATAACTTTTCTTATATTCGAAAAACAATTCAGGAAGACAACAGATAGGGAAAGGAAGTCTTTAATTTGAAATTGAATACGAGAACTGAAATATTTGTCGCAGTATCCATTTCCTCTCTCTTTGGGGAAACACAATGAATTAGACCTCAACATGTCACTATGGTATTAAATCATTTGTGTACAGAGACCGATATTTATTTGCTTTGGTAATTTCCAATATTTGCTTTTAGAAAGCAGTCGAAGAAATCAAGATCACTATTTCATATTTCATGGATAAAAATAAAACAGATCATGAAAGTAAAACAGTCTAATTATTTTTCATGTATCTTTCTTTTCATATATACTCTCATTTAAAAATATTTTACTGAAGATGTTTATAAAATCATATTGGTTTTTATTCCAGATAAATCTGATATAGGTATTCTGTTGGGTTCGATTTATTTTATTTCCTGTTTCCAGTTTCGAGTACTGGATTTATTGAATGAAACTCCAAGCTAAAAAGGGTTTAGAGAAAAATCTTTAAATTAATCAAAATGATCACATACGAAGACAAGAAATGCGTACAATACAAAAATATTTAGATAATGGACAACGTTTGACCTTTCTGAGGGGTTTACCGTTTAGAACGGTTCATATAACCGTTTAGAAACTTGCATTCTTCCTTAAAAAACTTGCAACCAGTTTTAACCACCTTGACAAATAGAGCGTTTTGTTGGATTATCTCAACCGATATATAGATGTGGTTATTTAGTCATTAAATGTGATGTTGTGTAAAAGCAATTCAGCACGCGAATTACGTGGCGCTCAGAGGGTTAAGTAATGTCATTGTCCTTATCAAAGGATTATTTACCATGGTGATAAAATAGCAGACATCCATTTCTTTTGCCAGTATCTACGCTGTTACGTAAAGCAATAAGCCGATACTATAGATAAAACGAAATAATTTCCCAAAGTGTTACTCTAATTTCAAACGGCTAGCGGGAGCAAGTACAAAAGAGAAGTCCTCTTCATTAGCGTACAAAACACGAATCACACTAGAAAAAAGAAGCAAGGCGGATCAGATACACAAGGTGAGGTAGTCTTTGATTCGGAATTGAATCTGAGAACCCAGATATTTTTCGCAGCGTCCCTTTCCTTTCTCTCTATTCGGGAGAAACGCACTTAATGAACTGAACCTCAATCTCTGGGCAGTACTCAAACAGGCGTGTGTACGGTGCAGTGCTATTAAAGTAATTGTGTACACAGAACGACGTTTATTCCGTTCCTCCCGGGCGAACAAAATCTCGTTATAATAAATTACATCCAATTCTGCTCCGGGTACGTGAAATGTAGAAAAATCAGCCCCGAAACGCTCGGTCACTCGAAGCAATATATGCGAGTCCGTGAAGAATGATTATAATAAAGAAACTAGAGTTTAAAATTTGTATTTCGGAACGCAATTTTGCGTTGCTTTTACGAAGGCGAGGAGAAAAAAGCTAGTTTAAACATAATATTCTTAGTTTTGTTCAAGGACTGGAGATTAAAAGATGTAAACGTTTTCTCGTTTTCGTTCGTTGTTTTAAAAAATTTGAAATATTCATAGTTCCTTGAATAAATTGGTGTTGGGAGATGTTTTTTGTGTGTTTATCTAAGCTTTCGTTTTCAGTCAAACGAACAAATTCGTACTTAGTGAATGCAGAAAAATGTTCTAAGGCTTGATATAATTTATGTAGAACGTTAGGTGTTTGAGTTTTATATCTTGTGAATTTTAATGATAGTTTTTATAGGCACGCGTGATTGCGTATATATATTGTAATAGTTTTCTTTTGGTGAAAGGAAATGGATTTTTTAGAAATGCTGTCTTTCAGATGCGAAAAAGGGAGGATTTTAAGTCATTTTTTTATGTAAAGACTATCTGAAAGGGATTCTAGCAAATGGAAGAGCAGAAATATAAAGAAAATTGGTACAATTTTTACAACGTAATATGTATCTTTTTTAATTTGTAACTAATCTGAAAGTATGTTCTATTGAAATTTTTATCGTCAGTTACTCGAAACAATATTTCGTCCTTTGAATTTTCGGTGGAAACACAAAAACTCTCATTAGGCATATCCAGCTATTTTCGACGATGAAAATAACAGTATATGATTTAGATTTTTTAACTGAAGGGAGGGCATATGATTAGAAATTTTAACTGAAGTGAAATATCTTAAAACATTTATTAAGGAGATTATGTCGGCTAAAATAAAATATTCGTTTTCCATGCACCGTGTGTTATTTACGAAAAGAAATTTAATTAGTATTTTATCTATTGGGTGTTATACATTTAAATTTAAAATAGTTTACTTTTGAATACTTACAGAATATAGTGATAAATAAAAGTTGCTAGAGAAAATGTCTCTTAAAGTAAAACTATTGGGTGTTAAAACATTTGATTATGCAAATTAAATCGTAAGCTTTAAAGTATATTGTTAAAACATCATGTCTAAATATTTTTAACCTACGCTAGACCTCAGCCTTTTCTCCATAAATCTGTCTGGCAGCCCAATATAGTCTTGAAACAAAAATAAAATACAGACCTCCATCAGCAGTATTATCCACTGCGGCGTCAGTAAAATCGTAGCAAATATTGAGGTGGGTTTCTGTTATGTATGAAAGGCTACACAGGGCAAGTTAGGGTTATTAACAAGTCCATTCCTTAGAGATATTTTGCAGGTAGTCGTGTTTAGTGAGAATACCAGCGACTCCTTTCTCTTTAGTTATATCTTTGTAAATATCCAATCAGGAATTGTCAGAAGTAAAACCAACAGCACTTCAAAACAGTTTTTAATTGGGGCATGTTCTTGGCTTTAAAAAGACCATGACGAAAGAAAGTAGTATTTTGTACTTGTCGCTGAATATGAAATTAGGCTGCGCATGGTGAAGGTCAATCGGCTATGCGAGAACAGAACACCACTAGTAAGTGACCTACATCACCCTTGTTTAAATATTATAAAAGCACCTCTCTCTTTGATTTTTTTATTTACTACTATATTCTATACTAAGAGTAAACTTATTTTTTAATTTAAAAACTTAGAACTTATAATTAGTTCTATCACAGATAAATAAAAATTTAGATTAACATGTAACACAAAAATTATATAAAAGCTATTTTCCCCCATTATACAGTTGATATTAACTTCTTAATATTCATGTTCAGATATTTTCACTGTTGAATAAATTATACAGTTCTAATTGATGTTCTGAATTTTGCTGTATGGGTTCTAAGACAAAAATACTTAAATTATTTCTAAAATAAAGGAAGCTGATTAAAATACAGGGAAATTTGTTAGTGCTTTCCAAATTAGATGTCTTCGAAAAATTCGAAAATTCATTTGGTGATAAGTTTTCTCCAATGCCAAACTGTATAAAAAGGTTAACACGAAACCCGTTTCTTTTAAAATTAAACTAAGATGGTGGACTTGGATTAGACGTGAACTAAGAAGGTGCATTACGGAACATCCAAGGATAGCACTAACTTGGGACCGAAGATGGAAAGATATATAGAGGCAGACCACAACTAAGGTGGAAGAGAATGGTCAAGAAAGATAAGAATAAATCTGTCTGAGGTCAAGCCAGACATGCGGCTCTAGACAGGAAGAAAGAGAGGGCTACCAGACTGAAGGACGAAGAAAATAATAAGTATGAATCGATGTCCTATAATTCTTTTAAGGTACTGGATTGAAGTTTGTGTAGAAGCATATTTCCTTCCAATTGCTTCCATGCACTAATAGTGCTCTCTAACTCCTCGAGGAAATTTAGTGTAAACTAATATTCATAAAATACAAATTGAAAATTTATACGTGTTTTCTCTTCAGGTCAAGGTCTCATTAGCATTTTTATACACTCTTGAGGCAAAACATGTTGGAAAACCCTTAAGTGCTAAAATGGCATTTTGATATTGATAGTGCGTCACTAGGGTTGTATGTTACTATGCATCGTAAAATCAATATTAGATGCATATTTGAAAAAGCGTTTTAAGTTTCCCAACTTTTATAGTTTGGTTAATCTCCATCTATGTTTGTTAAGCTTCATAACCATCAAACTTCTTTATTCTTACAATACATTTATAATTGAAGGAAAGAATTGATTTGCAGGGCTTCGGGTAACATAGTGATAATCTACTTTTCAAAATTTTAGGCCAGCAATTTTCAAGTTTTGAAATACTCCAAAATTATAACGATTAGTCTAATATTCAAGAGGCAGGTAACGGTAACTAACCTCTGATGCCGAACAAGTTCAGGATTCAATATTCAGGGTACAACCAAGATACACTATCCTTTTGTCGTGAAAATGTCGAAACCTCCAACAATAGTGTAATATTGTAAAACTTCTCATGCGGAGTAATGTTAGGTATGAAAATAGAAGAATATGTAGGAATTGTCCAGGTTATAATTTAGGAGTCACATTCAGACAAATAATAAAAAAATTTAATGTTATGATTTCGATAAATATCTATCGATGTATAACCCGTCGCATTGATTACGAATGAGATTTAATGGTAAAACACTGATACGAGTTTCTTTACCTGAAAGAAAGTAAAGAGTGAGACTGAATTTTACAAGAGAAAATAGAATTGGACTTGTCTGACGAATCCAGATTTTTGACTTCTATCAAGAATTAATTGATAATTGTTGGAATTAAACTCATTTTGATTTTCTATAAGCAATTTGTAAGAAGAAACAGATTATTTGAACCCTACTTAAATCGGTATCAACAACTTTTAACTCTCTGAGGGTTTCACACACATATATCCGTTCTGCAATCCGCAGTCTTCCTTACTGACCAATATTGATCTTCTTGACCAATATAATCTTTCCTAGGATTTTTTCAATCAATAGATATAGTATTTTATCAATATGTACGGTGTCGAGACGTTGCGTGGTGATCTGAGCCTAATTTACCTTGGGACTTGTTAATTTACCCAGAAAAAATAAGACATTTACTAAAAAACCTAAAGACTATACAAAATTACAAATAACATCGATCAAATTTCTTTTTCACTCCATCTCCAAATCTTCTAAATTCCGAATTAATTTTTTTTATCATATTCTATACAATAATTACGTTTTGCATGTGAATAATTAAAAAATACATTCACAATACTTTAGTTTGCAAATGTGCATAATAAAAAAATATATTTACTAATATTATAGTTTGCGTGTTAAACAAATATGATAATAACGTTTACAAATACGCTAGTAGCAGTTGCACCCTTGCAATAAAAATTAAATTCACGGATCGCCTGCATGCGCTCACATATGTTGTGAGGAGGTAGGTAGTTGAATTAAAGTCACACTGGAGCAACACAATGGGCTATTGGCGACGGTCCGGAATCAGTCTCGAAGGGAAAGATTCGAGAACACCTCGTTATTTTGAACGAGGTCAACACCTGAGCTATGTTGTGGGGAAAAACTTCTCCGAAATCTCGCTACGCATAGAGGGTTTAATACGCAAAAATTTTATTCAGATCTACCACTGAGCAAGTGAGAGATATTTCATTACAACACCAACAGTATTGAACAGAAATAAAGCAAACATAGTTCTCACCTGCTTTGATTTTAAGAAACATTTTATTTAAATTTTAAAACTGAAAAGACTTTAAACAGAAAGTATCAATTCAGCCATCCTCGACGGGGTATGTAGCCCGATATCCATGTCCCAATGCTATCAAAACAAAGCCACAAGCAAATTCATCAAAGCGTTGACACCTCGCCGTGTTGGAGATAAAGATACACATCGCAGAGACTGGACACGTTAATCTTCCAGCTACCCCGACCTTTAATAGAGAAGAAGAACCGGCCACTGGGTATGGGGGGGGGGCGTAACAATAGACCCGGGGTGTTCATTAAGGGGGAACAAATGCTGAACGTGATGAACAACCGGTCTCCATTTGTTTCACGTGACACTTCACATCTCGGAGGGATGAATTTCCGGATATTGGAAGACTCTTTACTCCCATTTTATCCTTCTGGGGGAAAACGTTCCTTCCAGTTCTTTTTCTTTCCAGTTTCCTTTTCTATCGAAGATCCCGATAATTCCATTGGAAGGACAGCAGTTATTTTTATGTCGAGAGAGTGCAACTCTGAGAACCACTTCAGATTGGTGGAGGTAAATCTCTGGAAACGGAGAGGGATATGGGCGTTCAATAGAACTATTCCTATTGTATAACCTCTGGAAGAAAGCATACGATTACAGGGTATACTCTTTCAAATCTTGTGTCCTTCCTTCTGGAAGAGAGTATCCGTGCAAAGTACATTCGATAGCGATCAAATACATTGTGCACTTTCTCAAAAAAGTGACACAACCTCAACGAAAAATAAATTTTACGGCAAAAGGAGATTGCAAAATTGTAAGCATATTTTTACATCGAAATTTTAAATTTGTAGGATTTTTTCACATGCTTATTAAAGATTTGTGCCATATTTCCTGATTTGATGTATACGGTTTGTACGAGTTTACGTTGGAATAGTTTTATCGAAAAACATTCATTTCATTGTATTTCAAATAAAGTCTTCATTTTGAGTTGCATCAATTTTCTCGAGATATGACATGATAAACAAACACGATATCAACACCATAATTTTGTTATTTAGTGTATATGTTACATCGTAAATGCATATGCATTAGTAATTTGGACTTCTTGTTACGACTACCATATCTTAAATATTCAACGAATACAGAATATATTTTTGGGACAGTTATTTTAAGAATTACGCATATTCAGGTGTACATTCTTCTGAATTGAGAAATTGTTTCGGTTTCATTACTTTAACTATCCATAGAGACATTGCTTTATCAAAAGTTTTTTAAAACCTACATGACAAAATTATTTCTTCTTTTTTTTAGTTTCTTGTATTGATTTAACATCTTATCACCAAAAATTGCAAATTATTTTTCGTTAAACATTTAGAAAAGAACCTATGTAATAATTTTGCTATCAATAGAACTTTTAAACTGCATAATTCCTTCTCAGGAGTTGATATATATTTTAATAATTTATATTCATTAAGTAATCTACTTCAATGAAGTATGTTTTGTTTTATCATATACTATCTAACTATATCTGTGTATGTCTTTTTTATTGCATTTTTTTGCGTCACGTATTTTTTATTCTCGGTAATTATATACTTTTTCCGTTGAGAAACACAATTAAGTAAATATGAAAAATTTCTGATTACCCTTAAAATAAGATAAGTCACTACATTTTATTTTCCATAATAATCTTCACATAGGTTAATCTTATCAAATTAAAAGGAGCTTTCCCCTATTCAAAGTTAATTTTCTATAAAACGGATACCCTTTTCCCAACCGATTGGAAAGGATAAGCCTCCCTCCTAATCACAAGCGATTAGACCACCCACCCGACGAATCGGATTAAGTTGTTGAACTTACACGCGCGATAACGAGTTTTGTTTCAGATACAGGGCGGCGCCATTAATAATTCTCAGTAGCCCCGATGGACAATTGGTTTTCCGTGACAATGGGGGCGCAGCTCTAAAAGTGAATAATTAAATTCTGTATTCCGCCTTCCTCTAGATTTGGGCCTTCGGAAGATTAAGCAATGAGCCGACTTGTAGGCACTGGATTCTCCCGGGCGTATGTTGAACAAGTACAATGAGAATTCCTGGGTTTAATGCAAATTCCCACAGCGTTGCTGGGACAAAAGCCTGAGTGGGACCTGTGTTGGAGTGGACAAAAAGGAATGGTTTTAGAGATGATGGGGGAAATGGGACATTTATCGCAAATGGAGCCTGTCTCGGAGGAAGGTTTTCAGACCAATATAGCGTCTTAGCGTCATTGTTTACTGAGACTTTCTTGATTGTTATAGCGTGTAATGAGACGCGTCAAAAATGGAGAGAGAATATTGATTGTTGGAAGAACTTGGTGTTTGCTGTTGCACAGGCGGATAGGTGAGGAGTGAGGGTTGAAGTGAAAATAAGGAGTGAGAGAAAGATAATTTGTATGATTGAAGTGAGAATAAGTTGATTGAATGAATCATTGGAGTGTAAATGAGGAGTAAGAGAGAACGAATGGTTGAAGGTAAAAATAAGGAGAGAGAGAACTTCTGATTCTAGCGAAATTAAGAAGTAGAGAGAGAGAGAGAAAAAAACGTCTGATTATAGTGAAAATAAGGAAAACGAGAGAAAATGTTTGATTGAAATGAAAATAAGGAAATTGTGAGAATGTGTTGTGATTAAAGTGAAAATAGGGAGTGAGAGAGAACGTGTATGATTGAAGTGAAAACACAAGAGAGAATGTGTGATTCAAGAGAAAATTAGGAGTGTGTGTGAGAGGGAAAATGATTTGTTGAAGTGAAAATAAGGAGAAAGAGAGAGAGAACTTGTGAGAGAGAAAATAATTTGTTGTAGTGAAAATAAGGAGAAAGAGATAGCGTGTTCTATTGAAATGAGAATGAAGAAATTGAGAGAATGTGTTACGATTGAAGTGAAAAGAACGAGTGAGAGGGAACGCATGTGATTAAAGTGAAAATAAGGAGAGAGAATGTGTGATTGAAGTGAAAATTAGGAGTGAAAAAGTAAACAAGCGGTTGACGTTAAATTAAAGAGAAAGATAGAAAGAAAAAGAACATGTGCTTGAATTGAAAATGAGAATAAAAGGAGAGAACGTGTGATTGAAGTGAAAATTAGGAGAGAGAAAGATAGAACATGTGATTGAAGTGAAAATAGGAGAAAGATAGAGAACTTGTGTGATTGAATAGAAATAAGGAGAAAAGCGAAAGATGATGGAAAGAGTTTGAGAGGAAGAGTAAAAAATTAGACTTAGTAAGGATGACGAGAAACAGTGTAAACGGGAATTACAATATATACAGTTAGAAAGAATTCAGAAACAGAGGAAAATCAAAGTAAAATGCACTTTTCTCTCCATAATACGTAGATATGCACAAATTGAGATGCTAAGGAGGAAAAGAGACAGGAAGAGGGAAGAGAGAGAATGCTATAAAAGTCTGTTCAAATGTTTAAACATTCATAAAAACATCTTTCTTAAGGAGACGACATATAATAAGTTATCAAATTTTTAAAAAGGTAATAAAAAGCAAATCTCAAAGAACCGATTTAAGGAACAGACAAATCCTACCTAATAATATTCTTTTATAAGATTTGATTGGAATAAAAGCAAATATCTATTACTATTGAGATGCCTAGTTCAGAATTAAAACAAATGCTCTACATGAATCAAAACAATTAAATGTCTTACTTCAAATACTGAAAATAATTTAAATTTAATTAATTTTCATTTGAAAAGTATTTTTGATGTTAAAAATTCTTTAAATTTACTGGAAAAATTTAGTTACTGAAATTTATTTTATTTATTTGGCTATCGTAATTTGAAATATTAAGATATCTCAGTATACACGTGAAGACTTCTGTAGGGTTCTCATTAAAAATGCTTGGTGATTTTCTAGATCATTTTTATAGATAAGCAATTTACAAAATGTCACGCTTGTAATGATTAGATGGTCACTGGAGATTCCACTCTACTCTGCTGAGGCTGACAGTTGAAAAATATATTTGATCGTGAAAGACTTCTTGAGCACATAATTCATGTAATGATGCTTAATTACATATTTTTATTGGATTTTGCAAAATAGCTCAATCATCCATCTGCTTTTTATAATGTTTTTACATTCAAATAAAAAAATTATGAATGTCCTATATATGAATCAATGCGACAGTAATCAATACGACATGAATTTATACAACTCAAAACATGGAGCTTCTTAGTAGACAAAAGAAAACAAAAATTACATACTATTTTACCTTGCCACCCAATATTATATTTTAATAAAAGAAATTTCTTTGTCACGAAAACTATTTTCATTATACCCAGATTCGAAGTTAAATCGCGTATAATTTTTAAAATTGTAAATGAAGAGTCAAGAAATTACTTAAGACGATAAGTGATATTTATGAAATAAAATTGATAATTTTTCTGACACTATTGGAGATAACTTAGGAAGAGAGTAATAGTCCCATAATTGCATAATAATTTTCATATGCGTCATTTCAAGTAAATTAAAGCTTTAAATAAAGACGTTCAATTAATGGTGAAAACAGGTCATAAAAAAAGTCAATACAAAGACATTTCTCCTCAACAATCAGTCACTCTCTAGGGTACAACGTTTTAAAAATGATTCATAAAACTGTAAACACTTTAAATAAGATTCCGAAATATATTTCGGAAGCATTTTCATCGCTCTATTGTGTAATTAAAAAACAACAAAGTAAAGAGATATTTACATACTCAGTAAATACATCAAATCATGCATGATTGTTTAGGTTTTTACAACTAGGGGGATCAGAGATCGGAAAATTTTAAGTTCCTTCATACAAAAGGAAATAAATAAGCAAATTAATAAATGCATCAGATCCTCAGAGACTGCTTGTGCAGTTCTTGAGTCAATTTCATGCTACACTCCATACTGTAATACAAAATAAACAAATGAGATTTTTCTGTTTCAGCTACCATCGATTGTTCAACTTCATAAATAATGCTTGCAAAATGCATTGTTTACTTTTCCACGGAAGTGTATTCTTTTTATTCATTCCTTATATTCTCATTCGAAACAAACGGGGAATAATAGAATAATTTCGATTTGGATCCAAGATAGTCAGACGGTTAAATTCTGCCGCAAAACCGTTCATGTAAACTGTGCTTTATTTATCTATGATGAATTTCAAAACATTTTAATCATTTATTGGTAAGTGTGTTGACTACAGTTACATTATGGTTGTCGTTATCTCATAATTTCCCCATTTCAATACATTCATAAACATTTCGAAGCATATTTTTAATCCCACCATTCCTGGGTAGTACAGCTTCGGATACATTAAAAGATTATCTGTTTTACGTACGAAACGTTAAAGTATATTCATTAATTCCTTCTGTGCCCATTCAGCTTCATCCCCATGAGGGTGTCCCCCAAAATATAATGTTCCCGTTTAGGGCATATGTTTTACCCATTACATTTTTTTCCAAAAAAAGTAAAACGACATTTTTCTCATTTCTAAGTCTCAAAGGGAGTAAAATATACGATAAAATATTTTTCACGGAGAAGGTTTTTACGAGACTGAAGAGGTTAAAAACACTAATGACGTATTTTAAATCATTTTGAATTTGTTGAATGGGAAGGTTTGAAAACGAAAACCAATCAAGAAATGTATATTTGTGTGTGTGTCAATAGGTTTTGGTTTGGATTGGATACTGAGACTAGTGCAATAACTGAGACTAATGCAGTGCATAAAGGTTTAAAATTTGGTCTCTGTTCGGGGAAGGTTTTTGGATCTACTAATCCCATCAAAATTCTAAAT
Organism: Meta bourneti; assembly: GCA_933210815.1. Taxonomy (NCBI): domain Eukaryota; kingdom Metazoa; phylum Arthropoda; class Arachnida; order Araneae; family Tetragnathidae; genus Meta; species Meta bourneti. The sequence continues at coordinate 50,582,538 of OW119923.1, forward strand.
TTCTTATTATTGTTCTTCCGATGTTGTTTTGGAAGCAATTTGTATTTCAATACGATAGTTTAAACTATATACGAGAGGCTTTTTCTGTCGTTAGATGAAAGTATAGGTATTGTTTTTGTGGTGAAATGTACTTCCTGTACATATTCGGGACGTGACGTTACTTTGCTTGTTTTTTTAATACGATTTCAGCATTTCCCCAATAATAATTCCCAAGAAGAAATTTCTCATGAATTGATGCAGGATACATGATTGGTCAACGCCTATTGCATTAAACACCAAACGTTGCCAAAACGGTGATAAACTGCATTTTAAGAAAATCCCTACTCATTTTCATGCTAGACCATTTGGGTAACAAGATGTAAATCTCCGTTTTCGGTTTTGTTTTTTTGCACTGAAAATCCCGCTGATTTAAGTACCAATTACTAAAATTTAGTGGTTTAGAAGATTTTTCGTGTTTCTGTAGAAACCTGCATATGTAATATTTGCGAATCCGTTTGATTTCTGTTATGCCTTTTGATTGGTATGGTGATCACAACATTTGTATAACTACCCAGTAGGTCCCGCGTTCAAATCCCGTTTTGTAAGTGCATATAATGTTAGTGACTATCATTGTTAGGAGTAAAAGCAACTTACCCACATAGCCGTAAGCTCGTTCTTTGCAGCAGTACTAAAGGCCAAAGAGGTCAGTGGCAGGGCGTTAAAGATATAAATAAAAATTATTGCTTTTATTAATACAATAGGTAGGTAGTTCAATTTACGTCGCACTGGAGAAACACAACGGGCCATTAGCGATTGTCCAGGATAATCCTGAATCCATTTTGAACTACACTCAGATGATAAAGTCAACACCTGATTTGCCCCCCCCCCCCCCACTCTCCAAACTTCCACACTATGCGAACGTGAGGACATTTAATGCCACGACAGATTTAATATGCACTAGTCCCCATGTACACCGCAGTCTTTGGTTAGATGGAGTTTATCAATACGGAGTTCGTATAAAATGTTCCAGCTTTATTTCAATCAGATTGAAACATAGTATTAGTGCATGTATTAACCTTCCAAGTGCTTTCGATGAGATAGCACGTCCATCAAGACCTTACCAACTTTGCTAACTCTGCAACTTTGCTATTTCGTCATCAACATTTTGACGATTTTGTTGCTGATGACGAGATTAAGATCTGCTCAGTTTGTTTTCTAACGAAGATATCTCGTCCATCATGATCTGGTCAATTTTGTTAATGACCTACCTAGTGGATGTATCGAATCATCAGAAGAAAACTGACCAGATCTTGATGGACGAGATAACTCGTAATTAGAAGAAAACTGACAAGATCGTGATCTCATCATCATAAAAAAAAATCGTCAACAACTTGATGACGAGATATCTAGTCATTAACAAAATTGATCAGATATTGATGGACAAGATATCTTGCCAAAACCACTTGGAGGTTTAAAACTGAAGAAATCTGACCCATAAAGACATAATATAACGACATTATGTTCATGAATTATACATATAGAACCCAGGGGTTGACATCCGAGCTGCGTGGAGGTTAAAGTCAGAAGAGCAAAAAAGTATGTGTAGTACAGTAAGTAGAGTATAGGAGAGATGTACAAACAGCAGATTTTTAGGAGTTCGTTGAGTCGTTAAAGATAGGAATACAATGACGTTGAATAAATAACGAGTTAGTGTCTGGAAATGTGCGAGAAATAAATAGCAAATGTAAATATAATGCTTAAATTAAAAGCATTTGGATTTCGTTACATGAATGGAAATAAAAAGAATGTCATTTAATACAACGAGACATGAGAGTGGATTTTTAAAAATTTAATTACAATATTTTGATTACAAATGATACGTATTGAAAAACTTTAATGCAGAATAAGAATTCATGCACTTTGAAACAGATTGTACAGATTGAAAATTTGCTAAACAACAGTGACTAATTTTGTAACATTCTGATATTGCTCTTATATTGCTTACTTATTTAGCATGTTAATTTGTCGTTGATGTAATACATCTAAGATGCATGAACTTATATTATTCTCATAGAAAAGAATGCTATATTAATTAGTGGGATTCTTTGAAGGTAGAAATGCATTGTCTCCAAATATCAATTGCTTCTCACAACAATGCCCTAATGGTTTTAACAAGTGTTCTCATACTCACGGAAATATAGAAGACAATATACTTTGTAAGAAAATCTTTTGATCAAGAATAAGCAATTCTATCCCACGTGCACCATTTAAAACCTCGGTTAATTAATGAAAATACAGAGAGAATTTTAGTTGTACATGCTTATTAATATAAATTAACGAAATACAGTGAAATAGAAGAGAATCCCAAACAGAACTCAAATTAATATTACTGAGCTCATTAATAAGAGATTCAATTTCAACTTATCTGTAGAAATAACGAAATAGAATAAATAGGAGATAAAATTGAAAATAATTAGTTTATTACTATTAAGGTTAAGTTTGTAAAACACGATTAACGCATATATCCAGGTTTTGTAAAATAAAGCTATCTAAAAATCAGAAACTCTTGTTTTTAAATAAATTAACATTTATCCTTTGAACTTTTCAATCGATGCTTCGAACAGCTGACCACTTATGGAGATCCTAAAGAGGAAAGTCAAGATGAGGACCACCCAATAATAGCCAAAGTCACTTTCAGCTTTCTATTTAAATTTCGTCTTTATAAGAATGGTTTAAAGACGAGAATCTATTTTGCTCGGTAAAAGAGGGAATTAAGGAAATCTTATGCAGTGTTCTAAATTTTTGCTGTACAGCAGTGGTTCTTAACCTTTTTAGTAATCGGCACCCCCTTGAAACTAAAAATAAGTTTGGACCCCCTTAAAAAATGTGTTTCGATTTCTTTATTTAAGAAATTACTTCTATTGCAAGATAATTTATTTATTGAAAAATAAACACATACAATTACATATACATACAAAACAGTATCTAAACTTTTAATTTCTATGTCGTTGTGTTTATTAATAATAATACTTTTGAAGTGAGGATCCTCTTTTGAAAGAGCCACGTGTAAGTCATCACTTGCATTTAAGCCATTTCTGGCTTTTGTTTTTATGTTTAAAAGTGATGAAAATCCCATTTCACACAGGTAGGTGGTGGCAAATGGTAAAAATGTCTGAAATGCTGCTTTTGCCAGTTGTTATAACTGTATGCATCAGAATTGCTCTAAGTCCAGTTGTTTAAATTCCATTTGAATACGTGCATTGGCTCGTATTTCAATAAGATCGTATTTTATTAAATTTCTCTTCGTCTATCGAAACTTCTCTCGCATCCCTGGAAATGCTTTCTCGCCCCCCCAGGGGTGCACATACCCCAGGGTAGGAACCACTGCTGCACAGAATTGATATCAAGTAGTAATTAAATTTAGATCTCAAATATTCTATTACTATTTTCGCATTGACAAATGATTTTTGTAAGAGGAATTAAAAACTTTCCAATTTGTCCATGCTCCGCAACCTCAGCAACTCTTTCCTATATTTTGGATTGTATCCGTGTATCAGCGCATGTAGGAACACAATTTGGTCACTCTGCAACTTGAAATCTTGGTCTAAGTTATACTTTGAAACAGGGGATTAATAACAACACTACTCTCGTGAGACTCAAACAATTAAGGGAGGTCAGTCATTGATAGCTGGTTTATTAAAACTTTTACTTTATAGTTAATAGTTCTCCCGGTTGTCATTCAGTTTCACAAAGAGACTCGTCCCTTTGAACATGGGATTTCTCATGGGCATATTGTAATGTATTTTATTAGGATATTCGCATTCGTTGTCTTGATAGCTTTTTTGGTATAGAGTACTTTAAAAAATTATGAAATCAAGAAATTTGGAAATACACTTATTTCTTCTCGATGATTGTTTTAAAATTAATTTTATTTTTAAATGGTTGTCTTGAGAAAAATGCTCGATCGAAACATCCTTACTTATTACACAACATTTCTACTAGAAGGAGATTTATTTGGACATTTTGTTTGCTTAAATCTGAATCTTGTGTAATTTAGGGAGAAATTTTGACAGTTAGATAATTAACGTGACAGATGAGTGAATGAAAGATGTATTTTTTATGGTATGGTGATTTTAAATCTTGCATGGCTTTACACAGTGTCATTGTTTGTGCATACAAATTATTTATTGAACTGTTAAATAGAATAGAAAAAGCTTCAATGTATGGCTTAAATTAAGTCGTTTATGGCTGACATTGGCTGGCATTAAGTCGTTTATTGCATTTTCAAATGCATTAATTAACCGGACCGTCTGAAATCTGTTATAGGAATAGTCAATAGCGTTTGAGGTGAAATTGGCTTAGCTATTCATTACGTAATAATTGTTGCCTTATTTCTAAATGGTATTTAAAACATTAAAAATACTATCAAAATTAAAAAAAGCACAGAACCGAATAATACAAACCATAAATTATCTTCGCTCAATATAGATAATATTTGTGAAATCTTGTGGAAACGCGTCTACCTCATAATCTACTCATAATTTATTCTTCTTACATGCTATTATGTCATTCTTAACCCTTCACTTCTATTCACCTCCTATCACATCAATATTCAGTTTCATTAAACCTTAAACTGTTTAACCTTGCACATGATTTTAAATATCTCTATCAATAGATTATTTAAGATATGCTTTTCTTTTGAAAGTAAACAATAAAGGCAATAGAGTACTGTATAGCCCACAAGGGCATATCATAGATAGAAATCTGTATATGGATTGATTAATCCACTCTGGATATGTCGTCCAAGTATGCGACGTCCTACTTGCGAGGTCGCAAATCAAATGTCATCTTTGATTCAGTTATTTCAATATCTTTGCTACGAATGCCTATTATGAAAGAGTTACGCAAATGTGTGTTGTTCTTGGATAGGATTCTCTGCTTTTTCAAAACACAGAAGGAACTTTACTTCGAATCAATGTATTGATTTCTGTTTCCACCTCGGTTTAGTGTTTCAGTTTATTTGCAGTTGATTCTCAAAAGTATTCACACTTCTGTAGTGGATATCCAACACATGCTGTTTGACAACTGAAGGAAAGTCGCACATTGGTCCAACGTCAGTCCTGAGGCACTAAATTGACTGAAATATATGCATCCGTACAGACATATTTTCTGTAAGGAAACGGAATATGCATGCGCATGTCGTATGTTTTGTCATATGCTGTTCCAATATGTGGCCGGGCTTAGGATCCACTCCATTTTTATATAGATTTGTAATTAATTCGTTCGTTTTTCCGGAATTAGATATTTGTTAATAGTTTACATATCTTTTTATTTCAGGTTGACTATAAACCTATCAGGCTGACTATAAATATATTACTGCTTTGCACCACTTATCCAGAGAACTTTAATTGTTTTTATTGCAATGTGTTTTATACTAATTCTATGGATAAGAAATACTATTTTAAGTGTAAATGACGAGAAAATAAATTAATGTTTATGATAGTACTAGAAAAGATGCATAAGATAAAAAGTGCAGTTATTTTGTGCTAATTCACTTGTGAATGTGTTAAAATGTAAAAAAAGAATAAAACGGTTAGATACATGCAAATATTTACTATATTATCCTTCAGAAATGCATTTTCATCTTTACAGGTAAAATAATTTCAAAAGATACGCATGTAAAAAGAAAATTTTGAAACATAATAACGTGTGAATAGATTGCACGAAATTAATTTTTATACCTTTTAAATTCCTGTATTTGTTCAAGAATGCCATTGTTCTTTCCCCATTTGGGATCACAACAAAGTATTTTAGAACAATTCAACAGCTTACTCACTTGTTATGTAGCACCCGTTCAACTCTCATGAAGCAAAAACATTGAATATAAGAGAATAATTGAGAAAAGTCAATAAGAAATGAAAAATTAGATACAAGCTGTATTAAGTTTATTACTTTATAACAGGAACTGAAGTTATGAATAAGATTGCTTTATAACTCACAAAGCATTTGTCAAGAATAAGTCATCGCGATCAATTATTAATAATTGCACATTTTTTCATTGTGAAAATTCCGGAAAATATAGTTAGATTAATTTCCCGCTAACTTGCTGTAGGCAATGTGAATTCTGAATGAAATTAAGTTAAAAAAGAAATGAAATATCTTGTTTGACTTATTAGAATTTGAAAGATCACTTGATTAAAAAAATGTATTCTTGGTTTTCCCTTTTTCCCTTCATAGCAGCTTTATTTCAGTTTTACTTATTGTAATTAAATCAATTAAACATTATATACTTAATACTGTGGCAATTAATCTTTTAAAATATCTCTTAAATTTATTAATATAGACTATGTCTCCACAGAGGGCTTTGGCCTTAGTTGGTTTATTTTATTCTTATGATGCAAAGTCCACACATATTTGAGAAAACTGCACCAAACACAAAACAGAAAATGTCAAGTAATGCACTTACACACACGTCTTACTGATATAGAAGAGAGAAATACACCCAAAGTAAATTACAGGAATTGAATCTACGTCGCCTACAACTCGCAGATTGCTAGCGCAGTGGGCAAACTCACTGAGCTACGACGACCCCAGAGGACTTTGGGGATCCTTAAGCAGAATTAATTATGTGTTTGTGTGCTTTTCACCTCTCGCAGCTTCCTACTTCGCTTGTTATGATGTACACTGCTGGCCACCCAAATTGCAACACCAGGAAAGACTTTCCATATAAGTCTGTTGTGAAGAATATTAAGATATTTGGCTTCAATGTTTGTTCAATGAATGTAATGCATTAAGATGGAAAACGATCCTTTGAATTCTTCCATATACCTTAAGACATAACAAAGTTTCTGTTTATCTATCTATATCTATATATACACTGCTGGCCACCCAAAAGAAAGACAAGAGATATCACAACAAAATTTATTTTGTAGATAACATGTTGACCAAGTATCAAATGATTAAATTTATAGACTTCTTTGAAGTGTGGTTCCTGCCAAAATCAGTAGCCAGAGTAGCCGCCATTGTTGGAGATCACCGCTGCCACACGCCTCGGCATTGATTCAAAGAGACTTTGGATGTGTTCTTGGGGTACAGCAGACCAAGCAGCTTCCACACGTTGCCAAAGTTGATCTGGTGTGGCAGCTGGGGATGTATTCTGGGTCAATCGTTGAGCAACCATGGACCACATGTTTTCTATCGGCGAAAGATCCGGAGAGCGAGCTGGCCAGGGAAGCAATTCAATCTGGCGATTGACGAAGAACCCTTGGACAATGCGTGCCACGTGTGGTCGCGCATTATCCTGTTGAAATATGGCTGTGGGCAAGCCCTGAAGGTAAGGAAGGACAACTGGCTCCAACACCTCGGAGATGTAGCGCTGGCTGTTTAAAGTACCGGCAATGCGTACTAGAGGAGTGCGAGAGTGATATCCAATACCGCCCCATACCATAATACCCGGTGCAGGACCAGTGTGGCGGTGCATAACGCAGCTGTTCAGCATCCTCTCTCCACGGTGTCTCCAGACTCGAATCCGACCATCGTGGTGTTGCAGACAGAAGCGTGACTCGTCAGTAAAGACAATTTCATTCCATTCTGCCGTCCACATCCTTCTTTCATCGCACCATTGGCGGCGGAAACGTCTGTGGTTCTGCGTCAAGGGTAGACGAAGCAATGGACGTCTTGCGGACAGACCACTCTGCTGTAAACGGCGTCGAATGGTATGCGCAGACACTGGATGATGCGGTACAGACTGAATGTGCTGTGCTATGGTTCGTGATGTGGCTGAGCGATCCGTCACTGCCATACGCTCAATATGCCTGTCATCACGTGAAGTGGTGCATTGAGGTGGATGCGATCGAACACGTCGGTCCGTCGTACCCTCCTGCATCCAACGATCACATATCCGCATTACAGTTGTTTGGTTTCGTCCAACACGACTACCGATTTCCCTGAAAGATAATCCACAATCTCGGTAGGCCACTATCCTTCCTCTGTCGAACTCGGATACTTGATCAAAAGATGATCGCTGTTTTCTACGAGGCATAATTGATCGTTTTTTTGAAAAAAACCACAAGTAAAACACAATTGCCGTACTTGAAATCGTCGAAATCTCCAAGCCTTAAATAGCGCTTTGAAGTGGCGCCACAGGCGCGCGTGATGTGCGTCTGCGCTGAAATTCTAATCATTTGCATATCTCACCTCCGCTAATGCATGTTGTAAATTTCATATTATTTGCATGCTTCCTTCAGGGTGTTGCATTTACGGTGGCCAGCAGTGTAATACTTGACATCGCAACTTCAATTTTAAAATATGAATCTGAAATATTTGTTTTGTTTTAAATACGATCTAAAAGTCTGCATGGTTAGTCTACCTACGTGACGCTTGATTTAGTAATACATTTGAAATATAAGTAGATTGAGACAACTTCATTGAGAGGAACTTCAAAAAGCGTGACCAACATGTCGACTAGTAGTCAAGTGACTGCTCTGTGAAAAATTGACTTGGTTGGCCGATTTGGAATGTTATCACCTCGTTTGGCGGTGTAACATCTTATGACAGGGTAGGTATGTGATCTGCATTTGTATAGAATGGCGACAAAAAAAAGGAGAAATCACCGAAGTCTACTATCAGATGACCAATAAATGGACCAATCAGATGGGGAATCACTGAATGAGCGTCTTCTTCCGTCGCGTGGACCAATCACATGATGAGGTTTTAGTTTTCACGCAGCAGACGAAAGCTGTCTAAGGGTCACGTTACTACTAATTTTGGTCACATGATCCTGGGTATATAAAAAGGTTACTCTTGCTCAATCCATATTTATATTTCCTCTAGGGATCTAATCTTTACCAAACAACGAACACAAATAAGGCCTTTTTTCGCTCCACGTAAGAGAAATATTTCATTAGATTTTGAAGAGGCAAAATATAAAGAAAACGTACAGAACATACCAACATATAATGCTGTCTTTTTATTCCTAAACAAGAAATATTCATGCATTCACAAGCAAACTCAAATACCTCACAGATCGCGACACATTAAAAATAACTGCTATTTAACCTGGAATTCCTCTTTAATTGTCCAACATCATTCTCCATAGAAACCCCTTTCTACATTCCCCATTTCCTCGATCCCAGTTCATATAATCCAGAATACAAGATTCTCCTCACTGAATGGCTTTCCTAAGATAGAAATTATTACTCCGGAGGAATTGTTTGGTGCTTTAGTTAACTAATGGCTTCTTGATTAGTGCTTTCTGTGAAGATATTTTATTTAACGTGTTTATTCACCAAAACAGAAAGAAAGGATAGGAATTTAGAGCAATTGGGCTCAGCTTTTGAACCCGTCTTAGAACACCGAGGAAACTAATTGTTCCATTATATTGAGTATTTGTTTTGTAATCCATCTTAATTAAAGTATCCTCACAGGGTTTGCATAGAGTGGATGGGGCTATTCTTTCTGATTGAGTTACGTGTATATATTGCGGCGGTGAGTTCAGAGTTTTGTTGTAGGTAACCAATTAATTAAAGGTGAAGGAAAAGTGATCGGTAATTAAAGAGAGGGCAATTTAGTTAGAATTATAATGCATTCTAACAATGAATTTTATTCTCATACATTGAAATAGTTTACATTCATGTTGAACTTGAAATAGTAGTAAATAAACATTTTAGAACCTTAATCAAATTGATAGTAAACACTGCAGAACCCCCAAAACTATGTCTAATAAAGATTAAAAATTTATGAAATAAATTTAGCTTTTGAGATGAGCATCAGAGAAACCTTATCTACTTTATTGTTGTAGAACACTAGTGAATGGTGCTAGTGCTTTCCATAGAGGAAATATAAAAGTAGAGTGAACAATGGTAACCTTTCTGTGTAACCACGATCATGTGAAAAAACTAGTGTACAGTGACCCTTACATTATACATGCTTTCATCTGTCAGATTGAAATGAACATTCCTCATCTGATTGGTCCACGGGATGGGAGAAGACGCCCATCCATTGATTCATGATCTGATTGGTCCGCGCTACGTAGTAGAGTTAAGTGATTTCACCACTTTTGTTGCCACTCTATAGAAATGTGCATTCACACACATACTCTGTCATAAGACATTATATCGCCAAACGAGGTGATAACATGTCAAATCGGCCAATAAAGTAATTTTTTATACAGAACAATTACGTGAGTACTAATTGGCATATTGGTCACACTTTTTGAAGCGCCTCTCAATATATTCATGTCTATTATTCATGAGTATTATAGTAATACTCAGTTCATTTATATTTCATGTCTATGGTGCTTTCGTGCCTTTACACGCCGCCTGGGAAGGCTTAGTTATAGAAATTAGTTGTGGCAACTATGTGCGAGAATAACATATTTAAACTCGTATTTTCATCTTGTGACTTACTTTTGTCCTGATGGTGGTTTGTGTCTTGTACCACCGATTTTTTCATACGTTTTTAATTTTTATTAGTCGTTGTTATACGCGCCCGAATAAAAATTGTTCAAAAAACATACGTTATGTAACAATTTATTTTTCCATTTTAGATTATTTTAGAATCGATATGCTTAGTTTTCCGAATAGATCTACATATATTTATCTCTTAAAGTTTCTCTAATGAAGTTATTAGGCACGTGTCGATTTTAAGTGGAAAATGCACTCAGAACCTTGTAATAGCATCATCCAATGCTTTGTGTCGAATTAATGGGAAACCCTTATCCATTATTATGCCTACACTATTACCAACAACTCATTGTATCCTAGGGTGGATATGTTATCTCAAAATCTCTTGTCAAAAGTTAACGGAAGACCACTTCATCTTTGAAGCACAGTAACCTGAAAATCCATTGAATAGAGAAACAACTAATGTGCAAATTGATGATTAACATTGTATGGATGATTAAAATTGGATTCAAACACGACCATGAATTAAGAAAATAAAAGTGTTTATTTTAAATAGCAAATTCCTTGTTTCAACGTACTGTTAATATTTATTTACTAGACTCGTATTTCTAATGTCTAAGTTGTATCAAAATGTTACCTTTGTCAAAGTAATTGTAATTTTTATAGAATCAAAATTATAGAAAAAACATTTAAATTGCAACTTTTTCATTTTGTAAGAAAGCATAAAAAACATTTTCTACAGCACCGATAAAACGGTCTTTAATGGGAATAATTGTTATATTGTGGATCTTAATACCTTATGAAAAGTTATGACTATCAAAGAGAATATATTTGACGCATCTTGTGTTTTGATGTTCCGCAAGGAATCACAAAGAATTGTAGAAGTTTTAATTATGGTTTTAAAAGTTATCACACAAGCGTGTGAATGGTTTGGTTCCACAAGCCAACTTTAAGTATTTTATTGACTCTATTAGGGCTGTATGTGTGTACATTAATTCGTAAAGATGAGATTACTTGTTGCTTTTTTGCTACTGTAGGGATGTAAAATGTTCGAATACAACTTGCAGAAATCTCTCTTGATTTTCTCTAATGTCAACATGGGGTGACAAGTTGAAAGGTGAAAGACAACTCAAAAGCAACAACCAATACGAAATGGAACGATTTACATCATAGTGAATATAAGGAATAGAGAGGGGTCAAGCAGCCACAGTGATTGAATATGGAATGTAAGCAGGTTTTTAAAAAACGTCGCAATTGAGCAACACAACGGGCTATTGGCACCGGTCCGGGATCAATCCCAAGATTGAATATGGGATTTGGACCTTCTGGCATTGGTCGGAGCATTGTGTATGGAGCTGGATTTTATTGGAGTGGAGCAACCGACAAAGGACAAAAATCGGGAATCTCTCGGGGGAGCATAGAGATCTAAAAAATACTGAGAGTGGAGGACCGGTCATCACAGAGTGACCTGAATCAAATTAACAAATAGTTTTCATTTTTTGAAATTATTAAGTGCACACTATTTAGATTTTAACAAAATAATGTACATTTTAAGTACATCTAATTAAAGTTTCTTGAATGCGGCCTTAGTTGATTACAGCTAAATTAATACGGACTTTCAACATGAAAAGGTTCAGCACCCCTGGCATAAACCATATCATCCCAAACCCGCATTCAACTGCCTATGAACTTCACTGGCACATATCTATCATGCTATCGAGCTCATACAACTGCATCGAGGCAAACCGTTTCGGCATTTTGAATATAGCAACCATTGTATTTATTTCTTATTTTCTGATTCCATTACGTATTTTATCGTTTCCTCATACTTCGATCCGTATCCTGACTTTTGGATCATACTGTATCTTTTCTCTGAATGTGCTGTATAACAGCATGGTCTTTTAGATTGAATCTACAATTCATGTACTTTCAGATTCACTCTGCTTGCCACGAATATATGGTATAAGATACGGCTTCACGATTTCAACTATAACCGAATAGCTTTTAGTAATGGATGAGGTTATCACTGATTTATAACGGCCATTTGCGTAAAATATTCAAATCGTTAACCAGCATTGACACACAACTGGGGATGGATGATAATTGTAAATTTATTAAACCGCAAATAATAGCCCCATGAGATAGAAATTTAATGTTACATAGTCGCAAGGGCACTGTCTTTACTGGTTATGGAAGTCATGCATCGTCCTCTAATCACTAACCTATTTGAAGTGGACATCAAATGGCGGCATTATGTATGGCGTAATGTGATCAAACACTCCTGCAATGTAGGACGGAGAAATATTGCGCAACTTATGTAATGAATTTGATTCTATGTCTGTGTGTGTCCTTAGAAGTGGAATGTATTGTGTTCAAGCATGGGTAGGAAATCGACTGTATAAATGCCCATCTGCCAATACATCTTCAGGAAGACTGGAATTATTTGTATCGAGTGTTTTATGCGGTGGCTCATTAGATTAGATTTCTGTCTAGTTATGTGATGTTCGCTACTTCAATTATTCTATATACCTCATTCCATGCGTTTTCTATTTTATATGCGGCACTCAAAATAAAATTACTTTACGACCTCTTTGTTCCAATGTTAGACCCCTTAAAATGAACAGCTTTCTTCTATATTGCTATCTCTTCTGTGTCAGTAAAACTTTAATTTCTTGCGTATGTTCATTTACTTGACGTTGTCTCCTGTTTGATGTAGCTTGACAAATGTGGCCTTTATGCCATAAGACCCAACCAACCAGCCATAATTTCTACTGTCACACTGTACAAAAAAGCAAAGTAAATCCCTCATTGTATAGCATTTTTGGGTGAAGAAAGAGAGTGAAATGCTCGGCCGAAGAAAATAAAGTGCTTTATTAGAAATAAAAGGTACATATTATATATTGCCATAATTGTTTTTTATTTAAAATAATGTAAGAGAAGTAAAACAAAATTACTGTAAAGCTTTTCTAAATAATTCTAAATACGGTATAATTTATGTTTGAAAACCCAAATTCTTCTCCATTAATACTTCCAAGACACTCGAATTTTATAACGAATTCACTTCAGGATAAATACTTCAAACAAGTCATCGAGTTCTCAATTCGTCTCTGATCAGTGTGCTTTATTTCATTACATCATGCCTTATTAATTCCTTAGTTATTTTAGGGCGGCGAATTATATCCTTATTCTTAATGAGTAAATAAAGATATTTTGCTGTAGAAGTCGAAATTTAATTTAGAGTTGTTTCTAAACTAAAATTACAAATTAACGTTATGAAATTCACATCAAAGTATTTAATGATTTATGTTTGGGTAATAATGCCTGTGGGGAAACGGATGTTTGATATAAATCTCGGCAATTTCCTATCAGAATTATTACATTCTTGAATAGAAAATAATTTCATAAAATACGAACTTCAAACACATTGAATGATTTGCTTCTGGTACTTACTACTATGGGCTCATTAATTATGTAAAATTTACGAAACTATTGAAAATCCATTAAATACTATCGTTTCCCTATATCAAACTTTTGAACGAATATTAATTATTAGATATAAATAGTACTATATATCAGGAAAGTCAGCATATTTAACTGTAGAAAGTCTGCAGGATTTTAATACATAAGTATATCAGATTCAAAAATTTCAAAACTTAATTTGAAAAGGATTTCTGTTTTTAAATATTTCTCTTGCAAGTTTGTATAGACATCCTTTTCATTATATCCTTACGGACAATTGATACTGATGCCTTCGTGTCCAAAGCAAAATTTACCTATTTAAAATGAAGATATTTAGGACAAAATTTGATAATTCGTTCCATTCAATTTTGTTAATATATTAATGCTTCAAGGATGCATGTTCTGCGCATGTGCCCCGTTTGAGAGTGCTAGCTTCTGTTCTGTATAGTGATGGACAAATCGATTCTTTTGAAAGATTCAATTCACTTGAATCGATTCAGTAAAAAGATTCGTTCAAAAGAGTCGTTCACCGAAATAACTCACTTTGGACATCCGGTACATGCATCGCCTTCTGTTGGTGAATTTTCGTACTCTGCCGTGCTTCTTTGGTTTGTTGGGGGACTGGCTTCAAATCCATTTGTAGGAAAGGATATTTTCCCCAGACCTTAATTCTCCATTCATCGGGTGAGGACAGGCGATTTGTAAACTCGTTTCGTTGCATTCTTTCAGAGAAATCACTGCGTCATAAAACCCAACATTCAATCCAATTCAGAGAAATGACGATTGCAGGTCATGTTTTTATTCTCACTTCACTTTAAGCTTTTCTTCACTTTTTAAATTTTACTTTATCCTTCAGGGAGCTGAATGCAGTAGCCCGGTTTGAAGAGCAGCGGATTAGCAGCAGTAGGGTTGCGAATTCGAATCCAACCAAAGACCACCGTGTACATGGGGGCATGGTGCTCTTTAAATCTGTCGTGGTCTCAAATGTCCTCATGTTTGCGTGATGTGGAAGTTTGAAGAGTGGGATGTCAGCTCAGGTGTGATCTCGTCATCTGACAGTAGTTCAAGGTTATGTGGTGGTGTCCTCTGTGCTTTTCCTTCGGGATTGATCCCGGATCGTCACCAACAGCCCGTTGTGTTGCTCAAGTGTGACGTTAATTAAATACTTACCTACCTCCTACCATCAGAAAGCGATTATAGGTCTAATTTCGAGAGTTTGTTTCGAAGGAGTTTTACATTTAAAAGTCATACCTAAGGCTTGCAGATTAATCGCATTTCCTCGGGGGGGACGATCATCTCAGCTAAGATGATTGACAATCGCTGAAAATAATGAGCAAAGCCAAGAACATTTGTCTTAACCTTTCTGTGAAAGGGATGAAACAAGGCGTCGGAACTACAATTGTCAGCTAAGGTCATATTTCATACAATCGCATCAATAGCATCGAATCAATAGCAATCTATAGCATCAATAGCATCGAATTTATACGCTATTATAGCCAGTTCAAAAAATCCCTTTCTAAGATCCACTTTATAATAATCCTTTTTTATTCATTACAATCTTAATGTTGTAATATGACTAAGCTAACTGTTCGCCTCTGTGATAGTTGGTTTATCGCTCTAGGGTAATTTTTTTCGAGATCGGGGAAGTACGGCTTAAAAAGTGGATTCATGCATAAATCAATTAGTATTTTTATTTTGCACCTTTAAAAGTTTCAAAAATTATTTGTTTTATTTAAATAATTCTGAACTTCAACCAGTTCATGAAATCAAAAAGATTTGACTCTCTCTGTTCCTCTCCGCATTTCAGGGAGAGGAACAGAGATAATCTTATTTTTCCTTCATAACTTAGGTCAAAGCCCTTAATACTATGAGTACAGTCTCTTTAAAACTCATCCTAAATTAATTGCAAAATATCCTCACTATTAATCTTATGATTAAAATTAGAAAATCGCTGTTAGAAATAAAATTTTAAAATAACATTTTAAATTCAATTTGAAATTGTTAGAATTGACTTAACTAATAAATACAATTCTGTTTCATACTGTTATAAATTTTGAATTTTACAATTATAATAAAATCCCTTCTTTGTTCACTCTTACTTTATCATTCATATTGTCATATTAGAAAAATTAAAACACAATCTTATCGTGAATACTTGTTCTGCAGTCACCAACAACCCGTTGTGTTGCTCCAGTGCGACGTAAATTCAACTACCTAACATCCTATTTTGGTCTTCGATAAAATAATTATCACAAAAAACAGCATTGAAACGCTATAAATGTATGTTGAATCTGTAAATTCTTGTTATTCAAAAAAATGTCTTGTGTCCTAGATTGCAGATTCAGGTCTCATACCTCTCGCAACTTGAATTTAGCGCTCGTTGGAACTTTAATACCTAGGTTTTTAGATGGATTTCTCTTATGTCTGATAGATCACTGGTTATAGCTTCAAAATATTTCTATTGAGTAGTATTAAAAATATTTATATCCATCCGTATTAATTTCAAATTAAATGTTAACATGCTAATTTAATGATTTTCGATACTGACACATTTTCAATATTATAGCCACTAGTTCAATGATTGAAATAGTTTACTTAGTTGCATCATCATTTTAATGAATTCAAATCTAACATTCTATATGAAGCTCATGTAGGATGAGATATTTTTTCACAATTTCTTCACAAGATGTTGCACGTTTAAGACTGAGTATCACACTGTAATTATGTCCAATGATTCATACGGAGAAGAAAATATAATTTTCAAAATAGTAAATATAAAATACCTTAAAATATAATTGCGCAAAATGCAATTTTATCGTTTTCAAAAATAGAAAGGTGTGAAATACAGAAATGTTTACAGTGGCGAAATTTTTGTAAGTGAATTAATAAAATGTTAAAAAAAATTTCATCGTCAATTTTCATCAAATTCAAAGCTGATAAGAACACAACTTTATTTTTATGAAAAACAATTTTTGTTTTCGAAAAGAAAGCAAATTTATTTCTGGAAATAAAAGAAAAAGTTTTCATAATTACAGTGTGATACTCAGTCTTAAACTTGCAACATCTTGTGAAGAAATTGTGAAAAGAAAAACAAATGAAAAAAATCAAATAAAGAAATGAAACGAAAGTGTTTCCCCTCGAACCAAATCATAAGAACTACCGAAGATACAAATCTCAAAGATTCGAATCACAAGTGATTCGAATCGAAACAACTGATCCTAATCATTCACGTATCGAATCAGTTGGCTCCTACTGGTGATCGGAGAGGCATTCTAAAGCTCAATTGTATGCTTTGGCGTCCATTGTATATATCTCGGAACTTATTCAACTATTTTTCAACAAGAAAACAATTGCTAAACCTAAAAATATGATAGCCTTACAACGGAAACTTGTAACCCTACAGACTACCGCTCGTAAAAAAACAGAATCGATGATTCGATTCAGTTTGAAGGGAGTCAGTTGACCGATTCGTTCGCTTTACGAAATAAGATTTGATTTAATTGAACAAATCACTCATTTTCGTCTCACCACTATTGTGTTAAAAAGTGAGAGTGCATTCGTTCTGTGACCTTGGGAGATGTGTACCGTTTTCGTTTCTAGTCTGTAAAATAAATGTTCTGTCTCGTCCTGAGATTTCATTTGATTTTTATATAGCTGGCCTGATAAGTTTCTATTTAAAACAATTATCTTTTCGACTACCGATAAAATTTATCAAAAATTTGAATTTTGTTGTTGACTTCTATTAGTCTCCAATACGAAGTAAGAAGCTACATCACTGTCTTGTTTTGTACTCTCCAGACGTCTGTGAGAAGAGAATGTTAATGCTTTATTTATTTATTATCTCTTTTCTGAACAGCAATACGATTACAGGGGTAGATGAAAGGAAAAGTCGAATTTTAAGCATTTTATTGGAGTAAATGAAAGCTCATCCACTTCATGCGCACATCATTGGAAAATACTTCTGTAACAAGAATGAAGATGTATCAAAACCCACTTCTTTTTAATAGAAATTTCTGAAGTACCGCCCCTTTAAACACCGTCACCATCAAAGAGGACAATGTCAATTACTTGACATTGTCTGTTTAGTGTTTGGGCCTCTCAAAATGTGAATTCTCAAGGTCATACTGTAAAGTTGTTTATGAAGCTTAGGTCAGACTCATTGACTTGAATTCAGTATGGACTACATGTGCAAACCTGCAAAATTAAGAAACTTGAAAACGTTTAGGTTCTGAAATTCTACTTTTACACTTTTATTTTCGTAAAACTGAAATTCACGAAGTGAGATGAGCTTTGAAATCAGGTTTATTAAAAGTTTACTTTAAATTTTTTAGTTCTCTGAAGTTGTCATTCAATTGAAAAAAAAGGACATCCATCTGAAAATATGAATTCTCATGGGCATTTTGTAATGTACACTGCTGGCCACCCAAATTGCAACACCAAGAAAGACAAGAGATATCACAACAAAATTTATTTTGTAGATAACATGTTGACCAAGTATCAAATGATTAAATTTATAGACTTCAGTGAAGTGTGGTTCCTGCCAAAATCAGTAACCAGAGTAGACGCCATTGTTGGAGATCACCGCTGCCACACGCCTCGGCATTGATTCAAAGAGACTTTGGATGTGTTCTTGGGGTACAGCAGACCAAGCAGCTTCCACACGTTGCCAAAGTTGATCTGGTGTGGCAGCTGGGGATGTATTCTGGGTCAATCATTGAGCAACCATGAACCACATGTTTTCTATCGGCGAAAGATCCGGAGAGCGAGCTGGCCAGGGAAGCAATTCAATCTGGCGATTGACGAAGAACCCTTGGACAATGCGTGCCACGTGTGGTCGCGCATTATCCTGTTGAAATATGGCTGTGGGCAAGCCCTGAAGGTAAGGAAGGACAACTGGCTCCAACACCTCGGAGATGTAGCGCTGGCTGTTTAAAGTACCGGCAATGCGTACTAGAGGACTGCGAGAGTGATATCCAATACCGCCCCATACCATAATACCCGGTGCAGGACCAGTGTGGCGGTGCATAACGCAGCTGTTCAGCATCCTCTCTCCACGGTGTCTCCAGACTCGAATCCGACCATCGTGGTGTTGCAGACAGAAGCGTAACTCGTCAGTAAAGACAATTTCATTCCATTCTGCCGTCCACATCCTTCTTTCATCGCACCATTGGCGGCGGAAACGTCTGTGGTTCTGCGTCAAGGGTAGACGAAGCAATGGACGTCTTGCGGACAGACCACTCTGCTGTAAACGGCGTCGAATGGTACGCGCAGACACTGAATGATGCGGTACAGACCGAATGTGCTGTGCTATGGTTCGTGATGTGGCTGAGCGATCCGTCACTGTCATACGCACAATATGCCTGTCATCACGTGAAGTGGTGCACTGAGGTGGATGCGATCGAACACGTCGGTCCGTCGTACCCTCCTGCATCCAACGATCACATATCCGCATTACAGTTGTTTGGTTTCGTCCAACACGACTACCGATTTCCCTGAAAGATAATCCACAATCTCGGTAGGCCACTATCCTTCCTCTGTCGAACTCGGATACTTGATCAAAAGATGATCGCTGTTTTCTACGAGGCATAATTGATCGTTTTTTTTGAAAAAACCACAAGAAAAACACAATTTCCGTACTTGAAATCGCCGAAATCTCCAAGCCTTAAATAGCGCTTTGAAGTGGCGCCACAGGCGCGTGTGATGTGCGTCTGCGCTGAAATTCTAATCATTTGCATATCTCACCTCCGCTAATGCATGTTGTAAATTTCATATTATTTGCATGCTTCCTTCAGGGTGTTGCATTTACGGTGGCCAGCAGTGTATTTTATAAGGCTAGTTGAATTTGTTGTCTTGAATACAGTATAGAGTACAAATACTAAATTGTGAAATTGAGTAATTTGAAAACGCGATTATTTCCTTTCGAGAATTGTTAAGTATATTTTTAAATGGTTGTCTTGAGAAAAGGATTGATCGAAACATTCTTACTCTTATTATGGGGCCGCCGTGGCTCAGTGGGTTTGCCCACTGCTCCAGAAACTTGTGAATAGTAGGGGGATCAAATTCGATTCCTCCCTGGGTGTATTTCTCTCTTCTGTTTCAGTAAAACTTCGTAGGTATGTCCATTAATGGCCATAGCCTTTCATGCTTTTGGTGCAGTTTCGAGTAGACTAGGGGTAAATACAAATACTATAGGTGAAAGAATGCATTATGCTCTTGAATCACTTTTATAACCGTTTCCATGGTAACTGCAAACCAAACACATGAAAATACATTTATGTTTCAAGTGCGAAATTGAGTCCCACGCAGGTGTTATAGAAAAGTACACTGGAATGCTGAGCCACAGAATGCATGAGATGTGTAGGGCCACAGAATATTCTCAGCTCAAGATCCATCTAGAACCGAAAACCTCTGCGCCCAG
This sequence comes from Meta bourneti, assembly GCA_933210815.1. Lineage (NCBI taxonomy): Eukaryota > Metazoa > Arthropoda > Arachnida > Araneae > Tetragnathidae > Meta > Meta bourneti. The sequence goes on from OW119923.1 coordinate 50,602,797, forward strand.
AGATAAAGATTTTTCTGAGGCTGGGTATAAGTAGAAATATTAGGTGTCCTTAAAAGCATCCAGGGAGATTCAAGTCTGAGTGCTCGGTTTATCAGAATTAAGGGAAGACTCGTACAAAAGAAAAATTTCTTTCCGAGTTCTCCAATAAATATTTATCGCTCCCTGTGCCTTATGGTGGATATTTCAACCATTTTCCTTGGTGTAGGGTTTCCTTAGCTACGTTTTTTCGCAGATTTCTGATACTTTGAAATCAATAAGAATTGGGAAATTTGAAAAAAGTGCTATATCTGCCTCACTTATTGTATATTTCAGTTTCAAAAATCTCATTTTTGAAGTAAATGTAACATTTTTTTGAAAAATGCTGATATTTGTTAGTGTATTATTGCTTTAGAGAGCAGAATTTTCAAAGTACCCTCTAACTTTTGATAATTTAAGCACACGGCCTAAAACTAAGTTGCTAAAAGTACATTACTGAGGCATACTTATGCCTCATTACAACATCGTTATGTAGTTATGCAAAACAACGGAAAAATAAACACACGATCAGTAATAAATATAGAAGCATAATCTATCTCCACCATGAAGTATTTTTTGGAGGCAAAGTTGCACTGGGCATTTTTTCCAGATGGTCCTAATCTGAATCGGCACACACTTCGATGTATGACCAATTAAGAGGAGTTGAATCATCACTTTCAACAACTGTCTAAAGTCCTGTGATAACATACACTGCTTTTATTTATAACACGGCTTCACTCTTTGTTGCCACTCAGTCTTCTCTTCACATTCACCTCACATTCGGCTGCTAAAAACGTCTCAGAAGTCCACAGTTGCAATAATCTATTCCATGACTACGTATTCGAAACTACACCCACTATCTTAATGCACCCACTATCTTAATACACCCACTATCTTAATACACCCACTATCTTAATACACCCACTATCTTAATACAGCTCTCTCGGTCTCACGCAATCGGAAATCTATCAACTAGTGGTAGCATCTATCGAATACAACCACTGCTAAATTCTGGAGTGGGAGTATTATGTTGAACAATTTAATCATCACTACAAATTTAACTATATATATATATATATATATATATATATATATATATATATATATATATATATATATATATATATATATATATATATATATATATATATATATATATATATATATATATATATATATATATATATATATATATATATACATATATATATATATATATATATATATATATATATATGTATATTCAAGTATAAATTCAAATATGCAAAACGTTTAAAAACCTAAAGAGCTAAAAAAGGCAAACAAGTAAAAATCCAAAAGACCGGGGTATTCGGTGGAAAAATCAAGTTGCTCGAAATTTATTAATCCATTATTGTCTTCGTCCTTGTGATCTAGAATAGTTGCCCTAAATTACAACTAAAGATAGAGTAAAATTTAAAAATGTAACATTAAATGCGATCGAAAAAATCGGTAAATAATATTACTGCACTGGCCAACAATCACAAGTTTCCTTTTCTTTGAGCAAGCGGTACACTTTAAAGCACATTTTTCAATTCATATATTTAGTTTTGAATGGAAACCACGCACCTATTTAGTATGAGAATGATGGCGTTACTTGCCTTTTGAGTGCAGCTTTCAGTAAAATCAAATAATTTTATTTGAAACATGAAAAAGAAATGTAAATTTTAATCGTTTATAGTTTAATAGTTTTGTAAAGGAAACGAATGCGAAAATTTTAAAATTCTTTGAATAAATTTGATTAGTACCATTCTTGTTTCAAAGGTTTTGTGTGCTGTGTGTGTTTTACTTATTTTATAAAAAGAAATTCGAGGACTACGTTTGTTAAACTAAGGATATCTGAGGAAAGTTAATCGAAATATACACATACCGTCCAGAAAATGTGCATACGTCTTAAGCAATATTGGACACAAAATAATTAATTTTACCTTGTATAAGTGCAAGATTGAATGTTTTATTCTCTTTACATCATCTGCCCCAAAGATCTGGAAATTATTAATATTTTGAAAAGAAAAAATAAGTGGAGTATTATAATTTAAATTCCTTAAAAATAATTTTTGGAAAAATAGTTGTTTTTTGAGCATTACTGGTAAAACAATCCAAGTAATCACAGTGCAATATACATTCCAATTTCCCCCCAAACTACCAATTATGGTTGATTTAAGCATAGTTACTCAGTTTGTTTAGAATGAATTTTATTAAATATCGAAGCAAAGGAAATTCAAATATTGTTTTCACTAAACAAAAATATGTTAATAATATAATTTACTAAAATATAAGAAATAAAATTTATGTGATACTCACAAACACAAAAACATTTATAAAACGAGAAGACGGACAGACAGACTGACGCAATGAAGTTGAGTCACTAAATAACTGAGTTGTCACAGCATGCAATGTTTTATGAAAATATACCAAGCCGTTTGGACGTACTGCGAGCACACGCAGACACCAAAATAAGAAATGATTGATTTTGCATTAGAATGACCCAAAACAGATAAATAACGGGTCGAAAATATTGAATGTAATTTTTGTTTACACAGATTTGTTTAATTGGTAGAAAATATCAATTTAACATTTCTCAATTGATTCGGAACATATATTACAGAGGTTATTTGAAAACTGCACAAATTTTCTTGGAAGTTGACGATTTTCTTTAACACTGATTTCACAACAACGAAATGTTTCAACGAATTATCGGATTGCAATATCCAGCAAACACGAACTTAAAACTGCTTCTCCGAGTTGAACTTTCCATCTACCATAAATCTTTTATTTCCCTTCTCTACTCAAGGCACATGGGAAAGAAAAAAAACCAAGAACCACAGAGAAGAAAAAGCACGCTGAAAGGGGTATTTACCTTGCTTCCGCCGTTCGCTGCTATATTTACGGAGTAAATACGTGTATCAGACCAAAATCTAAGGCCTTTTACCATCCTCAAACCTCAACCTCAAATCGCGGATAGCAACCATCAGTGGTCGAGGAAGATGGATGTTGACAAAGAATGGGCAGCTTCCGCGAGTGAGTAAGATCCTCCGCCGATACCATTACTCATACAACTTTACGATTGACAGTTTTTGATTAGGATCTTTCTATCTCTGCTCTGTTCTTTCTGGGACTTGGAAATGCATTTCGAGGCCTTCTTAGATGGAATTCGAATGCGATTTATATAGTTTGACGACATTAACTTATTTGTGTGTAGAAGTGTTTGTTTGGTAAAAGCCTAAAAATTTTGTAAATTAAAATGTATGCAAGTTACTTTCATGTTTTTCAATTTAGTAGCTCTTCAAATTCTTTACTTGTAGTTCTTTCTCCGTTTTCAGACTGTTCCGTGCAATGTGGTTGGTTGAAATAAGTGGACTGTCTTATTAAAAACTTATTCATTTACAAAATTCTATGTACATTAAAAGAGACCGTGGTTCTGAAATAATGTTTCCATACGTCCGTACAAATTTGCGTTTAGGTATAAAAATATCGGCATACAGCTACTCGAAGAATTCTTAACACTAACAGTTCGAATGATAACAAGAAAATATAGTCTAAATATATATATTTAAATGTTGCCACAACTTACGTATAAATAACAAAAACAAAAATACCAACTGCAAATGATTCTTAATTCTTTTGGAGCCAAGTTACCAATGCACGAGCGCAAACGACAATTATACTGCATGCACGCACAAACACAGACCTTGCACCATAAAACTCCGAATCCAACCTTGTAGTTCTTTCATTTACATATATTCAGCAGAGTTGGCGTCTGTGTGTTCTCTATACAAATCAACACCGTTTGACCAATCCACACCCGATTTAGTACTTTTATTCTTTAAAACCTTCCGGGTAACATAGGCTATTAACCTCCGTTTTGTTTGTCCTAGGCGTGAAGAGGGTGCTAAAAGCAATTCGAAATCCCCATAGGAATAGCTGATTATTATTACGATTGTGATACACAACTCAGATTGGTTTATCAGTATTGCTGGGAAACGATTTTTTTCAAAACATTATATTTATAATTTAAATTGTAATACTTATGTTTGAACTTATTTTTTATTTATTTCCAAAATGTCAAACATTTATGAACATTTGACTGATGATGTGATATGATTAAAAACATTTACTGTTGCATAATTACATTTTGTAAGGAAACGAGTCTATTTAACGCGAAAAGCACAATGTGAGACCCTGGATTAAAAGTATTATTTTGATACTTCGAGTTTAGGTATCTGAGTCGACACGGGGAAATGATGCGGACAAATCTGAATATTTCCAACATTTATGCTTTCCAATGTTTTAAGAATTGTAAATAAATAAATTTAGTAATTAGATTTCAGCGAATTATTTATTTTGTGCAAAATATCGCTAAGAAATGGGTCATTTCTTGGCGATAGGTGTATATTTCGACCAACTTTCAATAAAAGTCATTGATTCAATGCCTAATGATTTGTAGAATTCCGTTTCATAAAAATAAATCAAGTGTATGAAAGAAACAAATTTTGAAGTGAGAGTAATGTCTTATTTAAAGAGTGAGCATAAAATAAATTTATTTTGAAATAAGCAGTTAAGTTTAAAGCAAGACGTGCAACCACATACATTGTAATTCAAAGTGGCTATTAAATTTTTGACTGATACGCTGTAAGTTTGTCATTCTACAGGAAATGAACTTAAAGGGCATTCACAGTCACTTAAAAACTCAAAATCGACTTCTATAATATTCGCCTCACCATCACCTTTCGTAGTTTTGCCTATAATGCGATATATGTGATATAGATTACATGGATAAAGCAAGAATACATATTTCGTCCAAAGTAAATTACAGAAGCTATAAAATGTCAAATGTAGTTTAAAAAGTTATATTCTTCTTACTTATTTTTTCAGTATGTGTATTTCTATTATATTAGCATTTTTCTATGATAGAAAAATGATTTTTTGGATCACTTTCAATCAACATTTAACAATTCAACCCGAGAAACGCTGGATAATTCTGCTAGTATCTTATGTTTAAATATTTCGGATGATATGGTTTGTGTTTGTGGAGAAACTGTGTTTGAATTTCGTTAGAAAAATGATAAAACATTTATTGAAGAAATGCTATGCTAGATCAAATTTAAAAAAGACGAAACTTCTAATAATTTATCATGAATTGAATGGAAAGCGGCAAACAATCATATCCATACTATTTTCCAGAATATTCTCAAACGAAGAAATATTCATCGTATAAAATGTTACTATTTCTTTTACTGCTGCAATAAAACTGAATTACGTTTGTGTTATTTTTAGATAAAATAGTTTTACTATGCACATAGATTCAAGGTACAACAAAAGCTTTATCTTTGAGTAGGTAGATTTTTCTAGAAATTTAAAATTCAATAAGATGCACACTCACTCAATAAAAAAATAAATATACTGAATATAAAAATGCTGAAGAATAATAGTTTTTGAGGCAATAATTTCAAATCTACTTCTCATAAATGACCACTCAAGTATATTTTCCTTTCTATTTCATTGGATTTTAGCATTTTTCCCCTGTTAGACATTTTAACTATTGAGGTTGAGCAATATGAGACTTATTTCTATGCATTGGCATGAGTTTTATTGTTTTATGAAGCTAAGCATAGCAAAATATAATTAGTCAGAAAATAAATTAATGTAGACAATACATGAAGTCAAGCTACTTGTATTATTCTTGCAAAAGCTATAATTAACTGCATTGCTATGAAGGGTAAGAATAGACAAGTGGTTTATAAAAGTATTCGCTATGTACTTGCGAAATTGTGTACTAGTACTCGAGAGCCAATAAAATATTTTTTTCTGACGCATGTTGAGTTCGTATTTCTAGAAATTCCGGGCATTTTTAAAACGATTTCAAAATAATCCCCTTCATATCCTAGAGTCCACTTTCATAGAACCAAATTTAAAGAACACATTTATATTTTCCACACCTTCTGCACGAAGCTTTACTCCTTAATATTTTACGGAATCATTTGCAGCACTCAAGAGTAGGAATTAGGATAATTTTTTTAAGGTATTACATTTTTAATTTTGCATTATTTTTCCATTTCTTTCTTTAACATTTTCAGGTATGATTCTATTTGAAGGAAGAATATTTCTGGTAGGTATTTTTAAAGAAAAATAATGAATAAACTTTCTTGTGCACTAGGTTGCAAGAATTTCTGGTTAAAAATGATTAGATTATACGACAATAATTTTTATATTACACTAATTGTTATATTTTTATTAACCCTCTGAGCCTCATGAGATTTTTGAGTAGAGTAGCATTCCTTTTACCCCACAACATACAAGGCTATGTTTGCATCCTTTCTGACGAGTTACACCTTTTAGTATCCTGCGTTCACTCTGATGGGTTTGGCCTCTTCTAACAGTACAATGCACCACCACACAAATCTAGTCTCGAAATTATAGTTAGAGAAACACTCATGTGAGTTTGGGTCTTACCATTCACATCTAACTTAAAAGATCTCAACGTTAACGAACACATCTGAGATGCAACGCGCTGTGGAACACAGAAATCCTACATCTCGGAATACAACAGAATTGTAGACCACTCTGCAGGAGGTTATGGTGTTCAATGTCTACAGAGTACTTCGTCATCCTCGTGAAGTTCACGCCCAGTTGTATCTCTGCAGTTAGCCTACCAAATATTAGATTAGACTGGTTTTTCAGATTTTCTGGCACTCCATGGTGTATTATTGTACATAAGTAAGTTCTTTATAACTGCACAAACGTCATGTCAGAGCTCCATGTCTGTTCATATATCAAGCAATAATTTGAATTCGCACTCAACAGTTAGGTTTCTATCAATGCAAACATCCATTTCATTGCCACATTCTTCACATATGAAAATGTGAAGAACCCCTTCCATAAAGACATTTTCACACTCACATAAGCATTCAATATTCTTTCTAAAGTTACCCTTGCTACCTTTCCATATCATTTCCAAAAGGATTGTCACAAACCCAACCACAGTTTCATAAGGTAAAAAAAATTCGTCACATCTGTGTACATAAGTAAATTCTCATCTGTACTTATTCTGTGAACACATATTTATCTACAATTTCAATTAACCCTCAACAAATAAGTTTCTATTAAATCAAAGATCCATTTAATTGCCAGTAACATGTTAAAATGTGAAAAACCTGTTCCATAAAGAAGATTTCAAGAGCATCTAATTCCTTGTACAGCTACCCACGCTCTCTTTTCACTCCATTTCCAAAAGGATTGTCCAAACCCATCCACCATTTCATAGGTTGAAGAAAAAGCAAAGAACCCAGTCCCAAGAACATATTTATGATCCCCGTATCACCTCGAGTTGTGAACGTCGCGAAGCCTTTAACGGCCAGGAGATCTTTTGACGGGAACGTGTCAATCATGTTCTGTGCTCAGTAGACCATAGGGCCTGCTGATATGTCTCACACCACGTAATTCCCTTCACATCATCTCCGTTTTGTCAGCAAGTCACGTTTTCTGTTTCGATAAGAACAGTACTTTATTTAGCTAGGCCTTCGATCTATATTGTGTCTCCGTAGTAAATATAGCCTCTTCAATTTCGAAATGAAACTGGAGAAACAAGTGGGGGGTTTGAGGAAATTGAAGAACCCGGTTTCTTTAAATGGAAGCGCTCCTCGATCGAAGTAATATTCTAGAGCATTCTTTTTTCGCTTTCCGAAATCGTCAACTTTTGGAAAGAATTTTGTGCAAAATTAAGAACCTATGACGGGTAAGTAGTTGAATTTGCATCATACTGGAGCAACACATTGGGCTATTGGCGGGATCAATCACGAAGGGAAAGATCCGATCTGCGATCAAATGCTGGCTAGAAGCAATCAATTATTCGATATTATTTCATCGTGTTATCAACAGTACAATAAGAATCTCGGGAACAAGGAAATATAATACATTCGGACGTAACAATTAATGCTGGTAAATGAATAAAGAGCAAATGGTTCGACATGAGAAAAGCTGCATGGCACACTGCTAGTCGAAGAATTCTTAACGCGAACAGTTGTAACGATAAGAACATTCTTAATGCGAACAGTTGCAACGATAAGAACACGAATTCTAGAGACCTTTTTAAGTGCTGCCACAATATCAGCCTCGTACTTTGGAGAGGGATTTGAGGTGGTGTTTGAGTTCACCACAATACCCCCTCCAGAATTTACAGTGGCTAAATTATATAGATGCTACTACTAATTGATAGGTTGCCAATTGCGTGAGATAATGAGAGCTGTTTTACGATCACGGGTGTACGAGACTAGGATTAGGTGTAGAGATTAAATCTTAAAAGTATACGAAACTTGAAATTACACTTAACAAAAGAGATGCTATAACATGTAATTGAAAACAGTAAAAAGAAAGTCCGACATCATAATACAAATAGCACAATTAAATCATATACACTATAAATTTTGGAATTCCATATCAGTCTGAAACTTCAGTTTTTGCGCATTTATTATATTATAATCGATTAGAAGATTATTTCCCATTAATGTAAAAAATTCAGTTGAAAGATACAAATAAAAGGGTTGCTTTAAAACAACGAACGACTTTTGTCGTTTTAGGTTTGTTTGTTTGATTTTTATGGACCAAGGTCTATATATATATATATATATATATATAGATCTACTTAAGCTGCTCTGCAAATTCATCGCGTTAGGAAAAAAGCGAAGGATCGACAAAAAGTCTTAAAGCGTGCATATTCCGTAAAGGAAGTGGTGGATTTGGTGACCTTGAGATGTGGTGTTGAATCATAACAAGAGCTATGAAATACATGTTGGGCTGATCTCCAACACCTGCTTTTAGTTGTCCTAAAATTTCAATCAACTTAGATAGTAAAGATTGAACACATATTCTACAACCAAAAAATTACCAGATATCTATTAGAAAACAACCAAACTATTTCTAATATACAAAATCCTAATGGTAGGTTACAAAGACTATTGGTACTATTAAAAATAACACATAATAAAACAAAGTTTAGCACAAGAATCGCTACAGAAACAGTCTGTAAGACAAATTGTCCCTGACTTCCCAGTAGGGATCGAAAGTAGAGTTCTTAAGGTTAGTTGTTTTAGGGTCTTATGGCGCAAAGGCCATATTTGACCAATCTGCTCCAAAGACAAACGTCAAGAGTAAAAAATGTCGTGAAAGGGGAAAAAAGAGGGATTGGGGAAAAGAATAGTAGGATGAATGCAAAAAAAAGTCGTTTGGGTATCCTGGGAACGCAATCCCCGTTTTTACTAAAGACAGTAAATCCCATGGGAAAAGAAAAGATCACTAGAGTACCCCGGGTCTATGAAGCCCGTACACAGCTAAAGGAGATTTGCCACTGAGGCAGATAGTTCTTAACGAAAATAGCACAACTGATTGCTGTCCATTTCCTCCCGAAGATCGCAAAGCCCTACGGAAAGTGTCAGGGGGATATTTATGCGATTTAAACGTTTCAATGACGGCCAGTGACAATGCGGAATTCTGCAATCAAACTTGGTCAGCTAGTACGTGTGATATTCAAAATTAGCTACTAACATCATCACATCCTCCTTCGCCTAGAGTAGTGAGACACTGCCAATTAAAATGAGTGCGATTGGAATGAATAGAATGCTCTATCCAGAATGTTATATTAGATGATATATCAATTAGAATTATTGTCGTACTATCTTATACTATATGTACAACATGTATATTATAGTCTATATCTTAGCATTATCAAGTCCTGGCAGTGTGAATCTCAGCTGTCAGCAAATTTGACCCTCGAGCTCATAGAATCAGTGTTCTCGAGCGATTTAAGATGATCGGCAAGTGTCCTCATATACTATGATGCTGTTAGGGGCTGACTGTAATGTAGTGCAGAGATATACCAATTTCACTGCTGGACCAATTTCCGAATTGATTTTTTTAAAACCTCTTCAAATAGGATCGAAATGGACCATGTCCTATGAAGAAGAGGATTTCTTCACTTGCCCAACCTGCTTATTTCAGTGATACTCTTGACAACATGCAATTCCATTCTATTTGTAAAGAAAGAGGAATAATACAATCAAAGCGTGGGGAAAAGATCGGTGCACGATTACATGCCCTTTAAAACTGAATTAACTTTGAGTAAAGCGACACTCATGTAAACATTTTATTCCGGAATAGAAATTAATATAAAATTGGGTAGATTCATAATGTTATTGAATGGTAAACAGTGATAAGTACAGAAATTGAACTAAAACATAAAAACAAGCACTTATCCGCAAAGACTTCTCCAAATATAATCATGAAATAAAGATGCACTTAAAGTTACCTTTCATGCTCGTATCCGTGCTGTAAAATGCATAGAATCTGTCATCTTTGTTAGTCCTTTGCTGCATCTCGGGATTGGAATACATTGTGACCTGTAGTGATCTATCGCTTACAGTACAAATAAGCCCCTAACTGCGGGCACTTAAGTCAATATATTCGAAAGAGGAGACAAGAAGACTGCCGATAAACGGACGAGCACTTCACGGAAATGGCGGATTAGGTCGGAAGCTATTTGCTCAGTAGCGGTGGGTGTTGGCGCATTTAAGTAGCATTTAATGGGCGCTTAATCAATCCCAGAAAAGCGGTTTGCCCTGGGATGTTGTTGCTGGACTTGTTCAGTCAACAGCGGTGCTGTTAGGAGGAGATAATATACAATTGACGATCCGCCGATGCAGCCCTTCCTTTTGTGCTTTTAATTGAATAATGCAAAGGAGCAAATTAGCACCACACCACCAATCAGCTGAGTGCTCAGGGGTAGCGGAAGAATAAATTCATTTCGGTTTATCTACCAGAGACGCAATGCTATCTGGAGCATATTATAAGGTCCCAGTACAGGTCAAAGAGATAAGAGGACACATCTGCAGATTCGCAGTTAGTCGTTAACTACCAGGATGCATTATCGTTCTGATTAGACAATCTAGCTCTTGTTATGAACTGAAATAGCCTTAATGTCGGGAAAGTGCTATGGAAAATGGGCAATGGGAGAATCTGCTATTTTGGGAATGTTGCAAGTTATTGGTAACTTGCTAGAACAGTTATTATTACGGTTATTGGTAACTGCTGATGCTAACAGTTTCATTGCCAGTTCGAAAATAATATTATCGAGTTTATCTGTTATAATCGGTATAGATTCTAGAATTACCAGTTTCCATTGCTATCGCAACAACTTTCATCAATAATTGTTAATTTTTTCGATAGCAGTTGCTATCTTAATTTGTAGTAATTCTGCTATTTCAATTGCTATAGGAATAATAGCCAATATCTGCTGAAATTATAATACAGATAGCATTTGCACATCACAAAAGCAATACAGATCTACATTTATGTAGAGTGAATGATGACACTGTGCTGTTCATGTAATTGATCTCACAATCATTATACCTGAATCATGATGTATCATTTATTACTTATTCTATGAGCCATACGAATAGATTATGAATTGAATTTTGTGCATTATAAATTACACTAAAGTGTAATCGTATTAGAATTACAATACATCAAATTACTATCTAAGCGTGTCCACATCCATATGAATTCTCTTGTATGTGGTTAAGGTTTAATCCTCTAATGTGTAGAATTCAAATGAATGTTTACGCAGTTACGTTCAATTTGTAATAATATATTTTGATGTCTGAGTAATAATGTATTTTCAAAACGAGTTAATTAAGTTGGTTAATCAGCCTGTTATTATGAGGTTTCTGTCTAATTAGCCCTCATCTAGCAACAAATGATCAAAGAGCGACAAAACAAAATGGAACCAAACCTGCCATTGATAAAGAGTTTTGTGGTCTCGAGCCATATCGATTATATAAAACAATCTGGTTTTAAATCGTATCACAGATTATTTGACATTTGAGAAGTTAAAACGCATTCTTCCTTCATAAGAAGTCTGTCGAGATTTGCATGGTCCCCAAGACGCTCCTATTTCACCTGGTAGGTATTTTAATTTACGTCGCACTGGAGCAACACAACGGGATATTGGCGACGGTCAGGGATCAATCCCGTAAGGGAAAGATTCGAGGACAACACCACATAATTTTGAAGCACGGTCACATAACGAGGTCACACCTGAGCTGGCACCCCACTCTCCAAACTTCCAAACCACGCCAGCGTGAAAAAAATTTGAGACCACGACAGATTTAACATGCACCAGCCCCCTTGTACACGACGGCCTTTGGTTGGATTCGAACTCTCAACCCTCCGGTTGCTAATCCGTTATTGCTCCAATCGGGCTACCGCGGCCCGGCATGGTGTGGAAGTTTGGAGAGTGGGGTGCCAGTTCAGGTATGACCTCGTCATCTGACCGTAGTTCAAAATTGTCCTCGAATCTTTCCCTTCGGGTTTGATCCCGGACGGTAGCCAATAGTCCGTTATGTCGCTCCAGTGTGACGTTAATTAAATACTTTATACCGACACTTTGCACGTGCATAGTTAAAAATCACATGAATTAATTTTATAGTTTGAGTGTGTAATAAATATAATACCAAGATACAACAGCGCTTACAAGTACACTGATAACAGTTTCACGTGCTTGATGAAAATTAAATTCACTGGGAGCTTCCACTCGCTCACAAAGTCCACTACTCTACCAACCTGCGAGTTGTAGGTGGTGCGGGTTCGATTCCTCCCTGCGTGTATTTCTCTTTTTTGCGACAGTAAGACTTTCTTTGAATGTGTGCATTTACTTGACGTTGTTTGGTGCAGATTGGCCAAATACGGTCCTTGCGTCATAAAACCCAAAAACCCAACCCAACTAGTCTAACTAACCAGAAAATATTGAATATATACATAAAAACTAATTGCTTTCTTCAGAGTCTACTTTATTTAATGTTATTGCGTGAAAATGTTTGTGATAGTAAGACAATACAAGAAAGATCATCCTGGATTATCCACAGTATTGATTTTTAAAATATTGGAAAATGCTTGATTTTAAGTATTGTAATTGCTTCCTAATTTAGAAAAACAATCTATAATACAGACATAAATAGTGATGCTTTTAAAATTTGAGCAAAACTGACATTTAATAGAAATATGACTCTTCAGCAATAACGAATTAATGCTTAGATAAGAGTGACATCTAATTTTTCAAAATAAAATTGGAATTATTAAATAATAAAATAATTGTTTTATTATGTCCTTTATTACACTTTACAATGAAATTGCAAATAAGGGCTCTGTTTTAACAGCGTATTGTTTTCTTATAAACACACTATTACAGAATTTGTATTCTTCGATATGTGTTTTAAAATTGCTAAATTATTGAATTGCGAATCCCTTAAAAATAGCTCAATAACATACAAATAGCTTTTAATATTGTTTTTCTTATAATAAAATGAAAATTTAATGAATTAATGAACTAAAACTAGGAGTATTGGAAACGGTTTTAAGCATGTGTTAAAAAAATATATTATTACAAGGAAACTGGTTTATATCTAACTATGAAAGGGATTTCAATAAAACAAACTAGACTGTCTGCGAAGATTTTACTTTTAGTGTCCTAATTCTCTAGCATGATTGATATCGCAGTTATTTTAAAACGTATTTCATCTGCAGCAATTTCGGCAACAATTTTCTTTTTAATCTAATTGGTGATGACCAATCAACTATCATATATCAATTCGGAATTTATTCTTTGGAATTTTTAATGTCGAATGCTGAAATTGTATACGTAAATAAAACAACTGACGTCACGTTCAGAAAACGTATAGAAAATACGTATCGCCGCCGAAATACTATTACCTACACTTAACTTGACAAAAAAGCCTCTCAAACTTAACAGCCTCATTTAGTATTCTTCTCTTCTTTCTTATCCCGTGTAAAGTAAAAATAAATTACACAAGGTCATTGAGTAAGTGCAAAAAAAGTTTATGGGCAATGGCACATGAGTCCTTAAAAATGTATGTATGTAAAAATGTAAAATTGCATGTATACCTCCAATGCAAATCAGGATGTGTGAGGGAATGGCTGGTAATAAGCTGCACTTTATACATGTGAGAAAGGATTTACCAAGGAATATAATTTTTTCCGATTGGCCAGATCGGAACCTGGCAAGCACAGAGAAAGTTTTCTGGGGCAAATTTAAGGCAAGCAGCTTTTATGGTGTTTTACTGAGGTATCAGTAATGAAAAGGTACTGGAGATGATCTGCACAATCGCTTTTAAATACGGACAGGTGGTCATCTTCTGAGAGTAGGGAGATACTTTCTCTTGGTGCCAGCTTATTTATTTGTTCCAACTTTTGATAATAAGTCAGTTTTCTCATTGCCATAATTCCAACATGTGATGGGATCCATTGAAACTTTATTTTAGAATTTTTATTGAAACTTAATATATATAAGAAGAGCTATTTTTTCAAAAGAGGATCATAACTGTTGAAGCATTTTTTATTTGCTAGAATTACTGCTTGCGAAACAATGTAGATATTTATTTTAAGTGCTGACTTTTAGGGACTTCTTTAAGTGCTTCTTATACGGCTATTAATTATGCTTTAAAGACAGGGAGGTTTGAATTATTCTTGATTTGAATTTCTTTTAAACCTAATTCATCTGAAATGAAGACGCCACTTCCGGATGAACCATTTTCAAAAAGGCTACCATATGTAAAAATATTTATATCGTTTGGTTCTATTTCAATTGTTTGCAGGCCTAGGGATTTTAGAAGTTCGTGTTGGTCCTCTTTTTTGGAGCATTCAGATATTAGTTGTGTTTTAAATGTCACTGTAGGTCGTTGTTCATTGTGAAGGGACATGAGTGCTTGGATGAGAGTTGATAGCGATATCAATTAGCCTGTCAGTAGTTGCTATATGGAGAGGTGAGTTGCTATATGGAGAGGGGGTGAGGGTCTTTTTAATTTTTCATGAAATTTCCCTCCCTTCATAAATTATCCTGTCCTGTGTCCTTCTGGCGCATTAATTATTTTAAAAATAAATTGTGCATGTATAATTTTTCTTCAGTTTTGGAGCGAAGGCAGATTAGCTTCGAATTCAGATAATTTACTGGGCAGGAGAAGCGAGTCCACGAATGATTCGGGAGGCACTAGCCTGAATTCTGTCAATCTTTTGGAGGTTGGTTTTCAGATTGTGATCAAAACGGGATGAGCATATTCAAGCAGAGGTCTTATTAAGGCTAGATAGGTGGTTCGAAGAGTCTTGGTGACAGCACCCCAATCAGTACCAGAAATTTTTTTTAGAATCATGAGTCTCTTTTTTGCTCTTATCTATATTATTAACATGAAGGCCAAAAGTTAGGCATGGGTCAAGTGTGACTCCTAGATATTTGCTGAGAAAATTTAACAAGTTGGTGAACAAAGTATACTTGTGGCATCCATTTACGGATATGGATTTAATACACTAAAATACGATAGTTTGTATGCATCACTACTTTGGATATTGAACAAAATTCTTGCTTCTGGGTTCATGGGTTCATGGCTCTCTAATTTTAATTAAAAGCATGTTTGAAAATATATTTACTATGTATGAATTGTCTTAATCAATCCTTAATCATCATATTTTGGGATAATTATTAATATTTCCACCTGATGAATTGTGCAGACGATAAATAATTGGAAGAAAACAAAACGAGTGCTAGATTCAAAAACGTTATTGGCAGGCGATATTTTCCCGTAACTATTTTTTAAATTAAAGTTTGTAATTTTGATGACATCGTAGAATTTTAAAAAAGCATCTTGTAAAGAACCATAAAACTTCAAACGATGTTTATTACCTTATATAACGTTTATATATTTTTATTTCTCATTCTATTCCACTTTTGTTATATTTTGCTGTGTTTCTATTGTTTTGCAAATAAACCTTTAAATTTTCTTCCTTCGAATTTTTAATAATTTTTAGTGACAATATACTCAAGATACTATTGGCAATACACAATTTTTTTTATTACTGTATTTAAATTTGTTTTTCTGTTCTATATTCTGGTAGCCATATGAGATTTAAACGAACTTACTGAAGAAATTTATACTTTAATTTCATTTGACGTGGCATAAATTATTTTATTAACAGGAATTACTTTTGTACGTATTGCTTTCTCATAATGCGAAATCAATACATGTTTCATTCGTATTGTTAAAGGTACGAACAACAGCAAACCCTGCAAGAGAGACAGAAAAGTGGAAAAGCTTTTTGGTCTTCCAACTTTCCTTTTTGTCTGATCCGGTTTCACTTCACAGCCTGAAATCACAACTTTCAGCTTCCGGGCATTGTTCCAAATGCTTTATTCAACAATTTTAGAGATGTTCTTTGACAAAAAGATGATCAATAGCAAAGGGAAAATAAATAATTGTGTTTGTTTCTTCTGTTTTTATAGAAAGGTCATTCACATGTTACAACTGCATGCGTCTGAAGTTGAATGCTTGATGGCATAAAAATTAGTTGCACATTTTCTGACGTATCATATATTATTCATCCTCATGCTTAACTTCTACGGAGACTCGGACATATTGGAACATGAGGCAAGTTGAAACATTTGATCGGACAACCATCTAATGAAAACATAGGCTTCTGGGATACATTTTCCTAAAGTATCTAAGCACACCCAAAAGTTATAATAATTTCAGAATTGCAGTTCTTGTAGTTTCTTTGAAAAGGAAATTTTTAAGACTTAAAGTAAGCCAAGTACATTTTTTGCTTTCTTTCAAAACTTTAATTGCTCCTGAAGTATTATATTGATCAGACTTTAGTTGATCATAAAATTGTTTTAATATTAGGCCATCAAACTATAACAGGCATTCGCAATTTTTTTTATCAATATTACATACATATTTCAATGTTTGTTCAAAGTATAAAAAAATACTTCAATGTAATTTGAGGTGTGTTGAAATATAATAAAAGGAACATATTAGAACACTGTTTCAATATGCCTCCTTTTCTTGTGCATTTATAAATTGCATTATGTAAATGTTTATTAGTTTCTATTTATATTAAAAATAGTCAAATGTAACTCAATGTACATACTTCATAATATTTATATTACTGACTACCCAGTCTCTGATATGAGAACCGCTAGCATAGTTTAATGCCTACCTACAGTAAAATACTCCTCCATATTTATACTTATGAGGGTCTGTAAAACAAAGAACATACACTGCTGGACAATTAGTGGTATCTCTAACAATGAATAATAACCAATTTCAAGAATTTTAAGTTTCTGTTTCAATGTGTGTACCCCACCTATGCATCAACATACCTCATAGGGGCATATCGAAACAGTTTTTCTTATACTTTATTTAAGTTTTTACATTTTTAATTATAAAATGTTCTATGAATTTTCTGCATTAAAAAGTATAGTTCTTTTCTGTATTAATAAAAATTGTTATTTACTTTTATAAATGACTTATTTACTACATATTGTTCCAACATGCCCCTATCCCCTCTGCCATTTAAATCGTGAACAATAGCTTTTGAGTTTTTGAGCTTCTGAGTTTGCATTAACAACTTTTGTGAATAATTCAATTTCCAGTTGGTTGTAGTCAACAGGAATCATCAGAAGAAATGTTGAATTTAGGTTTTGGTTGTTAAACTTGCGAACTTGTGTCTAGAACCATGTCTACTCTACCTATATAGACTAATTGGCTTCCTTTTCTTACTATCACTCTTAAAATGGTTCAATTAAGCAACAAAAAGCAGGAGTATTTAATCACCTTTTCGAGGTTTGAAAGTTTAATGCACACAAAATACTTTAATTCAATTTAAAATTGCCTATTGTTTCGAAATTTAATAGTTCATCGTCCCAAACATGTATTTCTACTTTAAAACAAATTCACAAATTGGATATGAATCAAAGTAAAAAGAATACCGAATTTTTTTTTCAAAAGATAAGGCTGTTTTATTACTTCATTTTTAAGAAAGCAAATTATTACAATCAGTATACATTGTTAAATGATTTTTGTATTCAGAAGTAATAAATAAATCTCTATACAATACCTAAAATTTTTAAACATACATATTCTAAATGTTATAAATGTAATTTAACGTATTCTAAATATATATCTAAATATTCTAAACATAACTTTAAATATTCTGAATAAATTCTACATTAAATTCAAAATATCCTAAAGAAAATTCCAAATATTTTAAATATAATTCTAAGTATATTTGTAATTATTCTACCCATAATTATACATATTCCATATATATTTCTAAACATTTTACATATTCTAAATATATTTCTAAAAATTCTACTTATTCTAAATATATTTCTAAACATTCTACGTATTCTAAATATATTTCTTAACATTCTACATGTAATTTCATATATTCTAAATATAATTCTAAACATTCCATACATAATTAGAAACATTCCATACATAATTAGAAACATTCCATACATAATTAGAAACATTCCATACATAATTAGAAACATTCCATGCATAATTAGAAACATTCTAAATATAATTCTAAGTATTCTAAATATTCTTATTCTTAAATATAATTCTAAATATTCTAAACATTCTGAATATAATTCTAAACATTCTTAAATATAATTCTAAATGTTCCATACATTCTAAATATAATTCTAAACATTATAAATATAATTCAAACATTATAAATATAATTTTAGACATTATAAATATAATTTTAGACATTATAAATATAATTCTAAATATTCTAAACATTATAAATATAATTATATATTTTCTAAATTTTATCTAAATATTTTCTTTATTGAAGTGCCTAGTGTTTGTATATATCTTATTAGAACGAAGTAGTAGTGGGATCTAGGAGTGAAGACGTAAAAACATGATGAGACATGATCTGATAACATTCTGAGCATGAATTACGAATAACGGACCCAGTATTAAGATGTTTGGAGGTTAATGTCAGAAGAAAGAGAAGAGCTCTCGCTGTTAAGAAGTGAATACCGAATATAAACAGTATATATTAAAGGAAAATGTTTCAGGATTTCGTTACGTTAGTTACACTCAGTAAATACCTAGAAAATTAAATGGATTCTTCAGAGTCTACTTTGTTTAATTTGGTTGCGAGAACCTGTTTGTGATTATAAGACAAATGGTATGAATGAAACAAAGAGAATATGATATTAGTTTTAAACTAAAATGAGTCACTTAAGGGGATTTAACTCCCTACAAATGACCAAAAATGTCACATTTTTTATAGCATTACATTAAGTGTACCATCTTAAAGAGTATATGTGAAAATTCTACAGCTGTAACTACATTATTTTGCGAGTCATTAAAGTTTATCCATAGAATGTCAGTTTGGTAACGACTAACTTTTAAGCTAGTCCTTTTTCAGCTTTCTGTTTTTATGACTACAACGTATTTAAAATTCTAAAGTTTCTTTTGTAATTAATATAGATATTTTAAACCTGTGTGGTAATTTTGTATAACATATTTGTTTGCATGGATTAAAAAGATTTCGAAGAATAGTTAATTAAAAAGATAAAATAAATTATAACTTTTTTTATAGTAATAATTATAAAAACATTTATAAAAAGTAAATAACGGTGGAACATGCAAACCCATGCAGAAAATCGTGAAAAACATTTCAAGAAAACGATAGAAAACAATACTTGGGAAAAAAATTAAAATTTGCACGAGCAGGATTTTTAAAATATTGAAATATGAAAAAGAATAAATAAACAATTTTTGTTTATGTGGAAATGATTTTCTTCCTTTTGCAATGTATATGTCATGTGTGTTGGAATAAGGTGCACAAAAACATTTTGTTGTAAATGTAACATCAAAAATAACTGTTCAAAGGATAATGTGTTCCTTTAACAATATTTTCTTTTCTGGCGTCTTTTCCTAGCTGACTGGAATCTCCGATCTGAAAATATCGCTAAAACTGTTTTAAGGTGCGATTCCAATATGACGACTGAAACGACTAAAGTCGATAGACTGTAACAGCGCGTTTTTAAACGCTAAATGAATGGAACCCTTTCCAATGGCGCATCAGTGGCCGTACGACAGTAGCGATTCCAGTGAGACGGCTCGAAACGTACGACTTGACCTGCTCTGTCGAGCAGTCCAGTCGTAACAGCCGACGCGATTGGAAGTGTTTTTGTAGTAGTTTGGCTTTTTTGAGCTTGAAATAGATGATTCGAAACTGATTGAGTTAGTGTGAGGAATACCAAAACCTATACAACCCTAAACACCATCAATACAAAATTGCTAATATAAGGGATAATGTATGGATGGAAGCTGCGAGATCATTGAAACAACAAGGCGAGTAGAATATTTTATTAATTTTGATAATTTAATTATAACTTATTTATTTTAATTATTGTTAAAAAAATTTATTATTATTATAAAATAGCACATTTTGATTTTTATTCCTGTCGATCAAGTTACTTGTCCTGGTTACTTGTTTCATTTTCCAAGGTACCGAGCCAGTAGTACTACTAAAGTAATCGGTGAAACCTTCCCTTACTGCAAAGCCTTCAATATTTACAAAGCCACCCTTAGCCACTATATCGATCAAATTTTTCTGTTGGTAGTTTTTCGGAGTTCGTAACGACAAAAAAAACCATGTACTGTTTTTTCGATAAAAGCATCTCTAAGTATATTATAAAGACAATAGGCATTCATTATCAAGCAGTCTGTAACTTCTGGATTAACAGCTATTGGTGAATAAAATACACACAAAACTTGACTCAGGAGAGCAAAGGAGTTTTCTGAAACCCTTGCACGTGAGAGTCTATAGTTTAAAATAGCTTTTTTGTTGTTTACACAAGCATCATTTCTTAAGCAAGGTTTCATCAAATGTGTTGACAGTTTGAAAGCTTCGTCTCCTACAAATACCTATGGTAACATGTGATTTTCTCCCACTTGCCTTGGAGGAGGATAAAATCGCTCATTTTTAATCATCTTTCCTAAGTTAGATTTTTCAATACCACTGCCCCCCTCTTTACCATATGAACCTATATCAACCATTGCAAATTTGTAGTTAGCATCTACAAAAATAAGCAAAACTGCGGAGAAAAAATCTTTATAGTTAAAAAATTGAGAACCACTTTTTCCAGGGCAAAATATCCTAACATGTTTGCCCTCCACATATGAAATGCAGTTTGGAAAATTCCATTTTTCTTCAAATTCCTTGGCTAATGCAAGAAGGTGTTGTAGTAATGGAGTCGGCATAAAAATAGCTGGAAGTCTTTCACTGTATACTTTCAACACTTTTTACAATGCGACTTATGTAACTCGGTGATATGCGAAATGCAAATGACAAAGATGCGTAGCTTTCTCCAGTCTCCAGTCGCTGCAAACTTGACAAAATAAAATAAAATAAATAGTCATAAACAAAAGTCTCTTTTCTCATGGGTATACAGACTGTATAATGAAAAAAAATCACTAGGTGAAATAGCGAAAATTGCTAACCAAAAGTTGTTCTACTGTACAGATAATATATCCATATATTGCTTTGTTTGTTTCAGTGGAAGAGTGTAGAAACCACTGGAAAAATATTCGTGATGCTTTCATGAGGCGAAAATAAACAAGAAACTGCCTACAGGATCCGCTAGATAAAAAAATTAAGGAAATGGTACCTGGAAGACCACCTCGAATTCCTCAACCACATTGAGTACGA
Organism: Meta bourneti; assembly: GCA_933210815.1. NCBI lineage: Eukaryota > Metazoa > Arthropoda > Arachnida > Araneae > Tetragnathidae > Meta > Meta bourneti. The sequence continues at coordinate 50,624,406 of OW119923.1, forward strand.
AAGAGAGTAAGTAAAAATACAAATACTGAAATAGTTTTTAATAACGCTTTATACATTTGAAGTAACAAACAATTTTTTTTTCAGGACTTTGACAAATACTTCGACATTTGAGGCACATGATAATAACATCAATTACGAAAGCCAGCAAACTGAGGATGTAGAAATGGAAGGAAAACCTGTAGATCTAGAAAATGATACTTCAGAGACCTTTACTGAAACTAACATCATTGATGCTAACATTACTGAAACTAACTGAACAACAAGCTCAACACGGGAATGAAAAAGAAGCGCAATGTGCTTATAAACGAAAACATACCCAACCAAAAATCAGCACATAATTTAGTTGAATTATTCAAGAAAAATTCCGAACATAGAGCGAAATTGTTGTCGACATTCCTTGCAAAACAAACTGAAGAACATCCAATTGATGCGTTTTTCAAAAGCATGGCAATGTCTGTTGAAATTATCCCCAGCAAATCAAATAAGTGCCAAAATACAAATTTGTCAGATTGTTGGTCAACTCGAATTAGATGAAATCTCTTCCCAATCTTCATCAGCTTCGGTGTCAACCAACTATGATCTACATAAGCCCAGGCCGACTACATTTTTTCTTCTCAAACCTCACCGGCTTCCCTGCCTGACAATGTGAATTGCAGTTCATGACAAACATATCTGACCATAATTTTAGTTGAGTGTTCTACGTTCTCTTATTCTATATAACTTGATTAAACAAGCTACCTATTACCTTTGCTTTGTAGTATTTTTGAAAATATATTAATTATTATTATTACCATTAAATTGCTTACCTGAGTGTTAGTCCCAGTTTTTCAGCAGGGCATATAGGCTGTTTCACTTTACTCCAAGACTGTCTTATTAGTTAACTTTCAATGATTGACAAAACATAATTAAACTGGTCAATATTCAAACGGAAAACTTTTCTAAACACTGAGTCATCCTTCAAAAGATGTCTCTGTGTAAGAATATTTTGAAAAACCTCTCTGTCTCTCGCCAAGTATATTGGATGAGGTTCAATTCTCTTTTAACTGCTTTAGCACAGTTAATAACTCTTCTTCCTCAAGAAGATAAGATACCAACAGCGATGTATTCTCCATGACGTTCACGTAGCGACTGAAACTCGGGGGATTGGAAGTTGAACAAGCGACTCGGATCGTGCTGCTCTGATCGCGTACCTCTAATCGCGTGGCTGTAGTCGCTTCAGTAGTCACATTAGAATCGCATCTTTACTCCGAAGAGACTATTGGCACACTCGCAATGAGTTATAAGCTGTACTTCTGCGATTTATTAGGCAAAAGTATTTTTGTTTTCTTAAATATTCAAAAATACTTCACTGGAAATTTTCAATACCGAATTAACGTTAAGTTTCATCCATTATTTTTATTTCATGGGAATTTATTCCAAGTGGTTGAGAAAAAGGAAAACGCACCATTACTCAAAATTAAATTATTTTTCAATTCCCTGTGTGTGATCTTAATTTTCACTAAAAATATTTACGATTTCAAGTTAAAGTTGCATAGCAAAGCCATATGGCAGCTTATTTAAAACCAATTTTCATACTTTTTTTACCTGAAGCTACGCTGCTTCAACTTCAAAAGGGTAGTCCAAAATTCGTAGAATAAGAACTATGTATATTTCTAAAAGGAATTTCTAAGAAGGGAAGAAAATATACAAAATATATGTAATAAGGAATTTTTTCATTAAATATTCTATTTCTCGTGTAAGTTATTTGATAGTTTTACGGAAGAAATAAATGTTCTTGTCTAAGAAAAATTATACAGAGGTATGCCTTTAAATTTGTATCTTGCTATAGAACATCCCAGTCATCAAAAGAATCCTTAATTTGAATTTCAACGAACAGTTTTGGTTGAACATACATCTCAGATTCCCTTTAGTTTAGGTCTTTACAAAGAGATCTGTTGTAAAATTTCAGTTTTTTAACCATTCCATTTTTTAATGTAAACAGAAAAGATTTGTAGCAGAAAAATAAAATGCAGAACAGTTTCCTTTGAAATGCTCTCTCTGTTTTTGCTTTTTCAATTCAAAGGCTGAATAAAAATCACGATTTCTATAGATAATATCAACCTTCCTGGTGATTGTCTCAACAAAGTACCTCGCCATTAGTTAAACTGACCAAATCTTGATAGACGAAATATCTCGTCATTAGAAGAAAACTGACCAAATCATAAAAAGAATGTCGTCATCATAAAAAAATGGCAATATCTTGATGAAGAGATACCTCGTCATTAGCAAAATTGTTCAGACCTTGATGGACGAGATATCTCGTCGAAACCACTTGGAGGGTTAAAAAATGCTTGAAAATGTATAATACTTAAAATGTTTTATCTATATTTTAAGAAATTTTATTTATGCATGAACTTTTTAGTTTACTAGGATCACAATTTCTATGAAATGTATTCTCATGAAACATAATAGAGAATAACGAAAACATAATTTAATATAAAAATATCAAGATGTGTCTTTAACTTGATATCTTGCAAGAGAGCATCCAATTCATTATCAAAAGAATCCGTAATTTGAATTTCAAACATCAGTTTTGGTTGAATGTATGTTAATAATTTTAGTTTTTTACAAAGAGAAATGCATCTGTAAAATTTCAATTTTTACCGATTCTTTTTTCCAAAGTAAACATTACGGATTTGCTTAAAGTTTTTCAATGCAATGTGTAAATTAAAGCCATGAGATTTTAACAAATATTTAACTTTAAAATATATTTAAGCAATGAATTATAGCTAAAATGTTTTATCCATATTTAAAAAATTTTATTATGCATGATTTTTTTTAGTGATCACAATTTTTATTAAACTAATTCTCGTGAGACAGAAACGAGTACAACAAAAGTACTATTTAATATCACATATTTTTTTCTAACCCTCTCTGTACTGTGTATGTGAGAGTTATAGATGCATTATATTCCACAAAACAAACAGCAGCTTTGTTTGTATGCTTCGTAACCATTTTTTACTTTTGCAATGAAAAGCTACTAAGGATTTTTTTCAACCAATAGCTTGCCATTTACATGTAAACGTGAAATAGAGTAAAAATAAATGACCCCTTCGAAAATTTTTATTGCACAAATGTTGAAAATAAATAATATTTTTTATATTAAGAATAGGCAGTCTGCTCTTGAATTGTAAAAGTATCACTCGAGAGTTACTGGAGTAAGGGAATTAATTACACAAGGAATTATGACCAAAAACATAAACAAAAAAGTTGGAAAAAAGAAAAACAAAGATAAAGAAGAAAGAAAAAAGAGAATTTTAACTATAAAAAAGGAAAAAATAATAATTGCACATACCAAAATAAATAAGCACTATTACTAATTGCATGGGTAAATACATTCTATAAATTCCAATTGGAGTTGCCAAAAGTGTAAATATCATAGACAAATTTAAGCACTGTATTCCAAAATTTTGATGAAGTTCTAGCACTGTTGGATGTGGTAACCTATTGCACGTGGATATCTAAGCAGAACTTATAAAAAAATTATAATTATTAATTGAAACAAAATTCCCAATAACAAGTGTTTTTTAAGAAAATTACCTAAGTTATATCGTTAGAGCTGATTATAAATTCTGGAGAAAAATAATGAAAAGTTAATTCAAGTACTTCACCATAAAGTTTACTTCTGTTTTACTTTCGTTCAGTATTTTAGTATCCTAAGGTTATGTTTTATATTTTGCAAACAAAATATCTTAATATTATTTCTAACTTATTTTCTAGTCAAGCATTTGTATCGTGCAGTATGTTTTTACTTTCTTAATTTTTACTAAGATTTCCTTTTCGGAATGCAATAAATGATTCTATTTTGTTAAATTTTTAATTAGAAAATAATTTTTTATGACAGATTCGACTTTAACACATTAATGACATTTTAATTATACTTTTATATAACCTGTATAAAAATTTTCTTTTCAAAATTCTAGTACCTATGTTTTACAGAATCAGAATGGCTCCACAGTTAGATTCTTAACACTTAGAATGGTATTGAATATATTGGAACTAACTACTCAATTCTAAATGTCGAAAGCATAGGTCAACATTGTCAAAGCACACGATCCTTAATTCAAAGTAAGAAACTTGTTGGTAGGCTGCATTCATCTTGTTATTATAAACATGTTGAAAATACTCTTAAAAATTGCATTTAAATAAAAAGTCAAAGGTCCTGGACAGAAAAAAGAATTTTAATATAAAAGAAGCGATAAATTCTAAAAGGCGTTTCAGAGAAAGCGAAAAACAAAAATGTCGACAAGTCAATATAGCTAATCGATATCGAATATTATCGATATCGAATTAATAGATTCGATATCGAATGATAAATGTTGTAAATGGTGAAGCAAAAAATATAGTTTTGGCGTTTTTGGTTAAGTAAACTCCTGATTTGCTTGAAGGAAATGGAACAGACAATGTGAGATTTTCTGAATTTATTGATTTCAAAACAGAATTTTAGAATCTAATCATCAGTAAAGCAATATTGATAAAATTTGAAGTTTTGTTTATTCTAGAAACATATATGTCAAAATATGAATTAATTAATAACTAATTGATTAAAATGTCCAAATAATTTCTGAGTGGTCCAATCTCCACCCTTATATAACCATAAAGAGAAATCATAATTTAATATTGGAATGAGTTTCACTTTATTCATCTATTCATTTACTAATATTTATTAATTAATAATTTTATATCTGACTTTAAGGGATAGAGGACTTTCAAAATCACCAAATCGAAAAATCGATTTTTAATTTTAGCGTTAGAACTTTGATATCAAAATCCCTGGATAGCAAAAATAATGTTTCCATTGCGATAATTTTCAACGGAGTTACATTACAACATAAAATATATGGTAGATATTTATTGTAAGCATACTACAAAAACGCGCTTTTCTACGATTGAGATTTTTAAACATTCTTCTGATTTCAAAATGTTCCTGAGCATTAGGTTTTAATTGATTTCCTTGAAAAATTTTTGGGATAACCTTTGCAAGCTGCTGTACATTTCTAAGTGTTCCTCATGCTTCCATATTTCGATATTGTAGTTTAAAATGTTGCTTAACAAATGTTTTTTTATTGTAAAATTTTAGATATTTTAACAAAATACATTTTTTAGCTTTATAATTGAATTGTACACTTACCAAACAGAGTTAATTGGATTTATGGAACTTCAAACTATTATGTTAATTACAATTTTGACAAAACATGGCGTTGAACTTCATCAAAATTTGCTAATTTATCAAAAAAATGTTGACTACATTTTATGTAAGAACTTCATCACAACTTAATATTTTTGAAGGAAGGAACAAAGGAACAAAATATAAAAAAATTTTAACCTTCATCTTTAATTATGTCTAATCCATAACAGATAGGAATAAATGTGAGTATAAATATAATAAGGAAATAAATATTCTTAATTGTTAACATCGAATTCGTTCAATGCATATGTATTGATATACTCAAGCATTAATCATTAATTGAATTATATTTCCTAATACGTTGTTTGATAAATTGAGCATTATATAAAAGAAAATTTTTTCTTTTTAATATTGGGGTTAGTTAATACGATAAATGCATTTATTAAAGTGCAGTTAAAGTAGCCCAACTTAGTGAAATAAGTGTACATTATGGAGAGAACAAAACTAAATGGTCAATTGAGAGAAACTTCGAGCAATGTTCTCGCTTAGTTTAAGGATGCAAAAGCTAGTGGAAGTAATAACGGTAATTAACTTTATTGTAATGCGTTAATCTTCGGTGACTGTTGAATATGCGTGAGTGTATCATAAAATTTGGAGCTGGTTACGAGTGTTTAAATGATATAATGCCCAACAATTCTTATATCCATTTGTCTCACAATAATTTGACTTCAGTTCAATTTATCAAGGCATTGTTTTCTTGAATTAGTTAAGTCCTGATTTTAATGGAACGTTCACATAATCTGAAATATTATAATCTGAAATATAATTATCTCACATAGACATATTTTAGCTCTTAAAATGTAATTAAATGTGCTTTGTCAAGAGAGAAATAGAAAAGGTGAGTAGGTAGGTATTTAAGTAACGTCGCACTAGAGAAACACAACGGGGTATTTGCGACGGTCCGGGATCAAACCCGAAGGGAAGAGAAATAGGGAAAGAAAGTAAGAGAAAGGGATATAGTAATAAAAAAGAGAAAACAGGGAGAAAGAGAGAGTTAGAGATATATGAAGGAAGAGAAATAAAAAGGTACAGTTAGAGAGATATGAGGAAGTTAGAGATAGAGAGGTATAGTTAGAGAGACAGGAAGAAGAGAGAGAGAAAAAAAAGATGGATAGAATTAGAGACAGGAGGAAGAGGGAGAGATAGAGAGGAAAGAGTTAGAGATACATGAAGTAGAGATTGAGAAGAGAGAGAAATGAAGAGGGAGAAATATAGATAGGAAGAGAGACATCAAAGAAAGAGAGACAAGAGGAAGAGAAAGAGAGAGGTAGAGGTAGAGAGACAGAATTGGAGAAGCAGGAGGAAGAGAAAGAGAGGAGAGAGCAAGAAAGGAATTTTCCATTATGATAAAATATAGCTTAATTAGTAATCTTACTTCATAACTTGAGACATTTTTCTATTTAATTCTTATCTGTTAATTAAGAAGAAATTTCATTCCGATCAAATTATTTTCAGAGAGTATTTATGAATTTTTGAAAAATTAATTGAGAATTTTTTGGGTTTAAATAATGTAGCATATTCGGAAACTTCTATTTAGAAGTAAAATAGATCGAAAGATTCAGTTCGAATTGTTAACGAGTTAAACAAAGTACTTTGAACAATACATTTATAATAATGATCTAATTCAAAAAGAGACTAATTATTCCGCACCGTTATACTCTTCATGTAAAACTTTCAATTTTAATGACCTAAATTAATTAAAAGGAAAAGTTTTATTCGCTTATAGTACCCAAGTATCAAATTGAATAATACTAAGTGTAACTTAAGTTCACCATTAACAATGTAGGATTTAAAAAATAACTATGTTGCAATAATTAGTTTCTTTTTCGCTAATTATCTACTAGAAAATATATATTTCCTTTCTGGTGTACAGAAAGTGAGATTTTACACACCATTAATATCTAAAAAAATCCTTTGATGATCAGAAATGGAAAATAGGCTAGTTTCTATACATCTAATACATGTACATATATATCTAGAATATGTAGTTTATCTATTTGATAATCTAAAAAATAAAACTGATATGACTTGGGAGCTTACGATAGATCCATTTATTTTGTGTCCTTCAAAATCTTAAATTTGGGGTGATTTATCTCTGACAATTTTTGCTGAACATAAAAACTTTAAGCGGAACTCCTGAAAAATGATTGATAAGGCTTTATTGATTGAAAGCTATTTATAGTAATGCATTTTGGGAATCCTAAACAGAAATACATCAAGAGTATTTTAAGGTAAAATGTGACACTATTCCTTCAGAGTTTCTATATTCCAACAAGGCAACGTTCTGATCGCTAATTCTCATCTATATATAACAGATATAGCCTCTGCCCTGGCCTTCCTGATCTCCAAACCTGTCTCCAATCAAACATATCTGGAATATGATCTCTAGACATCTCGCACCTCATCAATTGTATGCGTCATTTACAAAAATTAGCCGTGGTTTCTCATCGAAACACTCTAAAAACTTTTTCCTTGAATGTTTTTTCTACTAAATATTTCTTTCATTTGATACTATTTGTATACGCCCGTCTCGGCGATATCCCTAGCTGACATCACGTCGCTGTTTTTCGTAGATCGTAATTTTCGTCGCTGATTTATTCGTGAACCAACTGCCCATAAGTGTCAACATTTAGAATAAATGAGCAAGGGAGGTGAAAGCCGATTCAGCAAAGGTGGAGAACTGAACAGTACATACTGAATAAAATTAATCTTTAGAAAATCATCGTTGATAACGAAAAGGCAAACGTCTCTCAAAATCTGTTCATACTCTCTTAGAGTCACTGGATGTGTATGTCTGTTGTCGTGCTAACATCTCCTTGTAAAATAAATTGGTTTGTTTAAGTTTGCAAAAAGTACTTGTTTGTTTGATTCTACAAGACCTCAGTTGTCCACACTATTTAATGAAAAAGTTGCTATTCAAGCTCAAGGTGTCTTTGCACTATACTTTATTTTGAAGATTACTTGGTTCAACGCAGAATCCAATAACTTGTCTGCTTTATCATAAGAAATCCGTTGAAAATATATAATTTGACTATTTATTTTTTAGTGTTGTATGCTTTCTAGAACAATAGTGATGTTCTGATGAATTTAAATTCTAAACCTTTTCATGTCGAAATGTTAGATAACGAATCTGAAGAGTGTGCTTTTCAGAGAATGCAATAAATTGTTAAATGGAAGAGAAAGTTGGGAACCCAAGTTAGGTTCATTCCATTTTTTCCCATTAGATGTATCCCTTAAGATGTATGGAAATTTGCACTGCGCATCTTCAATCTATAGGTAAATAGGGATATAAAGTTTACAAGGTCTTCAATAGTTTTTACCTGGGCCATAAAAGAAGAATTTATGTGTGTTGGATGGATATTGAATCACTGAATCATCGACAATTGAAATAATCAACTAATCAGAAAATGTTGAGTGACAGATTGTGAGACCCCTTACCTACATTCCATAAGTATTTTGCTTATAGGCCAAAGGAGGTGGCTGTATTATAAAAATAAGATATTTTACCTGTATTTTCTGAAGTTAAGTATCAAGTTACAAATGTAGGATATGGTCGTTTTAGTATATCTCAATAAAAAATAATCTCATGTACCGAAACTATGTCCTTAACCAGAACAAAAACATTTTCTCTTATAAAAATTGAACATAAAACTTTTTTTCTTACAAAAGTTTTTACTCACACAACAATATGCTCCTTATTTATCATGTCATTAATTTACAAGTTTCATAAAAGTTCGAATTTTTTAATTTCCAACTTCCTAAGTGTAAAAGAGAAACTTTTCCTCAGACTCTCACAAAAAGTAGCTATACCAGGTATAAAAAGCTCGTTAACATTTAAACCTTGGTGTCCTTGCGTACTTCACTTTAATTAGATTTCACTAATTGGATCTAAGCTATCTAAAGAGGAGCAAAAGATAACAAAAAATTAAGATGAGATATTTTTTAACACACATACTATACATTTGATTAAAAACTTACCTGCTTTGAAAAGGATTTTTTAAGTTTTTTAGGCCAGGTACAAGATGTTTTTATGCTGTATGTTAAAGTTTTCTTGTTATACTAATGTATATGAAATACATAACTAATTCATTTAAATAATCTATACATATAAGGCAGAGTTACATCTGTCTGTCTGTCTGTTCTCTATACAAAGTTACACCAAATTTGGTACATTGATTCTTTGGAACCCTGCGGGTAACGTAGGCTACATATTAACACCATTCTATTTGTCTTGGGTGTGCAGAGGGGTGTACGTCTCGACATCCTAGACAGAGCACTTGCTAGGGGGCTCTCTCTCCTGGACTGGCTGTGCAGATGACATCAGAGTTAACATCTACAGGAGTCGCCTCTCAAGATGACCCTGGTTTTTTTAGAATCTTGAGTGTGGTTGAGCTGAAAATCGCTCAGTATCATATCGTTTATGTATCTCTTCTGTAAATTCTTAAACTGTAGCTTTATTATTGGAATGTAAATTTTTATGATAATAAGATTATTTTCATAGAAAGTGGTCTTTTTTATCGTCGATATGGTAAAGGTGGCTAGAGACAATTCGAAATCTTCATAGGAATAATATTGCGTATTTATACGATCAATGTCAGACCAATTCGCACTAAATGTGATACATTCATCCTGTAGAATTCGGCGGGACACATAGGCTATATATTAACCTCGTAGCCTATATATAAACCCCGTTCTATTTATTCTGGGTCTGCAGGCGGGCTAAAAACAATTCGGAACCTTCATAGGAATAGTATTGAGTAATATTTCGATGAATTATAAACAATTCAACCCGATCAACGCCGGATAATTCAACTCGTAGTATATATATATTGGGTCGGTGCGATTGAAATATCCGATGAGAAATAACTTTGGGAATGACCCCCATATAGCTAAAAGTAATTACCTACAAGCTTCCGGCATCTTACGTCACAGAGCTAATGTAAATATCTATCACGCTTGTGAAGTACAAATTCCAGATTTAATTTGTTTGGGTGTAAGGTGCTTTTAAATTCGACATGGAAAACTCAGATTTGAGAGTCATCTTCCTTTACGAATTTAGACTGAGACATTCTGCTGCAGTTGCTGCTCGAAACATTAACACAGCGTTTGGGGAGAATATAGCTAATGAACGAACCATTCGGCGATGGTTTGCGAAATTTCGAAGTGGAGATATGGACCTGAAAAACGAACCACGTGGCCACCGAGAAGTTGCAGTTTCTGACGATGTTCTGCTAAGTGTGGTTGAAGCTGAACCACGGAAAACATGTCGTGAGATAGCAGCCGAGCTAGGTGTCCACCACACTACAATTTTTTGCCACCTGGCTGCACTTGGTAAGGTTAAAAGATGGATTCTTGGGTGCCTCATGAATTGACAAGTGCCAACAAGATGAAACTTTTCAAAGTCTGTGCATCGCTCCTTCCAGGAATGAAAGAGAACCTCTACTGCAGCGAATCGTTACCTGCGACGAGAAATGGGTCCGTTATGACAATCGAAAACGATCTGCACAATGGTTGAGCAAAGTACAGCCTCCTGGAAGCCATCCCAAGCCACCCTTAGGAAGCATATCCCAGGGAGGTTATGCTTCTTGTATAGCTAGTCTACAGCTGGAATAATGCATCGCAGTCTCCTGCCAAGTGGCCAAACCATCACTTCAGAACGATATTGTGATGAATTTCGACAGACGCACCAGAAATTGATGGTGAAACAACTAGCTTTGGTAAACAGGCATGGTGTTCTCCTCTTGCAAGATAACGCCCATCCTCATGTCGCACAACTGACGATGTTGACACTACGTGAGTTGGACTATAAAGCGATGCCTCATCCCCTATTCCCCTGACTTGTCATCTACAGATTTTCATCTGTTTCGTCACCTGGATCGCTTTCTGTCTGGTAAACGGTTCACCAAAATACGGAGGTTCACCGTGCAGTTGATGACTTCTTCGCATCCCAGCCACAAGACTTTTTTCGTTCCGGGATCATGGCCTTGTCAGACAAGTTGCAATAGTGTATCAATTCAGAGGGAGATTATTTCGAGTAGGTAAGGTACTGGTATTTTTCAGCTATCGCCATCGAAGTGTGATGGTCATTTTCCGGACATTTCATTCGCACCGACCCAATAGTAATGAATTTAACACTACCTTGTAACTTAAATTTGTGTGATGCAGCTTTTAATTACTTAAACTAAGTGTCGTACTAAGGAAAACCAAATTAGGAATGTAAAATATGCATATTTGCACTCTGGCTTCCAGTTCAGTAGACTTGGATTCGAATCTGTGTTCGAAGTTGTTATCTATCCTCTCTGTCGAAGGTTCTTACCCAAATAGCCTACATGTAATAAAAAAGAAACCTGTAAAATAAAAAATCGAGCTATTAGTTGTTAAGAGTCGAACTAAATATTTGTATTATAATTAAGTATTTTACTAAAAGTTTTATCGGTAAAACATTTTGAATGTTTAGAAGGTAGTGCACTATTGCCAAGTGCTGAATACCCACACCCTTTGCCATACTTGATGCAACTTTATATTCCAATATACTATATGTTTGAAGGTATTCATTATTTTACTCCAAAACAAATAATTTCCGAATATTTGTGACAGATGATAGATACAAACGGAGAAGTTCAACAGCACAGAACCTTTTAAAATAAGACTAGTAGAGCTAATCGTATGTTGTATTATTCAAAGATTTTCTAAAATTTTGACAGAGATTTCGTTATCAAAACAATTAAGATTATTAAAAGTGTTTAATAGGTAAGGCAATAATCGTTCTAAACAAATACTCGGCTTCAGAAATTATAACTGAATCGAAATATGAGAATTCCCCCACCTCAATTTTTAAATGAAAGCAAATTTTAACCATCTTGTGTCTTCGAGTTGAAAACTGCCTGTTCATCCTCTGGTGCAGAATTCCAAACTGCCACCAAATCGGGGCAATGATCAATTTGCTTTTCCTACTTCGATCTTCAATCCCCTTGAAGATCCAAGTAGGAAAAGCAAATAGGGCAATTTTGTCTCGACAAGATATCTCGTCCTTAATTGCCCAGATGTTGGACGAAATATCTCGTCGGAACACTTGGAGTGTTAACCGAAACTTTGGAGAATATTAGTGTTGGATAATTTTCGATCTAGGTTTGTTTACTTTTTATGGTATGACAAACTGCGTCAGGCAATGGTTTTCCGTCAAGTAAATAGACGTATATAAAGGAAATACTGGAACAGAATAGAGAAATATACCTAAGGAAATACAGAAATAGAACCTTTAGAGCTAGGACCTTTTAAAGATTAAATATTGTTTGTCGTGGAAGGTTGGAGAATCAGAATCAGAAGGTTGAAGTCGTAAATGTAGCTTACTAGTACATTACGAATTGAAACTATTCTTAAGCAACTTGAAGTTACCTGTCAAAAGTTGTTACCTGTTGAGAACAGTGATTTGTTTACAAAATACTGTCAGTTCGACTTACAGTTTTTGAACAATGGTAATCGCTTGTCGTTCCCTTGTATGTATTAAATGCATAATTTTAAAGCAAGCTCTATTATTTTATACATGCCACTAAACTGAATTTTCAAGAAAAAGACACATTTACTTCAAAAAGATGTGATTAATGCATATCGTATCAAATTTATTTGCCATAATTCCTTTAATAATGATGAAATTAGGAAATATTTCATTCTATTTGGAAATACTCATGTTTAGAAACATTGATAGGAAAACTTGAGTGCCAGACTATTCCCCTAGATTCGTCATTTTAAAGCAAAAGAACTTAAATAGAGGCATTCATAGTTACTTCAAAACTCAGAATGGACTAGTTTAGTATCATCATCTCAGTATCGTCTTTAGTAGTAGTCATCTTAGTATGTCTTTTGTAGTAGCCATCTTAGTATCATTTGTTTGTAGTTTTATCTCATAACAGAATGGTGCGATATACGTGAATAGGATTGTATAGATGGATACAGCATGCATACAATTTGAGTCCATAGTAAATTGCAGAAATTATGAAATGTCAAAACGGTTTAAAAATTATTTTGCTTACTATTCTGACCTATTCAGTTGTCCAGTTCAACCCGAGTAGCGATGGTCAATTCTGATAGTATAATAGTAGCTAGAGAAAATATTTTAATAGCATTATTTTAATTTACTTACAAAAGTAATGAAAAAATATTTTTTACCGTTGAAATTATAAGCAAAACGTGAGCTTAATTTCATGTCATCGGACACAACATGCGAGATGTGAGATGTATTATGTGTGACACGTTCTTCCATCAGTTTGAATTTCAGTTTCCACTTTTTTAGATAATTGTCTTAAATTACTTTTCCTGTTGTGCATTTACATTAAAATTTTTCTCATTTTGGTAGCGATGTCGAATCCAGGGCACTAGCGATTTATTACCAAACATGGTAACCTTGGTGTTTTGATTCAACAAGGTTGTTTAGGTGTTTTGATCTAGCTTTATGACAACCCTAAGCAAATGACTTTGGACGCCATCTTGATTTGGCGACAAAAATTCCTGGGCGACAAACATGCCCCGGATTCGACATCTTTACCCTCATTTTATATAGAAACATGCCTACTCATGTAATTCAAGACCACTGAGCTTTTTACTTACTCTGACATCTGCTATTATACTCGGTTTTAAAAATCAACTTAATGGGTAATGCCAGTTTCCATTTTAAAATCGCTTGGTTGACATCTGTAAAATATATCCGATCGAATTTTAGCAAAGTATTACAAATAGTTTTTGTCAGAATAATTTATGAGTACAATTACTAATAACAGTTTTCCAAATTCGCATCCTCCTTTCAGGTACTTATCTGACGTATCGATTAATTTACTAATGTTAGTGGAAACGTGGTTTTATTTCATTTAGTGCAGGACATCAGGAATGATCATTAAAGAATTCGAGTTTAAAAAACCTATCTGTTCAGAGAAAATATACTGTCTGTATTCAAACTTTGATATTACAGGTTGCGAAGTAAAGATTAAATGTTTCATCGCATCCGATACATCAGGATTTTTCACATTTCGAAATATTAATGACTGCGTTGGCAGGCTTTTCTCTCTCTCTCTCTCTCTCTTCTTAGTTAGATCATTCTTTATTGGTGTTTGGAATATAATACACATGGGGAGACTTGTGATCTATACCTTTTTTTGCAATTTAAACGTTGCACAGAAGAAAATGATTTATTCGAAGGCAAAGTGATTAGAAAGCATGCGATCTTATTTATAATTTGTATTATAGGTAATCACAAAACTTCAGAAGTTTATATTAAAATTATTCATTTTACTTTTTTCCAATGCCCGTCCAATTGAACATTACTCGTTATGGTACTACTAGGGCGGATTTGTGGAACTATTTTGTATTAACCATGGATGGATTCAATATACACTTCACACACATACCACCCATTTTAGGACGCAACCCGTTTACAGAGAAGCCACGCATTCATTCAAGGCGGATAAACATCCATGCCTTATCCCGGATTTGATCCAGGAGCCAGCACTCTGATCCTAGACTAATTGATTGGCCTGCCTACGTTTATATATTTAAATATTTTAAAGTTATAAATTGAAAGAAAAATATTTAGAAACACTACAATATAATTAGTTTCTTAATTTAATTTCAGTGTTTAGGAAAGCAACAATTTCCAAACTTCATGTTTATGAATCTTTAAAAAAAATTTCTTGGTCATCTGACCGTGGTTCGAAATTATGAGGTGTTATCCTCGAAACTTTCCTCCTTACCCTTCGGGATTGATCCTTGACCGTCATCACTTTTGCTCTAGTGCGACGTAAATTCAACTATAACTTACCTTAAAAATTTCCTAGAGAATTTGTCAAATCATGTTTTCCTATAACTTGGAAAGACTTGGAGATTATTTGTAAAATGGATTATATACAGACTATTTTTATTTTATACTCGACGTTACTCGGGTTGAATTAGTTTAACTTCAGCTTTCGTTAATAAATTGTAATTCCTATTCATCACATGTAACAATTACCACACTCTAATAAAGGTATACAATTGTTAAATACACAATATCACATATGAAATAATTTTTAACTACTATGCCCATGCGAGTATTCTCGCATGAACTATTTCCCCCAACCCCCCATCCGTTGTAAGGGTGAAAGATGTAAGCGAATTTTTTATATCCAAAATATCAAAAGGTTTATTCAATCACTATTTACAACACATCCTCCTTGAGATCACTGTTAGCGTTGTTCCAACCATTTGTGTGAAGCACGTAATTCTTCCACCAAAAAGCCTTAAGGTTATCTTAACTCTCTAGAATTCACAAAAATTGTTAAGTTAAGTATTTTCAAAACTTTATTTTTTCAAATCTTAACATCGCGTGAAACATGCGTTGTTTAATATTCTTATATCATCAAATCACATATTCATAAATTATTGATATTATGGAAATAAATGAAAAACCAGTTCAATACATAAATAAATAATTCGTAGCATGAAAGAGGCGTAAAAGGATCTATACTGTAAAAATAATATAGATGATTTTTATTGTTTTATCCTGCGCTTGGCGCAGCTTTTCCGTGTTTGGACCTTGCACCATAAAATCTCAACATCCAATCCAATCCAATTCACAAATGTAAATAAACGTCATATTTAACATTTTTCATTTTTGTAGAATTTAAATTTTTAGTAAGAAAGAAAGTCTCTAGAGAGGGCCAATGTTACCCATAATGCATAAAATATTTCAGAGTATGCATATAAAGGCTTTGTATGTCATTTAAAAAAAATAGCTTTTCCCAAAATTATCATATAATGATTAAAATTGATTTTAAAATCAATTAAACCATTACTTATCTTGCTTACAGTTATTGAACGGAAAACACCAAATCGGAAATCCAGAAATACATCTTAAAACAGATTAAAAAAAAAGCTTCAAACGAAAAGTAATGAATGTATTTTTTTCACTACAAAATAGATCCTTGGAAAATAATGGACTCAAATTTAAAAAAAACGAATAAAAAATACAAAGATTGTCATATTAGCTACCAGTCCTATTTTAAAAGATCTTGTTCTGTATATATATTTTATGTCATCTGACCGTGGTTTAAAATTACCTGGTGTTGTCCTCGGATCTTTCCTGGACCGTCACCCAATAGCCCGTTGTGCTGCTCCAGTGTGACGTTAATTAAAATACCTACCTCTGTATATTTTATTTATAATGTTTCATTCTTTTTATCGTCTGTCTCAAATATTCAGAATTTTTATGTTTCGTAAAGAAAAAATAAGGCTCAAAATAGATAAATTATTAGAACTTAAATACCGTAAAAATAGTTATTGGAAAAATAATTGATTTTTTACAGCACTGGTAAAACTATCCAAGTAATTGCAATGCTCAATATACCTTCCAGTTACTCCAAAACTGCCAAATTATGGTTGATTTAAGAATAGTTACTCAGATGTTTTAGTATCTAAATATGTAAACAAAGGAAATTCAAATAATGTATTCCCTAAACAAAATATGATGTGTAAAATAAAGGACACTGTATTCAAATATATGGAGTAAAATTTATGTGATACTTGTACAAACACACAGACACAAAATCAGACGTGAAACTGAAAGACAGACAGACACACAGACTAACGCATCCAAATTCAGTCACTAAATGAATATAAGTACTCACAATATGCAAAGTTTCATGAAAATATATTCAACCGTTTGGAAGTAGTACGGGCACACACATACAGACAGACACCAAAATCGTAAGAGAAAGATTTTGCAAACGGATAGAAAACTACTTGAAATAGGTCGAAAATATTCAATGTAAAAAAGAACACTCCATTCTTATTTATATAGATAGTATCACTAGTATAATTTGATAACGCATTGATGACATTAAATGACAATTAAAAATGGTTTGGCCTGCTGATCAATGTCAGTGCTTCGAAGTGAATGGTCATTTTTGTGCTCAGCGCCGCGAGAATACTTTTGTTTTCTGAACTAAGGATGATTGACCTTTGATTTTGGTTCGTGATCAATGTTTACATAGGTTGACTAGTCGTGTGTCTTTTTAATAGTCTGCACTCTGCCCATAAAGCTTTAAATTAAAATCTAAATATTATAAGAGCTACACACATTTTAAGACGTCATTAAAAATTTAATTTTACGCTCATCACGGAACCTATCTTAAAACGTTGGGTTATGTTAACATTTTTCTTTTAATCTTTCTACACTGAACATTTGGGAAGTGTTTACACTCATATCTGCTTTCAATATACTATCATACTTACAGAGTCTATATTCCCTAGATTTAAATTTTTGATATATATAGATTACTTCTAAAAATAAATATAACAGGCAAAGTTACTTCTATTAAAGGAAAATTTTATGCATGTTTGTACTCACCGGCTTTCAAGTTTCAAGAAGAAAACATGATTTCCTCCTAATGACTTGTATTTCATGAACCCCACAGCACTTATTTTCAATTAAGGGAAATTGTTTTTCTGAAAGAAACCACATTGCAATCTCAGAATCTTAATGTGGCTCTCCTGTTGAAGTGATGTCTCTCAATACACTTAAAAGTGGAATAATTCAATAAAGCAAAAAATTCTCTAATTTTTAAATTAGAAAGTCCTGAAATAATCAATATGTTAGTATTAAATCTTCGTTTATCTTGATTCCTTTTAGGTACAATGCACGCAGGCACATAAACATGGCATTTTATGGGTAGTTCGTTAAGTGTTCAAGTTATTTTTAAGGTGACTACAGATGACCTTTCAAAACTTCCACGGAAAAATCTATAATTTCTGATATTTTTTCTGCTAATTCATTGATTTAGATTTTTGGTACAAAGTAGGAAACATTTTGAAATCTATCAAACTGCTTATAAGAAAGAACTGGTAATAGAATTGCGATATCATAGATTTTTATTTAGGTTGAGATGTGAATGAAATGGGGAAATGAAGTGACGTAAAAACTAAGGGTTTCGTAAAAATGGTCTTTATATTTATCTTGAAACAAAAATTGGTTAAAACGAAAAAAGCATTATTAGGTATTTTTAACTGTGAAAAACGATGGAATCGTAAAACTCTGACCTAGAACCTGGTAATGTTAACTTATTTCAATTGGAAATGAATTTTAAAGGTCCTGAATTCTAATTTAATTTGAATTGAAGAACGAGTTTCAAATAAAAGAAATGGGTCATTTCACTTGTGTGCCATGTAACTTATGAAATCAGCAAATTCAATCTAGTTGCTGGGTAATTAAGAAATTAAGAAACCTCAACACTTTTTGGATCTCGTTAACACGAACATATGATATAATATATGTGTAAGAAAAATGTATAGTAATAGTCATTATTCATTGATAAAACTATCAGAAATATTTCAATGGTTATCATGTCATGCTCTAGTTTAAAGTGTCGTTATAACATTTTTAGATATTTTGTACCTGTATATAGACATTAAAAAGTGAACGTTGACTTGTTTACTTATTTCAAGAGCGTTGATATTTTTGGGTCTAAGGGATAAACGTTCAAGTGAATAAAAATTTGGTTTCGGTTGAGTTTATGTGTAATCCGATAATATCGAAGTGAATAAAGTTGCAATATGTATTTCTATGGGCTCTCGGTTTGTCAGTTAATTGTTCGTCACTCTTATGAATATGTTTGAGTTTCTGATATAGCAATACAAATTGGGATCAAGACACGTTAATTTATTTAACGGGTGATTTTAAAAATAGTAATAGATATTACTAAATGATTTTAATTGCATATTTTTCGCTTTTGCTTAGTATAAGTTGACGCAACACACCGGATGGCGCACAATTATATTTAATGAGAGCTTTAAATTTTAATGCATCTTGCGGGAAAAAAGTACTGTAAATTCTGTTTTTATTGACTTCTTTGGAAGTATTAGAAAATTCAAACGAAAGAATGCTGTTTGAATATCGTCACAGGAATAAATATTCTCTTCTCCAAAAGAATCTATTAACGGAATATTTTTGACGTCACTTCTAATGAATTCTGCGAACTGGGAAGCCAATTTACAGAAAAAGGTAATTGCAAGTAAGCAAACAAGAACAGCGAGAAGGAAAACAGATATTCTAATTAAATTAGAATGTAATACAAGAATAAAACCCAACACATGAGAGCTTTGGGATTCTCAGGAACGAGCAACACTTGTCTGGTACGAAAAAATGTGGTTGCAAAATAAATCTAGTCGGTCGAACAGGAAAAAACATAGGGTAGACCGTCGCTCGTTGTAAGATAAAAGAAAGACGTGATTTCTTCTTTTTCGTCGATGTAACTTATGTAGTAACGAAGTGGTCTCTTTACACTTCTTTCTCCTTTAACTGTTGTCACTTTTCTTGTAAACACTTGACTTTGAAGAAGACAGATTATAGCTTCGGCTACAGCTTTTCCCGGTTCTTTTTGTTACTATGGCGACCTTTGAGGTCGTGACGTCACGCAGTCGGGAGACTGAGCTTCTGATCCAAAGTCTTAAGCACCAGTTAAGTTGGGGAATTATAGAGATTTCCGCCTGACAGTGTGGACGCCGTTTTTCTCCGATTTGGGGGCCTCTCCGAGATATTGTTTTTCTGGCTTTCCGGAGATTTTAAAGAAGAAACATAAAACGTGTATTATCTCGGAGTAGTGAGAGAGAGTAAGGTCTTTTAAGGAAAACTCAAATGACTAGACTTGAAGCAGGAAGCAAAACAAAAAAAACAAGGTAAACGCGAGGCATAAATTTGAATTTTTAAACCGTATAGCGATTGGGATTTCTCTGCCGTTACTTTCCTATATAGATAATACTATCAGAATTACCCGGCGTTGCTTGGGTTGAATTGATTAAATATTGATTGAAAAGTGATCGGACTAATCACTTCTCTTTCATAAAAAAATGCAAACTTCATTTAAGTGCACGGAAAATAATTTTTAACATCGTTTTAACTTTTTCATAGTTTCTACAATTTACTTCGGATGTAAATATGCATATATGATATACATCCATATAATCCATTTCATATTCATCGCACTTCTGCTGTAAGACAAACTACAAAAGCTTTTAACTAAGGTGACTACAGAAATCGATTTCGAGTTTTGGAATGATTACGAATATTCCCTTACGTTCATTTTCAGTAAAAATGGCGAATTTTCGGCACTCGTCTTGCATTCATTTTTCCTATGAATATGTTTTACTCGTGGCATTTTTGCACCAGGTATGCGATGTTTTCGAATTTCATCATTAATATGAAATTATGGTAATTTAAATTGCTACGGCAGTCATGATATATTTATTTTGAAGCAAACAACTTTTTTCTTGAAAATTCCATCGTAATCTGACCATGGTACAAAATCACGTGGTCTGTCCTCGGATCTTTCCTTGGGGATTGATCAAGAACCGTCGCCAATAGCAGCCAGTGCGTTGTTAATTAATTACCATTACCATTACCTTGACAATTTCATTTAGCAGCAAGTGGAGTAACGGAGCTCGTTTTTAAAAAAAATGTCATCAGTGTAGACAAAGCAAACTCAATCAATTATAATTTAAAAAACAGAAGGCTGATTTTACTGAGTTTAAAAAAAAAGAAAATCCCGGCTTTGAACGGATGTTTCACAGGTATCTAAGTTTCGTAAGAATAGCTTCAATTTGTAGAGTAAGAAACTTCGACCTGTTACGTTAGACAAAAAATTTCAATTTTTCAAAATCCCAAACTGATAGTGTTCCAAGATCAGCAGTCTTATTTAAAATTAGCTTTACTCCAACAGACATTCAGTTTTAAATCGAATCCTTATGGTAGTTTTTTAAATTCAGATATTTGTTTTCTAAATAGAAACCACGTACCTATTTAGAAAAATAGATGTAGATACTTGACTATGGAGTAGTTTTCAATAATACCAATGAAAAACTAATATAAATTTAATTGATTTTGATCGTCTTGTAATGAAATTATATGTGAAAATTTTGAAATAAATTTGAACTGCAACGTATGGCTACCCGTTTTAATTTAACGTAACTCATCTTATTTAAGTGAATTTTTATAAACTTTCCGGCCATTTTAAAATAAAAAGTAACATACCATACTTAAAAAGTTTTGTTTGGCTTAGTTTATTTATTTTTATGAAACAGCATTCTACAAACTATTACGTATTCAACCGAAGACTTAGAGAAAGTTGGTCGATATATACATATACCGCCAACAAAATTGCCCATATCTATTGATAATTTTGCAGAAAATAAAAATAATTCATTTAAACTTAACTCCTAAATTATATCTGCAATATGTAAAATACTGGAACACATAAATACAAACATAAACGATGTTTGGATCATTGAAAAAATGCAAAATTATAAAAGATGAAAGACATGAGCAAACATATCAAATTTATATTTCCTGAATATATTCTGAGAACAATTCGAAAAAAGAATTTTCAACAATATTGATAAAGATAATAATGATTTATTTACAAAACGAACACATATTTATAATACTTTAAATGCTCAAATATGACCGCAAT
This sequence comes from Meta bourneti, assembly GCA_933210815.1. Classification (NCBI taxonomy): domain Eukaryota; kingdom Metazoa; phylum Arthropoda; class Arachnida; order Araneae; family Tetragnathidae; genus Meta; species Meta bourneti. The sequence goes on from OW119923.1 coordinate 50,646,120, forward strand.
AATTCGCTGTCAACTCAAATACATAAACACAAAATTCCAAATCAAATAACAAAATGTAACACTAATTCTGGCGTATCCAGATACCGAGTAGCAAAATTACGCTTTTCCCATTAAGCAGTTTTTTTGTTTGGACTTTTTGTGCTCCATTACAAATTGTAAGTTGTGTAAAAATAAGTATTTTATCTATTATCCATTGTTCATCAATCAAATATTTATAAATTATTTATATTATGGAAAGAAATAAAAAATCAGTTAAAACATAATTAGAATTTCAAATTGTTTAAATATAATATTTTGAAAAAAAATTGTTTTCCAAGCAATACTGGTAAAACAATTTTATTGGAAAATTGGATTTTCGATCAATACTGGTAAAACAATTTTATTGGAAAATTGGATTTTCGATCAATACTGGTAAAACAAACTGATTTGCGTACCACAATCGTTTTATGCTCAATGTTATTCCTATGGCAATTAAGAATGGTTTTAGCCCTTTGCACAACTAGGTTAAAGAGAACGGGGGATAATATGTAACCTACTTTACCCACAGAATTCTGAAGATTATGTGTACCGAATTTGGAGTGGATTAGTCACAGCGTGTAGATTAGTATAGAGAACTGACAGACAGGCGCCAACTCTGCTTTATATACATACTAGCAGAATTACCCGGGTCAAATTGGTTAAATGTTGAATCTATTTCATAGAAAAATGCAAGCATCATTTATGTGTACAGAAAATATTTTTTAACATCGTTTTAACTTTTCATAGCTTCTAAAATTTACTTCGGAAGCAAATATGCATACATAATATATCCATCCATATAATCCACTTCATATTTATCACACTCTTGCTGTAAAACAAACAACAGAAGCTTTTTCTGAGATGACTTCTTCAGAAGTCGATTTTGAGTTTTGGAGTGATTGCGATTGCCAATTAAGTTCATTTTCAATAAAAATGACGAACTTTCAGCTTTTAGTCTTGCACTCAGTCTTCCAATCAATATTTATTGTTTGTGGTACCCTTGCACCATGGATTCGATGTTTTTGAATTACATTATCATTGTGAGAGGATGACAAATTAAACTGTTACGGCATTTGTGGTTAATTTATTTTGAAGCACACATTTTTTTCTCGAAAATTTTATTCATCCGCACGTGGAATAACGGAGCTTGTTTTTAAAACAAATGTCATCAGTGTAGACAAAACAAACTCAATCGATTACACTTTTTACAAAATCACTGCTTTCAATGAATGTTTCACAGGTACCTAACTTGTATACGAACAGTTTCAACTTCAAGTAAGCAACCTCGACCTTCTGCCACTTAAGACAAAAAATTTCTGTTTTTCAACAGTCCTAGTTTACATACTTCCTTACTATGATATTACAGAGGCTGTTCAGATATTTTTTGAACGATTTTAATGGACTGAAGCTCAATTTTTTACATGAAATTTTTGTGTTTTAAATGTTCCATTTGATAGCTCTTATTGTTAACTATCTTTCTTCACCTTAATTTCCATGATAATAATGACTTTTGTAGTATCGACAGTGGTTTTTTGTCCCATTCTTGCTCCACAGTTCTTCAGTCCTTGAATGGTTTTCGGTCGACGTTTCGATAATACCATTTTTAAAATTAAAAAAGCACAAAAGTCCATGGGTGAAACATCTGGAGATGTAGAAGGAATATCAGTAAAGGGTATTGACTAGATACCAGTTTCTTGTTCCATTTTTCAAAGAATTTAATAGTGGATTTAGATGGGTAGCTGCTTGCTTTATCCTGATGCAGCTCTACTGATTGTTGGCACTGTGTGTAAAGATATGGTATTTCTTTTTTGAATATTGCGGATGAAATATGGTCTTGATAATATGTGGGAGTTGATTTTTACATTTCCCCCCTCTTTTTACTTATAATTTTCCATTATATGCAAAATCGGCAACAATCATCATCTCTTAGAGAAAGTTCACACGTTCACTTTGCTATAGTCCTTTGACTTGGCGGATTCTCTTTTAAAATTAAAGATCTTACCTTACAAATATTCTCAGAAATTTTTTCTTTTTTGGAAGTATTTTTCCACTTCTACGTTTTTTTCCTTTCTCATTAATATTACTTATCGTACCTTTAAATATCGAAAAACCATGACTTTTACAGCGTTTTTGAGTAATTGAATAAGCATAATTCTCTTCGGAAAGAGAAGAAACGTAGCCTTCCATCCATTGCTTATTTAAAAGCGCCATTTTGGAAGTAAACAAAAATCTGAGTTAGCAGACGATAAGTTATACTTTAACTATTTAACTGCTGTGAAAATAAAATTCTTTCGTAGGGCATACAATTTTTTTACAGCTCATCAAAATAGTTCAAAAAATGTCCGAACAGCCTCTGTATTCCAAGATCAGCAAAGTCTTATTTAAAATTCGCTTTCCTCCAATAGAAAATTTTTAAAAAATTGAATCCTTAGGATACTTTTGTCAATTGAGAGACTTAGTTTCTATATGAAAACCACGTACCTATTTAGAATGATAGATGTAGTTACTTGACTATGGAGTACAGCTTTCAATAATACCAATGAAGCATGAAAAACAAATGTAAATTAAATTGATTTTAATCGTCTTGTAATGAAAATATGTCAAAATGTAGAAATATCTCTGAACTGCAACGTATGGCTACCAGTTTTGATTTAACGTAACATATCTTATTTTAGAATAACAGTATTTTAACTTTACCAGTCATTTTAATATAAGAAGTTATACACCTTACTTATAAAAGTCTCCATTTATTTTTATGAAACAGAATTCTACAAACTATAATGTATTTAACCAAAGACTTAAGGAAAGTTCATTGAAATTTACATATGATACCAAGGAATTACCCATGTCTAGTGGCATTTGGCAGAAAATAAAAATAATTCATTACAATTTAACTGCTAAATAAGATATCTGTAATATGGAAAGTAATGGAACACATAAATACAAGCAGAAACGAAATTCTGGTCGTTGAAAAATGTAGAATTCTGAAAAACGAAAGGTCTGAGCGAGCGTGTCGAATTTCGACGTCGTGAGAATATCCTGAAATACAGACATTCGAAAAAGACGCTTGAAAAATATTGATAGACAATAATGAATTATTTACAAAAAGAACACAAATGTACAAAGCTTATAAATGCTCAAACGCGACCGCAACATTTCTGTCTTAATTCAAATACACAAACAAGGAATTCTAAATCTAATTTATAAAATAAAACATTAATTATGGCGTTGCCAGATACCGAATTGCAAAATTACTCTTTTATGATCAATGACTTTCTTGTTTTGGCTTTTCGTGTTCCATTACAAAATGTAAATTGTGTAAAATTAAGTATTTTAACCATCCATTTGTCATCATTAAATATTCCTAAATTATTTATATTGTGGAAAGAAATAATCAGTCCAAACATAATTAGAATTTTAAATAGTTCAAATATAACGTATCGGAAAAAATTGTTTTTCGAGCAATACCGGTAAAACAATTTTATTGTAAATTTGATTTTCTATCAATAGTGGTAAAACAAACTGAGCTGCGTACAGCAATCGTTTTATGCTCAACGTTATTCCTATGGCGATTTCGAATTGTTTTTAGACCCCTCTGCACACCTAGGTTAAAGCAAACGGGGGTTAATATGTAGCATAGGTTGCTCTCAGGAATTCTGATTGGGAAGAGCTAAAATTAGTTTTCAGAGCAGAGTTCGACGGTTTCATAGCATTCGGTGTCACTTAAATATGCAGTTTTAATAGATGTCTGGTATAGTTTTGTGGTTTCAAATTCCAGTGTATCTTCTACATGCACTATTTCGCAATACTGTCCACTTTAGAAATTTGTATGACACATTGGTCTTTCCATAGACACAACGACGGACAGGTAGTATGAGGCGACTTACATTCGACCTCATGTGACCAAAATTTGTCCCAATTGAAATCGTCATATCGCTAAAAATACGTGCCGAACAGTAACAATGTTAACATATTCATAAAAAACAGAGTCCAATTCGAATACTGCGTAATACATCGAGCGCGCTACACTCCACTTCCTGTGGGCGAGAGAATTGCTGCACTATTTCTGTGTGTATCTCTACGTTTGGTTTAGTCAATATAGGCAACCATGAGCGCAACATGACTGTGTTTGGTATGATTTTAAAGCTCTCTACAAGATATATTCAAATACATAAAGAATGTTTCACAGTAGTTTGAAATGAACATTTCAAAAATTGTTTTATTTTGAACCTGTTAATATCTTTAACAATTTCGTGTTTTATCTGTCCAATCGTTTTCACAGCACGACTGTGCGTGGTATCGTTATATTTTTATTATATATTCCCATCAACTGACCGTTATTTAGCTTTACCTCATAGGGTAACGGCACAAAGTTAGGCTCTATGAAGTGCTTCCAAATATGCCTATCACACTCATTGGATTGAGTTTTCCAAAGAATAAAACACCTTGTAACAAAATCTACCCTTATTACGCTGTTAACTGTTAAAACAACATCCGATTTTTTCAAAATAAATTTCAGAAAATAAACACAATTACTCTCTTGTAGCTTTTCATTCTGTATTATTTAAACATTAAAGTGTATGTAGTCACCGGCATCAATTAAATATAAAAGTTAATTTACTTTAATGTGCCCAGAAGGAATTTGTGAATTCTAATTAGCTGCTGAAATTACTTAATGTACAATTTCTATATTTTGTGTTACTTTCTAGATGAAGTTTAGAAGAGAATAAATGGTTTTCCTTAATAGTTTAAGAAGCTTTGACCATATAATGCTTGACAAGTAATGCATTAACGTCAATTGTAAATGGATTTATGAATGATTCCAGATGAATTTCTCACTAATGAAATTTGCGTATGTTTCATGGAGTCTAGCTATTTATACTCGATGAATTTATTTTTCTAAAATTACTTTGTTACGTACGTTTACTGTTTTTGCAATTTATTCGTGGGAAGGTTTCAAATATACGTGTAGAAATTTAGTTGAATGATTATTTAGTTGAATGATTATTTAGTTGAATGAATATTTAGTTTTATTTAATTGAGTGAGTATTTAGTTTTATTTAGTTGAATGAGTATTTAGTCAACTAAACACTCGTTTAGTCAAATGATTAAGTTGAATGAGTATGTATATGAATGATTATTATATGAACATGATTATATTTGTACACATCTGCTTAAAGTACTAAAAGTGTTTATGGATTATATGCAATCTGGGCTTTACCATTTTTCATTAATGTTATAACTTTTTATGTATCTTATGCTTATACTTTTTGAGAAATACAGAGTAGCTGATATAAAACTAAAAGCATAAAAAATTGAAGTTAATAATAAGCAATTGTTTGCTTGTGGTCATTTGACTTATTGCCTTCCTGACACATTTCTTTATGTAAAATCTATTCCCAAATCATTTGAATCTGTAGTCTCTCTAAAGGGATTTAAACTAGCGTTTGTACCTTTCAACATGGAAACTATCAACATAAAACTCCGTTCACTCAACAGCAAATATTTTATACGGTTTTGATTCCTCTTTATATCCTTCCGCAGAAAGAACCGATTCCTTTTGAAAAACCCTCTTTGATGTTAAAGTTCCCCATGTTTTTTGGAACATAGAATGTTTGATAGAGTAGCATTTTGACATCAGTTTGTAATCTCTTTTCTCTACTTTCTTAAATACTCAGAAACTTGTGTACGTGCTTAATAAAATGCCTACATGTTCCCTCTTAAATAAAGTAAAATGTCTTGTATATACCTTTTAAAAAAGCATTGCCTTATGCGTAAATTAAGAATCATGTCTCATCAGTATTTTAATATTTTCTACTTCCCAATTCATAAGTGATAATTAAACCCCTGATATTTAGGTTTTAAAATATCATATTAGATTTTTTCATCTTATGCTTTAGGTTTTTCTAAGTTTTCAAATGTATATTTTAGATTCAAACAAAAATGTCTCCTTAGATCGGAATTCAGATGAAGAACATTTTTTCTTTGATGTACTGAGACTTTTGTAAGTAACATTGTAACATTTAACGACTTGTCACAGAAATCTAGTGGAATGATAACTGATTATACAATTTTAATTTCATAATTAATCAGAACGTAGACAACTAAAAAACTAAATGCACTCAGAAACAGTTTTGCCCTGTTACATTACTATATTTTTCATAGGTTTTTCATAAACGATGGCGTTGACTTTAACAACGACGATTTCCACAAAAGATATCGCATTGATTTGAATTGTTCTCAGAAATGTGATTACGTGATGGACATTGCACATAAGAAAATGTTAGTTCATTAGACTATTTAAGCCAGTTTGATGATTTTGTTCAAATGTAATCCATTAAACGCATTGGTCATTAAAGTCTTCGGATGTCAATTACATTCTGCATGAGTGGAAACCGTGAAATATGACGTGGTACTTGCGAGTTTGATAAAAAGTAACTATTTACAATAAATTATAGAAGATAATCCACAGATTCGCCTATTGAAACAAGTACGATGGGTTTTTCCAATGGATAATATCCATTAAACTTAATGAACATCAGTCTGTATATGAAACCCACTGAGTATACGTTAAAACCATGAAAAAGAACGTGATACTAGTGAGTTTGGTAAAGACTATTTACTATAAATTATTTCATTGTTACATTTTATCTTTGTAACATAATAGGCAATTGAAATTTATTTCATTTGCATGTATGAAGCATAAATTACGTGTTGACTAATGTTGATATTTTTCTCTGAGTGAAGTATTTCAATTTTACTGAAAGAAGTTTACCTCAATAACTTGAATATTGAAATTTGTTATACTACTTTCACACGGATATAAGTAAAAATTGCAATGAAAACCATCAGCATACCATTGGATTGTAGGACGTTCATCTGAGAAAATCGAACTCCATGCGAGGCATTTTCTTTTAAGCTACATATAGGTGGCGGTAGTGTTTCTGCAGTGAATCGTATTTACTCTACGTATTCCAAACATGACGTCAGAGCTTGTTTTTCTAACACGATTTCAGCACTTCTCTAATTTTGAAAAAATGAATTGAGAAGTGATATATGATAGCTTATTGGTCTCAACATTCATTAGATTAAACGCAAAACATCGCCAAAACGGTGGCAAGCTACATTTTAAGGTAGCCCTTATAAGTGTCATGAGAGAGGATTTGGGTAGCTGAATAAAAGTTTTACATTCCGTCTTGTTTGCTTGTTTCAATGAAAATTCCTCTCAAACCATTTGAGGTCTAAAGATAAATAGTTTTAAATCGAAACCAAATATTTTAACACTAAATATTAATGAACTCACTTCCACATTTTCCCATTTGCTGCATTAATCGCTTGCATTTTCTTCTCGATGATAAATGAAAAGCATTTTCAAGATTACAGAGCTCTTTCCAAAAACATGGAAGTTTTTGAATAAAAAATAAATAACTGAAATAAAAAAGGAATTAAATGATTAATTCATAAATATACAATTCCATACGTCATTCAGAATGCTAATGAAGTCATTTCTAGAATTTATTGCGCGATAAAATTTCTATATTTGTGGCTAATTAATCACATTCATGGTCGATAATATGTTCTCAGTTTTTTAAGTTCTAAAACTGTCCCTTTTGTCATTTGTCTTGGCAATAATTTGCATGATCTAACAGTATCAAATGTTGAATGGAACCCTCAAAATGCTCCCAAAGCTCAATTACCATACAACAATTTTCAGTGGAAGCTCTTTTACCCGTTCCACTTCAAATCATGATAGATGGTACATTAGGGCTTGTGCACTCTATTTCGAGAAACAAAGAATTATCTTGGCAGCAGCCGTAAAGATAAGATTGATGGCTTATGAATCTCAAAAATTTCATCGCTTTTTAGAAACATTACACTGAGAAGCGTTTCGTTCAAGTTCTACTTGATAGTGCATTTTTTTGTTATTTGCTATCTAAAGCGTTTTGAAAAACCGAATGATAAATAGAGTGGGTATATCTTCCATGATGGATTCATTCATAGGGTTTATTTGAAAAAAACTAATAAACTATTTCTTCAGTACATAGTTAGAGCTTCAAGCCTAGTTTGAATATAATTATGTATCTTGGTAGAAATAGGGAGTGTCCAAATTCGAATATTTGGAATTGTGGCCAGAAATCACTTCAAGATAATGAAAGTTATCGTAGAAAAAATTTTCAATGTCCTTCTATCAATACATTATGAAATAATCAAAACATTAGAAAGCATTTTTTGTATGATGTATTAAAAATTTGCAATTACCAAATCAGGTGTTATGCAAAACTTTTAGAATAGACATTGGCCTTTTTCTGCCAAGGGGCACACATAATCATTTGTAATAAAATATACTAATCTATAAAGTAAAATAAGAGTTAGGAATTCAGGAAATGTATTGCTACTTACAACAGTTCTTATTTCAGTGTTTCATGCTCAAATGAGGGTTCAGAGGGTTTGTTCATTGCGTCAGCAATCTGTGAGTTGAAGCGGCTGAGGTTCGATTCCTGTAACTTACCCTGGGTGTATTTCTCTCTTTCGTATCAGTAAAACTTGCCTTTTGTGTGTATGTCCATTACTTGAAGCGGATCTTTCCCTTCGGAATTGATCCCGGACCGTAGCCCATTGTGTTAATCAAGTGGGACGTAAATTCAATTACCTACATGCCATTACTGGGCATTGCGTCTTGTTTGGTGATTTAGAGGTTGGTTGGTATATTGAGTTGAGTTTGGCCAATGTCAAAATAAATAAAATAATAAAAGGAATTGAAAAATGGACATACACAACGAAAGTTTTATTGATACAGAACATAAGTTTTATATACCCAGAGAGGAACCCAACATGCGTCTCTTAGAACTCTCAGATTGCTAGCGCAGCTGACAAACACACTAAGACACAGTGATTATGAAGGATCATCGATTACGATGGAATGTAATATAATATGTGCCTTATGTGGAAAAGCTTTGTGTCAATACTCAAATTTAAATACATATTTTGTTGTAAAAGAAATGCAAAATGTTAATTCCTAATTAAAATTGATAAATATGTCAGTCATTGAATAGCATGTTTGATACTGCTGATTGTGGAACAATGAAGGGAAAATGACGTAATTGCATTCATAAAATAAATTTCATAGAATAAAAATTTAAATACCGAAGTTAACAAGAACCCCACCATTTAAAAGAAATATAACTTCTTAAAGGTGTCACTGAATTTATGTTCTTTCAAAATGCTTTCTGATATTTTTCTTTGTATTTTATCAGGCTTGAGTAATTTTGCTTTTCACAAATTTTTAAGTGTGCATTTACAATCGAAGATAGTTAAAAATCAAAAAAGGTTAAGATAGTTTCAATCAAATTACACCAAGAGCAAGCACGGCAGATAAATATAGAATAACAGTGCTGCTTCTTAATCATGTTTTTTACCTGAAATCTCTCTAGCATAACCAATAAAAAACAGAAGAAACATCTTTTATGGTAAGATAAAAAGTAACTAAAGAATTCATTTTAAGATCGTCGACAAAAAATCGTTTTGGTAAAATCGTCCTGCTTTATTCTTTTGCTCTTAAATCCTCCACTGACTAAGGATTTTATGACGTCGTAAGGAATGCATAAAAAAGTTATCCAAAAGGCTATTCAATACAACATATCCTTGCAAACTGTTGACTTAGATAGTTTATATTTTTTATCTTTAATACCAGAGTGGGGGGGGTCAGAATATATTTTCCTACTTTTTATTAACTGTTCAGTAGAGATTTTATATTTTATATACTCATACAAGTGTGGTGAGTATTTGATTTTATATTTTTATTAACTGTTGCTCATAGAGTTAGTAAATTTTCTGTAGTTCATTCATGTGTAGTCAGAAAATAGTATTGTTTTATATAAGTATTTTATTGTTACTTTTTGAGTTACGATAAGCAACTGAAGCAGAAGAAATAACTGAAGACAGATTAGCAGACGATAAATAATTGAACGAAAACAGAGTTCCAGATTCAAAAATACGATTAGACTTTAATGGCAGCCAATATTTTAAAATTTGAACATTTTATTTGATATTTTTGGTTATGTCATCTTAAAATTTTCGAGAAGCTTCTCGTAACCAATCCTGATGCAACAATGTTTACTACTCTATAATGTTGATTATTATTTATTTATTATTATTTTATACTTCTGTTTTACTTTGCAGGGTTTATCTTTTCAACAAATAAACTTTTAAATTATTTATTTTTCTGACTTTTCAATTATTTCTACTTGACAATATTCTGAGACAGTATATAAATATCCTAGTTGAAATAGAATTTCTACCATTTCGCCAATCTTACGCTCCTTCTTAGGTGTAATCATGAACAACCTCAAATGTCATCACACACACAAATAACCTCTATTAAGTTGTCAACTCCGCCATTTTGATTTTCTCTCATGCTGATGATACTCGCTTGAATGACGTAAATTTAAAAACCCCAAGATGAGATTGCATGGGCAACTCTCTGAAACATTTTTATCACACTGTTTCATGGTTGAGTCAGTTTAGTTGGAACATTGTGATAATATGTTTAACCTAGATCCCGATCCTAATTGAATATTTTTCTTCATTCATGAGCTTATCTGAGTGTAATTAATTTCCTCTAATTAAAGAAATGAAAAAGGAAGCTGCGTTTTAATTTGGCTAAATGAGTTGCACCAAAGCTTACACACCACAAATTTTCCATTAAACGCAGAGTTCCTTTATATCTGATGATTTTGTTCAAAGAGGAAAACAGTTTATGCTCATCTGAAAATTTAAACGTACTTCTCTAATTGGTTGCCTTTAGTTTGTCAACTGTAAATGTTATATCAGTGGAAATAACGGCTTTTTTTTATTCAAAATACCAATATTGCTTTGACAAAATAAACCGTTACTTGATTCAAACATAAAATGTTCCTTTAGCCTACCATGTATGGAAGTGTTTTCAATCTTGAATTCTGAGTACTCTTTGATCTACAAAAAACCCTGTACTGTCGTAATATCAAAATCATAATTTTTTCCTTGGAAACATCCTAAGAGTACAGAGAAATTTATAAAAATACGAATTTTTGTATTGCTTATAATATGAATAGGTTTCGTGTAATAAAAACATAAAATTTATATCCCTTTTGGAAGCAGAAATATATGATTTTTTGTTTCCAAAGGGAACTTTTGACTAAACTGAATAGTACCTTTAAGAATATTAAGCAAGTTTCCTTTGAGTACTTGAGACATATTCAATATTCTTTTTTACTTGTACTTTTTATTTACGCTGTCTAATAAGTCCTCGTGTAATATGAAAATGTCAGTAGATTGACAAACGAAACCTAAAACAAACTTTTTTATTTACGTAGTATTGCATGGCACATTCAATGAATAAGACTGGCAAAAAGAAAAAGGCAAATTTCTAAGAAAAAGAAAGTTACATCGTAATAAGGCTGGACAAAATCCTATTTGCTTGAAGTTTCTCAATAACCTTAAAATTCAGTTTATCTGCGTTTCGACAAAGTGTGGCTTTGAATGTAATTGGTGTTGACCAATTAGTTATACAAAAATTAGAACTTTATTGTTTTTTCATTATTTTTTATTGTACACTTTCTGATTGATTTATATAATTTAAAACTAAGTATTATTTTTGAAAGCATTTACTTATAGAATACATTTGTATGTGACCTCTTTCCTTGCGAATGTATTAAGGCGTTCTCGGAGTACAGGTTAAATCTTGTTGCCAGCATTAAATAAATTTGTGAGCTTGTTTAGATGCATTTTGATTGTGCAAATGATCTACTGTTGTGAGTAGTAAAATACTTTAAAAACTAATTACAACTGCTTTACAAAAAGGAAGAAAGTAAATTGTATGATTTTTTAAATTTCATTATTTATACCCATATGAACCTTGTGCATGAAAGGAATTTTCAGTGTAACCAAACAAGCCATACTGCATGTGAAGATTTTACTGCTGCTGGCCAAATGCTCCTGCATGATACAAATCGGGATTCCTTAAAATGCAGTTTATCTGCGTTTCGGCAAAGTTTGGATTTGAATGTAATTGGTGTTGACCAATTAGTTATCATACAAACATTAGGATTTTATTGTTTCGAATTTTTATTGGCGAAGTGCAGAAATTGTATTCGAAAAAGAAACCAACTAATGTCGTTTTCGGAATACGTACAGGAAACATGTTCCACCACAGAAATAATACAGCCACCATTTTTAGCTTGACAAAAAATGCCTCTAATTCAAATTGTATTTTATAAAACAGCATAGAAGTTATTCCAGAAGAATGTAATTATTGTCCTACAGATTAATTAAATCAAACCATCAATTAAGTTCCGAAAATTTCGAAATAATTGAAAAAATAAGTAAGAAAAAGTACTATAATAAAAAAATAACGTTAAAGAATAGTAACGAAGAAAAATTTTCAGCGGCACAGTGAGTGTCAAAATCCTTTAATTAAATTGCCCTTTCTAACCAGTGTCGAATTTTAAATGCAACCAATTTAAATTTTGTACAAAAAGGAGGCTACTTTTGGCATGGATATCAACTATGATTTTCAACCTCCCATCTGAATAATTAAGAAAGAGTGTTAATGTTCCTGTAACAACCCTACCCATCTGATAGTGGCATATTTTGAAACTAAAACTGAGGATTCACGTCTCGGGTTTTTTCATTTCTCTAATCTGACTATTTGGTTTATTCAAAAATATTTTTGTTTCTCAATTCCATTTACTTACGAGTATATCTACAATTTACAACTCCCTCCTATCTGGTATAGTGGTTATAACGTTTGTTTGCCACCCAGTAGGTCCTGGTTTGTAAGCGCATGGATGCTGGCGATTTCCCTGTTTTAGCAAATGTGTGAAACAGTATAACTTTGTCCTAACAAAAAATATTTCATGATGAAGATGGGTTGCACTGTTCTTTAGTATCGTAAGTTAATTTTTGTAGTGGTGGCTATGTTAGCCACACTGTTAGGTTGATTGTTGGTTGGTTTATTTAGTTTTTTGGGTCAAGGCCCATACTTGGCCAAGCTGCAAGATAACGTCAAGTAATTGTGAAAAGAAAGGAAAAGAGGTGGGAGAGGAGAGATATCACTTTGGCATCCTGGCGTCGCGACCTTTATGTTTACCAGAGACAGCTAACCTCGTGGGAAAAGAATAGATCACTAGGGTACCTTGGTTTCGTGAAGCCGTACACATCCAAAGATGTGCCCCTGAGGGAACCACACAGTTAGGAACAATATTGACTTATTCATTGGGTCATACTTGGCCAAGGGAAACATGGGGTACATGGATTCTCTGTTCAAATAGTTCTTAATTCGTCCTTGTATTGCCGAACAGGTTAGTGGTGAATTTTAAAAACAATTTTAAAATATTTTATTTTCGAACCAATTTATATCCTGTTGGAGATGATACTCTGGATTCCGTGTCAGCTGATGTCCATTTGTCAAGTAATCTTTTCACCGAAGTCTAAAAACCTCTCACTCGTTTTGTTTTAGATATTTAATTTAAAATCAATATATTTCTCTGTTAAAAAACTGTACAAAACAATAAAAGTGATGATAGATAACAATAATAAATAACAACAAGAGCGTAATAATAGCAACTGGAATAACAATACCATTACAACAATTTATGTACATAAAGCAGATTTGGCGTCTGTCTGTCTTTCTGTTTGTATATTCTCTATACAAATCTACACTGTTTGACAATCCACACCAAATTTGGTACACATACTCTTTAGAACCTTGCGGATAACGTAGGCTACTTATTGACCTCCGTTCTATTTGTCCTAGGTGTGCAAAGGTGACTAAAACAATTCGAAATCCCCATAACAACTTTAAGTATAAAACGATTGCGGTTTACAACTCAGTTTGTTTAACCAGTACTGATTGAAAATCAAATTTTCCAATCAAATTATTTTACCAGTATTGTTCGAAAAACAATTTTTTCCGAAACATTACATTTAAACAATTTAATTTTCGAATATTTATATTCAAACTGAATTTTTATTTGGTTTCATATTATAAATAATTTATGGATATTTCATTGATGATATAAGGATATTTGAAATATTTAACTTTACGTAACTTACATTTTGTAATAAACCAAATCTATTTAACAAGGAAAGCCCAAACGAAAAACTCATTGATCATAAAAGCGTAATTTTGCTACTAGGTATGTGGCAACGCCAGAATTAATGTTTTATTTTTTAATTTGATTTAAAATTCTATGTTTGTGTATTTGAGTTGACAGCCAAACGTTGCGGTCATATTTGAACAATTTCAAGTATTATAAATGCGTTCTTTTGTAAATAAATGATCATTGTCTTTATCAATATTATTTAAAAGTCGTTTTTAGAATTATTCTATTTCAGAATATATTCAGGAAGTCGAAATTCGACACTTTTGCTCATATCTTTCTTTTTTCAGAATTCTGCATTTCCTCAAGGATCCGAATTTCGTGTTTGTATTTATGTGTTGCAGTATTTTACACATTGTAGATATATTATTTAGGAGTTAAATATTTTACTGGTTTATTTCCTGCAAAATATCACTAGATATGGGTAATTTCTTGGCGGTATATTCACATTTCGCCCAACTTTCCATAGGTCTTTGAATACTTAATAGCTTTTAGACAGGTATTGGTATTTTTAATTAACGTCACACTGGAGCAACACAACGGACTATTTAATAGTTTGTAGAATTCTGTTTCGTAAAAAAATATACATAACAAAACCGTTTTTTAAAGGTTTTAGTAAGGTTAACTATAAGGTACTCTATTTTAAGTAAGGTGCTTAACTTCTTATTTTAAAATGACCGGGATTTCGTTTCTGTTTGCAATTATATATTCCATTATTTTACCATTATATATTATTTAGGAGTTAAATTTTAATGCATTATTTATTTTCTGCAAAATATCACTAGACAGGGTAATTTATTGGGGGTATTATGAATATGTGGTACTTGGTTTTCATTTAGAAACCGAATCGTAATTTAAAAATGTACCATAAGGATTCAATTTAAAACTGAATGTCTGTTGGAGTAAAGCAAATTATAAATAAGTCTTTGCTGATCTTGAAATAATACCACAGTTAGGAATTTTGGAAAATTTAAAATCTGCCTTGTGACAAAAGTCGAGATTGCTTTCTCTACAAATTGAAGCTGTTCTTACGCAACTTAGATACATGTGAAACATTTGTTGAAAACAGTGATTTTATTTTTTTAAATTGCTGTAAAATCGACCTTCTGTTTTTTGAAGAATTGTACTCGATTGATTTTGCTTTGTGTACACTGATGACATTTATTTTTAAAACAAGCTCCGTTATTCCACATGCCGCTGAATGGAATGTTCAAGTAAAAAATATGTTTGCTTCAAAATAAACTAATCACGAATGCAGTAACAATTTAATTTACCACCTCATATCGATGATGAAATTCGAAAACTTTGCATACCAGGTGTAAGAATGCCACAAGTAAAACATATTCATAGAAAAACTGAGTGCATGACTATACGCCGAAAATTTGCTATTTTTACTAAAAATGATCGTACGGGGATATTCGTAACCACTCTAAAACTCAAAATCGACTTCTGAAACCTTAGAAAAAATTTTGTTGTTTGTCTTACAGTAGGAAGTGCGATGAATATGAAATTGATTATATGGATTTATGTATTATGTATACATATTTACGTCCAAAATAAATTGTAGAAGCTATGAAAAATTTTAAATGATGTTAAAAAATTATTTTCCGTACACCTAAATGATGCTTGCATTTTTTTATGAGACATAATTAGTCTGATCACTTATAAATCAACATTTAATCAATTCAAACCGAGCAACACCAGGTAATTCTGCTAGTAATAACATTAAAAGAAGCAAGAACTTTTATAATTCCGAGTTAACGGGCTGTCTTCCGTGTGAGCTGATATTTATTCGTCTCAGTTATTCTTTTCCCGAATTCTCATTACTTTTTCTAAGATCCGGAAGACAATACCAAGAGTACCAAGAACACCTGTCAGCCGTTTAATCTGGGGTGGTGGTGGCAAAAGATTCATATGGACCAACATTCTCTTGGGTCTCGTAAGAGTATCTTACAAAGATTATGTTCGTAATTAAAAACATTACCAGTTCATGTAATTTATTTACACATAAAGGGAAACGTTTCTGGAGCTATGCAAAGTCTCAATTATTTTATTATCCTAATATATTTATATATACATTTTCATGTCCGCTGTCTAATGATTATATTACCTTAATGAGACGTTTTCATAAGCCTTTTAAGAGATTTACTTTCCTGCATTTGAATACTGTTTAAGGCGTTCTGTTTGAAAGAAAGGTTTAACGAAGCGAAGAGATTTTACGTAATAGAAAGAACTGCTAGAGGACCTAATGTGTTTGCGTCATCTTAATAGATGTTCACGACGTTGTAGTATTAAAATATTAAAATTACAATTTCTTTATATGTTAGAAAAGAATTAAGAAGCTTGAGACTGGCAATATGTTCAAAATGGAAGAGTTTTGAATGATTTGAAGAATATTAAGATTTAAATTTGTCAGATTTTTGATGATGTCTGAAATGCAATTTTGGTTCTTTCGAATGCAAATTAAATTCAGGTATAAATATATTTAATTTTTATAAGTATCTGTGTTAGGAATTTTGTTGTGTTGTTACTTATTCTTTCACCAAATGTAAAACCTAAACCAAGTCTGAAAGATTATATTTTTCAAATCTCACAGCAACCAACTCCTGTTCATCCAGGAGATGTCCGATAGAGATACATGTACAATCCAAAATATGGGAAGGAGTTGTTGAGCTCTTAGAGCGTGGAGAAGTGGGAAAGTTCTTAGTTCCTCTCACAAAAGTCAGATATCTTGTGTGTTCGCTTCCAAGTCTTGAAAAGCAGTCTGGTGCAGTCTTGAACCTTTAAAAAGCAACGACAGTCCACGCAACTTTGTGGGGTACTAAGAATGTTGATGAGAAACAGACCACTTTTTGTGTTTTTTTTATTTGTACGAGGAGTAAAATTCCGTGGAGGTGAGATCACTATTGGCTGGGCTGATCTGCTCTCAACTCTCCTTAGACAGAGAATCAGTTATCACATTACCAAATAAACCAACGTGTGAGTTCTTAAGTTTAACACTCTGAGTGGTTTGGACAAGATATCTTATCCATCAGGATATGGATAATTTTGCTAATGACGAGATGTCTAGTCATTAAGATATTGCCGATTTTTGGATCATGATGAGATCAAGATCTGGTCACATTTCATTTAATTGCGAGATATCTCGTTTATCAAGGTCTGATCAGTGTTGCTAATAAGACGAGATACCTCATAGGGAAAACCACCAGGAAAGTTAATCAACTACTTATCAATACATTGTTCTTGGTACCAGGAGTCATAAATAAAAAGCTGAATAAAATATTAATAAAATAAACTAGATTTAGAAAATAAAATGAACTAGATTTGAAAATAAAATGAACTAGATTTGAAAATAAAGTAATAATAAAATAAATTATATTTAAAAAATAAAATAATACTAAAATAAACAAGATTTAAAAAATAAAATAATATTAAAGCTTACTATATTTAAAAAATTAAATTATAATTAATTGAATTATTATTACTGCTATTAGGAATAAGCCGCCTCAAACCATTTGTAAAACACTGATTTAGATATTCGAATTGCACCCTTTTTAATGGCAGTGGCCCCGACTGTTTCTGGTTGAAAATTAAAATACAAACGCTGCGAAATAAACCTAATCCTCTTAAAACCCCTGTCATTAGCTGAAAGGGAAGGGACAGGGAAAGAATAAAATCCAAAAGCCCCATCACGAGCAAAAAAAGAAACAAAAGTGTATCGATAAAACGCGAAGAAAAACATTCCTGATTAGGCTTGATAATGCTAATGATTGTTTTTTCCATTTAACTGTTTCGGATTGATCGGAACGGCTCCCTTTCAAATCTTAAGAAAGGAGCAATAGCAATCAAGCAGAGCAATCTCGAGTAGATTCTTTTGGAGAGACGCATATTTTCGGGGATAGACGGAGGGCCATTTATCAAACGGGGATGATGTGAAAGTAACAAGAGGGATAACAATTATTCCTTCTCGTTTGACTTCCGCGTGAAGTGAAGCGTGAGATGTAGCTTGTAATTAATGAACACGGAAAAAACGCGCTCATTGATTTATGTTGCGTAATGTATAAAAATAAAGTGCAGAGTTCATTAATTTTTAATGGTGCGCTCGAAACAAAAACCTCTCACTCGTCTTGTTTTACATATTTAATTTAAAGTCAATCTTTTTCTCTCTTAAAAGCTGTATTGTGGGTGGATGGTTTGCTCAAACTCCTAAGGTTCAAGGCAGATGCATTTTATGTAATATAAAAATAATTTTCTGCGATAAAATACTAGCGTACTGTATTTAAATTATAAGGCTATTGTATTCCGGATGGAAATGTATAAGATTTTTTTAAAATAAAGTTCCATAAATTCACAACAATAACACTATCAAAAAACGAATAATAAAGTGACAATAACAATAAGAGTAATAATAACAGTATAGAAACAGTGAAAATTTAATAATAGCAAATAGAATAACGATACTAATAGAACAATGATAACGATAAAAGTAACAAGACATTTTATAGTTACAAATTTACAAGCTATACCTACTGTAAAATATAGAAATATATTGAAGATGAATCCATGTGGTATATCTTATTCTTATTTCGTATTTTTATTTCAAGTATGACAACCTACAAACAATTTAAAATGATATAAGGTAGTTCGCATTGATACAAGTGCTATAAGTGTGAGACAAATACAGTACGGATATAAAACGTGTCTATGATTAAAGTAGGAGCTACCACCTACTGGAAATTCTGGAAAAAGCTTTTTAGATTACTTTCACCTCTAGAGCTCTTAGAATTTCAATAGGGAAGTTGCTCAGACAAAAGAAATGTTTGAATGAAATGATATGCTTTTCCCTCCCCTCACAGTATATCACATTGCAAACAAGAAAATAGTTCATGGTATGCACTTGCCCTATCATGCTGGTCAAGCGAAACAATTCTTTCTCCAACAATTTTCACTAAATAAGAAACAACGAATCGACCAAAAAAATAAATTTTTATTCAGAATAGAAATATATAAAAGAATAAAAATATATAAAAGAATTAATCATAAAGCAAAGCTTTTAGCTAAGTGAGAACATTAAAAATGCAAATGCAAATAGTAATCACCAATAAAGCTATCCAGAAAACTCGAATGAAACAATACATTATTTATCTGTCATAAATATCATGCCAATTTATTTAATCCTTCTGGTGGCATAACTTCGCGTCGAAAATTGCCCTGTAGTAGTCAGCCTCTGATGCAAAGATCTGTTCCAAACTGTCACCAATTATAGCAGGGACAATTTGTTTTTCCTACTTGGAATAATAGGTCAGTTTTTTCTCGACAAGATTAGCAAAATTGGTCAGATCTTAATCCTCCTGGTGGTCGTCTCGACGAGGTATCTCGTCATTAGCTAAACTAACCAGATCCTGATGGACCAGATATCTCATTAGAAAAACTGACCAGGTCTTGATCTCGCCATCATAAAAAAATTGGCAATATCATGATGACAAGATATCTTGTCATTAACAAAATTGGACAAATCTTGATGGTCGATATGTCTTGTAGAAGCCACTTGGAGAGTTAAAAAGATATATTTAAAACGTCTGTCTATCGAAACGCGCTCTTATTTTAAAATGCAGAGTAGAAAATAAATTTACTGTCAAAACCTAAAAAGTTCCATACACAACATGACTAAAAATAAGAGTGGGAGCTTTCACTCGATCCTTAACAAATATCTTAAATTACGGAAACCCTTCCCATTGTTGGTTTCCAGTAATCTGAGAAGTTCTGATATATACTATGAATGAATTCTTTGTCACAGTAATGGATATTCCATGATGAGTTTCCAAAAATAGAATTTAATTAAAATACATTCTCACGCTCTTAATTTTAGTCATGCGTATGAAAATGTTTTGGGTGCTGAAGAAAATTTTTTTTCTATTTTTTAGTGCAAAATGTATTTTGTACTTTTTAGTGCATTTTGAAATAAAAGTGCATTTTTAAAAGGTATTTTTTATGTATTCTTATTTTTCACTTTTTCTTGTCTAAAAATTTTATTTGCATGATATTGTTGCACACAACAACTGTTCATGTGTGTAGTATCCTGTATCCAACATATGAACCGAGTTTTTATGCAGAATTTTATTTTGCTTGCGGTCTGTTACATTCAAATCTTGCCCGATTCTCGACGTTCAATCGATTTGAAACTCTTAGCATACTAACGTATTCCTTAAGACTATATAAGCAATATTCACTAGAAATTAAGCGTGAATTGACCCCCAGCACCTCTCGGATTTCTACACTGTCAGAAAAAACCCAGCAATATGTGTATCTATGGAAAAATGTTAGTGAGTAGAGTTGAAAGACCAAATATTAAAGTAGTAGTCAACGTGCCATGGAGTAAATATCAAAGTATAATGAACAATACCATGCCATTAGCACTACACCTCCGGGCACTGCTGTAATTACTCTGGGCACTGTTAGTGATGTGCCCAAAAGCTGTTCAAGTATGCAATAGCCTACGCCTAACGTATGAGCCGAGATTTACCATATCATTAGCTTTACATCTCTGGACACCAATGCCCTCTCAAGTGTAATTAAGATCCTTATAAAAACTAAACCATCCATGAGACGCTTGTCATCCACGGCACTCTAATTTACATATCTAGTTTGAGTTGTTATGCGTTTACTAGACATTTCATCTCCGAAGCACAAGTAAGACAATTAAAAAGAAGCAAGGTTCACGCAACAAATAAACTCCATCTTCAAAATTTATTAGAACTCACATTTCGTCGCAAACAAAGAGAAACGAGAGGAGTTCCTCTAAAAAGGGTAAAACTCAAGGAATTACAATAAATGCCTTATATTGTTATTTTATACTTTTTAGTCTGAAATTTTTCTTCTTGATGTCAGTAATGGGCTGTTCATATGAGTAATATCCTATGTCCAACATATGAAACGAGCTTTATCATGTTGTTAGCTTGACCACCAGGGCGTACTCGGTTGTAATTTAGATACGTTTTGATTATAGAAACTCAAATGCCATTAAACGCTTGTCATTGATTTCACTTTTACAAATCTACAGTTTGAATTGTTATGCGCTTATTGGACTTTTCATCTCTGAAATAAAAATAAGGTAAATAACAAGAAATAAGGTAAATAACAAGAAATAAGGCTCAATAACAAAGAAAAACCAGCTTCAAAGTTTATTAGACAGCATATTTTGTCGCAAACAAAGATAATGGAAAGGAGGTCCTCTGAAACCGGTAAAATTTAAAGAACTACAATGACTTCCGTAAATTGTTATTTGAAAATTTTCATCTTAATGTCTGTGATGGGCTGTTCATATGTGTAATATCCTATGATCAACATACGAAACGATCTTTTCCAATTTGTTAGAGCTACACCTTTGGGCACCGGGCACACTAAGTTCTGATTAAAAGCCTTATGTTATGTAAAACTAAAATTCCCAAACGCTTGTCATCAATGACACTCTCGAAGTTACAAATCTAGAGTTTAAATTGTTATGCGCTTATTGGACTTTTCATCTCTGAAGCACAAGTAAGTTAAATAACAAAGGAACGCTAGCTTCAAAGTTTATTAGAAGGCACATTTTATCGCAAACAAAAAGAAGGGAGAGGAGTTCCTTCGAAAACGGTAAAACTTAAGGTAATTACAATGCCTTCTTTTTTCTCCGCTTTACCACTCACCAGTACATTAAAAAAGTACACCAGTTCTTCTCTTCATCCGTATTCCCTAAGCTATTGTCTTTTCCTCCTCCTGTCATCCGCCGCTTCAGACATAGATAAAAGAACACATGTTTCCATTTTCATTAAAATTCTGATAACGGACGAAACAGATTTTTTCAAGCGTACTCTGATGGCTGATTTATTTTCTGGATACAGACCGAGCACCCGGTGACTGAGTGAGATGGGAAAAAATCAATTCTTTTCCCTTTTTCAAAATTAGTTTTTTCCCTTCTGCCAGAAGAGAGTGTATCTAATACAGGAGAAGATACTTCACCGGTTTATCACTAGATACCTTGCATGGTTTCTTCTTTCGGGGAAAGCAGGGGGAGGGAAGTTGCTAAGATGCTTTCGATTAATGAAAGTATATCAGTTCTTCTGTGGAATAAGCCTGGTGCTTAATTTCGGACGATTTGGAGTTGATCGATTTTTTTTGCCAGCAGATCGCATTTCGGTTCTACCTTCAGGCATCCTTCTTCGATAATTACAGATATTTGCACTCCCAAATTTAAACAAAGAGTAATAGGAAGAGAACTAAATTTGATAAAAGCAACAAGAATATATACATATATATTCTTGGGCTGATTAAACCTATTGGCGAAATGACACTTGACTCTTTACTATTTATCAAATGTTTATTTTGTATGAATGAGTATCCTCTCTCTAGGAATACCAGGTATCCGTTTCTGGTCTGCGTGCCACATAAACTGATTCAGATATCCGCATCTGGTCTGCGACCTGATAAAAATATTTGAAAGCTCGTATCTGGTCTGCCGGCCTAAAAATAATATTTGAAAGGTCGTATCTAGTTTTTGGGCTTGGTAAACCTGCCTTGCGGGCTGTATCTTGGCTGAGGGTGATATCTGGTGGGTAGACCAGGAAAATCTTTTCGGAGGACCATATTTGGTCTGCAGGCTGGTTAAACATATTTGGAGGGCCGAGGTCCTTATGTGGTTTGTTAAATCTATCCGGAGGGGCGTATATGGTCTCTGTGGGCTGATTAAACCTATCCCGAGGGGAGTATTTGTCCTGCGGGCTGGTTTAACTTGTTCGTAAGACCGTATCTAGCCAACGGCCTGATGTAAGCCTGTTTGCTACAAACATACATATACGTTTATTATGGACGTTATTTCTATGACCATAACGAGAACACCATCTATTTCTCTAATACCCGATAAAGAATAGCAGTAAGAGAAGGGAATGTGATAAAAAAACAATGTATATATTCCGATGAGTTTGAAGCGTTTTTGTTAAAAGCAACTTGTCTGGTGTTAAAATTGAAATTTTTATTGATCTTAGGAAAAAGTCATTTTTGTAACTCTTTAGAACGGGGTAGCCATGGCAGATAAAATATATAATCTGATTTAAGAAGAATATTTAACAGTGAAACTGGAATAAATCTTGAATTTCATATACTTTTGACGAATTACTGATTTTTATCAGAAACTTCGAATTGAGATTTAAATTTACAGTGTTTGGTTGATAAAGTATGACACTAATTTAATTTAAACATAAAAGTTAAACACACAGATTACTTGATAAGGGAAATCTTGAACAAAATAATACATTTGCTTTCTTTATTTTTATATATTTTAACTTCTGTGCATATTTATATTTCTAGAAATTTGGTTAAGAGATTAAAACAAATCTTCCAGGGCCGCGGTGGCCCGGTTGGAAGAGTAACGAACTAGCAACCGAAGGGTTGCGAGTTCGAATCCAGCCAAACACCGTCGTGTACAAAGGGGGCTGGTGCACGTTAAATCTGTCGTGGCCTCAAATGTCCTCACGTTGGCGTGGTGTGGAAGTTTGGAGAGTGGGGTGCCAGCTCAGGTGTTGCCTCGTCATCTGACCGTGGTTCAAAATTGCGTGGTGTTGTCCTCGGATCTTTCCCTTTGGGATTGATCCCGGACCGTCACCAATAGCCCATTGTGTTGCTCCAGTGTGACGTTAATTGAAATACCCAAATACCCAATACCCAAATCTTCCAAGAAAATTTCAATTTTTTCTCTAGATAATTTATGATTTTTCAATCATGATAAAAATTATTAAATACATGGAAGCATAGATAAAAGTTACAAAAGTAAGGAATGAAATATCAATATGGATATAGCTTGTTACTTAAAAAATAATATTCAAACGCTCTGAAGGATATTGATTATTATAAGCTTAAAAAATAAAAATGCATTGGGAAACCTTCATAACACACACTTTATAACATGCAGAGACTTTACCTAATCAGTGTGGCTAAGTGGATATGTCCACTGCGCTAGCAATCTTCGATTTGTAGGCGGGGCAGGTTCGATTCCTGTCAGATGCATTCCTCCCTGGGTGTGTTTCTCTCTTCTGTGTCAGTAAAACTTTCATGCATGTGTATGACCCTTGTGCCATAAACTCCCTAAACAATCAACAACACATTTATCAGTACGTAATACTCTGAACGCCACAAGATTTCCATCTAATATAGCATTACTTTTCTCCACAACACGTGTAATGATTAAATAACCACGTCATTGGTTGAAAGAATCCTAGGAAACTTTTTATCAGTCAAGAAGGTCAAAATGGTTAGATGTCATACAGGGAGGACATCAATTTGAAGAACGGATATATGCGTGTGAGCCCCTCACCTCGTTCATGCTCCACAACCCTCAGCAACTTCTTTCCATATTTTAGATAGCATCAATATTGCTGTGGGATAACTCCTCTATGAACAGGAGTTTGTTGATATAAAGTATACCTTAGTATTAGTCCTTTTGGTGAGGTAATTTTACAAAGTACTAGCTGAATTATCCGGCGTTGTTCGGGTTGAATATTTATAATTCATCGTAATATTACTCAATATTATTCCTATGGAGATTTCGAATTGCTTTTAGCTCCCTCAGATCAGGACAAATCGAACGGGGTTAATATATAGCCTATATGTCCCGCCGAATTCTACAGGATGAAGTACCAAATTTAGTGTGAATTGGTCTGACATTGATCGTATAAATATGCAATGTTATTCCTATGAGGATTTCGAATTGTCTCTAGCCACCTGTACCATATCGACGATAAGAAAAGATCACTTTCTATGAAAATAATCTTGTATTATCACATAAAAATTTACATTCCAATAATAAAGCTACAGTTGAATTTACAGACGAGATACATAAACGATATGATACTGAGCAAGTTTCAGCGCAACCGCACGATTGCGCCATACTCTAAGATTCTAAAGGAACTCCAAGGTCATCTTGAGAGGCGACTCCTGTAGATGTTAAATCTGACGTCATCTGCACAACCAGACCGGTAGAGAGCGCCCCCAAGCAAGTGCTTTTGTCTAGGATGTCGGGACGTTACACACCTCTGCACACCCAAGACAAATAGATCGAGGGTTAATATGTAGCCTACGTTACCCGCAGGGTTCCAAAGAATAAGTGTACCAAATTTGGTGTAGATTGGTTAAACGGTGTAGATTTGTATAGAGAACAGACAGATGCCAACACTGCTTTATATGTATAGATTGTCTTGGTATAACTAAATATTCAGTTATTTGCAGTATGTGTTGATGACGAGTAGTTATATTGAACAGTGAATGTAACTTTATTTATATCGCTTTAAAAACTTTATTTATATCGCTTTAAAAACTTTATTTAAATCGCTTTAAAAACCTTATTTAATACTCTGAGAGTCAAGAGATTTCAGAGTAATGTAGTATTGCTTTTGCCCCACAGCACATATAATGACTAAATAATCACATCTATTGATTGAAAGAATCTATTATACTTTCAACCTTTAGAAAGATTCTATTGGTCCTTTTCTTAGAATAGAATCCTTTGGAGCGATTCTAGTGGCACTTTCATTGGAATAGAGTCCTTTGGAAGGATTCCATTGGTCTTTTTAGAATATAATCCTTTGGAAAGACTATAATGGCCCTTTCCTTAGAATAGGATTGTTTTGAAAGATTTTATTGGTCCAGAAGATCGAAACTGGTTAGAAGTCAGGCAGGGAAAATTGAAAGTTGTAAGGTGGAATCATACGTGTTAACTCCGCAGAGGGTTAGATATTTCAACCTGTAAAAACTGATGAATTAAATGTAGCGACTACTTTTGCCACGCATGTTTAATATAAATACGTATTAATTCAATACATTCTCGTAATTAATATACGTATTAATTCAATACATTCTCGTAATTAATATACGTATTAATTCAATACATTCTCGTAATTAATATACGTATTAATTCAATACATTCTCGTAATTAATATACGTATTAATTCAATATATTCTCGTAATTATCTTTTTAATTACATTCAACAGCACCTAAAGACGCGTTTAGTCATCCTTTGCATCATTTTCCGGCTTCATTGAAATAGAATGAAAACTGCAATCCTCCTTAACTTTAATTTTTATTTTGATTGTTCATTGCCAATGTTGTACATAATGTATGGAAGTAAGCCATGGGGTCTTTTAATGTAAAAATTGTGATTTGTCACTATTAGAGTGGTGGTGCATTGATTTAACGGGGATAATTATATATTAATTTAAGCATTCCATTCATTTATTTAATGTAAACCAGGTTTATTGGTGTACGAATTCATACATTTTGCTTGTCAGGTTTTGTGTTGCAAAGCGTTTGTGTTTACTGTTGTTTTATTTCTTTTATTATTTTACTTATATTAGACGATTCTTTAAAATTATGTATGGAATAATAAAGATAATATATATGAGTTGAATGTCGAATTAATGAAAATATAAAATTTGAGATTGCATTATTGTATCAAAGTAATTCAAGCAAATTCAAAACGCAAGAGATGGTTGTACAATTGATTATGGAGACAATGTATGTGTTGAAACCTTCAATAACAATAGGTTGTTCGCGTGAAAAATCATCAAAGTTAAGATTACAGCAATGATTCACATTGTATTAATTAAAGTACTAGGAAATTTTTATTTACAATTCTAAGCGTACATTTTTCTAAACAAAATCAAGTATGCTATTTTTCTTTAAAATAATTGTGTGATGCTTTATTTGTAGGGAAGTTCGGGTATTGTGTATCAGGAGGTACAAGTCACTGTTCTGCATTTCGCACAAATTAGGATGAAATCTGAAATAAAAATCCTAGTGACTCACTCTGTTGACTCTCCTTAGATACCCATTATCATTAACTTTATAGACTACTCTTCCACTTCTACGAACCTTATGTTTTATTATACAAGCGTAAACTTTCATACGAACATTTAACCAAAAACGTTTCACTTATAAACGATTGTTTTTGCGTTGTAATTACTCTTTTTAACGACAAATGTTACTTTTTAATGTTTTCGCTTTGTAAATAATTCATTATTGTCTATCAATATTTTTCAAGCGTCTTTTTCGAATTTCTCTATTTCAGAATATTCTCATAACGTCGAAATTCAACGCTTGGTCAGATCTTTCGTTTTTCAGAATTCTACATTTTTCAATGACCACAATTTCGTTTCTGTTTGTATTTATGTGTTCCATTACTTTCCATATTACAGATATATTATTTAGGAGTTAAATTGTAATTAATTATTTTTATTTTCTACCAAATACCACTTGGCATGGGTAATTTCTTGGTTGTATATGTGTATTTCGACGAACTTTTCTTAAGTCTTTGGTTAAATACGTTATAGTTTGTAGAATTCTGCTTCATAAAAATAAATGGAAACCTTTTTAAGTAATGTTTATGATTTCTTATTTTAAATAACTGGTAAACTTAAAATAAAGTTATTCTAAAACAAACTGGTTTGTTTTAATAACTTTAATAATTTGTTTTAATTTTTGTAAACAATGTTACGTTAAATCAGAACGGGTAGCCATACGTTGTAGTTAAAAAATATTTCTAAATTTTGACATATTTTCATCACAAAACGATTGAAATAAATTTAATTTACATTATTCTCATTTGTTTTTCATGGGTATTATTGAAAAAATGTGTGCTTCAAAATAAATTAACCACGAATGCCGTAACAGTTTAATTTTCCATCCTCTCACAATGATAATGTAATTCGAAAACATCGAATCCATGGTGCAAGGGTACCACAAATAATAAATATTGATTGGAAAACTGAGTGCAAGACTGCGCTGTAAGTTCCTCATTTTTACTGAAAATGAACTTAATTGGCATTCGTAATCACTCCAAAACGCAAAATCGACTTCTGAAGAAGTCATCTCAGAAAAAGCTTCTGTAGTTTGTCTTACAGCGAGAGTGTGATGAATATGAAATGGATTATATGGATCGATATATTATGTATACATATTTGCGTCCAAAGTAAATTGTAGAAGCTATGAAAAAGTTATAACAATGTTAAAAAATTTCTGTACACTTTAATGATGCTTGCATTTTTCTATGAAATAGAATCAACATTTAACCAATTCAACCCGAGCATCGCGGGGGTAATTCTGCTTGTAAAAATGAAAATGTGAAATTCAGTTTCAAATGCATTGATATGTAAGATGAAACGATGCAGTTTGAGTGCTTGAAAGTGCTGAGAAACAGATGACAGTTTTTCAAGAGAGTTTGAAAGGTACGTTACTCACGTTCAGACTTATTGTAAAATTATCACAATAAATATATACTGTGACAGATTATTTGAGTTATATAGGTGAATTTACGTCTCATTGGAACAACACAACGCGATGATCAGGGATCAATCGCGAAGGGAAATATCCAAGGACAAAACCTTGTAATTTTGAACCACGGTCAGATGATGAGGTCAACATCTCAGCTGGCATCAAACTCTCCAAACTTCCACACCACGCCAATATGAACACACTGTGTGACACGAATCCCATGTACTTATCCTAAATCCTTGCTTTGTGAATCATTCAGTAACAGTATGAAGTAACAAGTAGCAGAATAGTTTTTATATTTTTCGTATAGGCTATTTTGTGCTACACACTACGTCCGTGTATCCGAGTTTCTGAATATCTGAGAAGTGGCCTCGGTTGACATAACCTCAAATAATCAAGGTTCTACTACATAATTTTCTCACTTTGAGATGCACCCTCACACTTTGGAGCTCAACACTGAAATTTCACTAAAGCATAATATCCCTAACTATTCCTTGTAAAAACCAAGATTTAGTTTGTCCAAATAGACAAGAACAAACATTTTAATTAGACGCGTCTGGATACCTAGTATTTGTATTAGTTAAATTTCGTATTTTTATGAAGATACGTCCCCTTAATGAAGTAAACAATATTCAACGTTCAAACATGATTTGGACCGTTTTAGTAATTCGGAAGACTTTTAGAGACAGTTAAAAAGAGAACAAAAGCAAACACTGTTCCAAAACTCCCCTTAATCTACCACTATAAGGAATGTCAATTTACTCTATTCGTATGTACTTTAATTTTATCTTCTGCCGATAAGACTAATTTGTCAAGCATTTTGATACTAAGCTCGTTCTGAAAAGATTATATTCGACTCTCTTCTCAAACAAGAGCGAAAAATAAAAAAAGGGCTGCAAACATAAATAAATAAAGCTTTTAGAAATTCATGGATTTAATTTTATGACTTCAGAAAGAGGGGCGAGGTACAATTGACAGATTTCTTTGACATCTCATTCCTGAAGATCAGGGGGACTTTTATACCACGCAACTCAAAAAAATTGTAAAAAGGAAACTCGGAACGAATAACATTTTCTCCACGGAATAACACACACAGAACGAGTACACTCGGAATTTGTAATGCGATTTTTCACGCCGAATTTAGCAACATTTGACGACACGTCAACATCAGCCCTTCCTTTCGAACAGGGACGGAAAGAAAAGAAACTTTTCTTAAAAGCACGCCCATTCCCTACGAAATAATAGGAATAACAGAAAAGACTTTCCACCCTAGCGGAAATGTAAAAGAAAATCACGCAGTTCCTCGAAATAACAGGTTTACGTCCGCCATCTTGAAAAAAAGGGAACACAAAGGGAGGGGTCAGCCTATTTCACTGAAGCTCCAGAAACAGAATCATCACTATTTGGAGTTGTCTGTTTCCCTTAGAGCTTTGTATTTGACAGTAAGGCATAATGCACCGTCCCCCATTCTAACTGTAACCGCTTCTTGGCAGTCATGATTCTCCGACGGGGGAGGTAAAAGTAATTTATTGCTGCTATAAAGAGAGTATTTTTTTTTTATTTTAGACAGCGACGAGAGATGGCAGCCCGCTTTTTTTATATTTTTTTCTTCCTGCTTTCTTCCCGGATGATTTGCTTTTTTTCAGTGATGTGGTTTGAAGACGTGGCCATTTCCTATTGCACTTGATTTCCCCATTCTGGATGTGTGATTTTGTTGTGATTTTCATCCTCCCTGGCTAGTATTAGTTGTACCTTTTCTCCGTGGTGTGAGAGGATTACAACGGGAAATTTATGGTCACAACTTTTCTTCGGTTCTGCCAACGAGATTACAGGCAAGAATCGAAAAAGAAAGTATAAAAGATATCCGAAAGCCGCGTTTTTCAAGTAGGATGAGTCCATGAGGTTCAATTCTCCAGGGAATAAATCGGATTAAAAGACACTTTGCAAGGAATAATGTGCGATATTAAGGGAAAGTGTTGTCCAGTCTGGCTGAAGTTGAGTGGAACGGGTCAAGGTTGTTCTGGTCGTGCAAAAGTTTAAAAGTGATTTATGCATAGTACTATTTTTCCTTCAGCAGAAGATTTACTTCTAGTACTATTTATCCACTGTTTAAGGATATATATATATATATTGCATATATATATATATATATATGCAATATATATATATATATATATATATATATATATATATATATATATATATATATATATGCATATATATATATATATATATATATTGCATATATATATATATATATATATATAATAAAAGACAATCAAACTTACAGAATATACAAAACATTAAAACGTAAAATAATAGAAATGCAAACTAGCAAAACGCTAAAAGGTCAAAATGCAGACAAATAAAATGCCAAAATACTGGGGGTATAAAAATAGTAAAGCAGAAACCAGAAAGCAGAAAGCACAACTATACATGTATGCGCGCTAGAGCTGCAGACATAATATGGATAGTAAAATAATTCAAAATTACAAACTGAAACAAAGAGAAAACCAAAAAATTTTCGAAAAAAATGAAGAAGTGTTGGGGGATCAGGGCGTCATCAGGGAGGAGCCTCACAAAGTCAACACAATATGGTGTTTTCTGCGTGTGGGCGGAAAAAGTAGCCCACACACCCCTCCAAACACCATAAGAAGAAAGGCAAAATTAGAAAATAAAAATTAGAAAAACAAAAATTAGAAAAACAAAAATTAGAAAAACAAAAATTAGAAAAACAAAACGAGGACAGCCAAGGACACATACCAAAGACAAGTATAATACAAAACTAAAAAGGAGAAAACCAACTTACCCACATTAATTGACCTAAGCTCGACAACAACCCGCCGCAAACTACATGAGGACCGCCAACAAATGCCATTCGTAACACCCAAAAATCACAGAAGAGAAATCGGAATCGTAATTCCGACACGGAACTCCGATTCGGAGTTCCGAGTCGGAATTCCGAGTGAATTCGTGAATAGTTCATGTAATTTGTTATATTGCTGCCGAGGGAGCATCACGGTTATTGATAAGTATGGAGAGGGCTCAAATATGGATAAATGTGAAGTTCAAAGAGTGGTACTCACCAACTGGTCTTTGGCATTGGGCGCTGGGTTATCGCTGATTCAGGGCACCTGTGATGACCTCGGTTCTACGGGTCTCGGGATAACTTTGGAAGGGTTCACTTCTGGACTTGTTGAGGAGCTCGGTCTTTACCCTTCATCCACTCAGCATTTTTAAGATCCATGTGGTCTTCCGAGAGATTCCCAGTTTATGTCCTTTGTCGGTTGCTCCAACCCCAATAAAGTCTAGCTTCATACCCATTGCTCTGACCAATGCCGTCAAGTTCACTCATCCCATATTCAATCACTGTGGCTGATTGACTCCTCTCAATTCTTTATATCCACTATGATGTAAATCGTTCCATTTTGTATTGGTTGTTGCTTTTATGATTTACCATTCACCATTCTACACCCATTGATTAAAGGCAAATACAAGGTGACCATAATTAAAGAGGTGTGTTGACACGATTGTAAATTTGCTGGGCCAAGCTCAAGCAAATTTGGTGTAAATAAAATTTAAATAATGTAATTTTATTTTTAAAACATAATTCAGATTTCCCCCACCAGAGAAGCAATGGCGCTATGGCCACCTTGTAAAATATCAAGAGTTTGAAATTTTCAATTTTGGATAAAAATATATCAAATAATTTTTTCGGAAATATAGTTCATATTGGTTTAATAACGCATATAAATGTGTTGCACGTTCTTATTTAAAAAGCAGATATATCTAGTAATATTGAAATTACAAAAAAGACACTGGAAAGAAACCAAACGGCACAATGAGTCGGTAACAACGAAACAAATTTAGTTTGAGGTATAAGAGGGATTTTCCATGTACACAAAGCACCTGAGGATGGTAATTTTACTCCAGATTACTCAGTACACACTACGTGCAGGAAGTACATTCTATTCCCATAACACTAGCACAATCTACATTTAGCTTTATAGAAAAAACCTATCCATTGTACGATTAAAAAGAAATCTTACAGACAAGAAAGAAAATAAATAAAATTAACCCTTTAAAGGTTATGCGCGGAATATTATATCATACAAACTACAGTTTTCCCTGCATGACTTCTAACCAGTTTTGGATAACTTGACCAATAGAATACCTTCTAACATTCTTTCAACCAATAGATCAGTGGTTCTTAACCTTTTTAGTGGTCGGCATCCCCTTGAATCGAAAAATAAGTTCTCGCACCCCCTTGAAAAATGTGTTTCTATTTCTTTATTTTGGAAATTACTTCTATTGCAAGAGGATTTATTTATTGAAAAATAAACACATAGATTTACAATATACATACAAAACAATATCTCAATTTTCAATGACTACGCTGTTATTTACTCATAATAATACTTTTGAAGCGAGGCCCTTTTTTGAAATAGCCAGACGTAAGTCATCACTTGCATTTAAGCGATTTCTGGTTTTTGTTTTATGTGCAAAAGTGATGAAAATCCCATTTCACACAGGTAGGTGATGGCAAATTGTAAAAGTGTCTACAATGCTGCTTTTGACAGCTGTGTATAAGGTTCTAACTGTGTACAACAGATTTGTTCGAAATCTGTTCGAAATTCAACTTTTCAAATTTCATTTGAATACGTACATTGGTTCGTATTTCAATAAGATCGTCTTTTATTAAATCGCTGTCGTCCATTGAAACTTCTCTCACATCCCCAGGGATGCACACACTCCTGGTTAATAACCACTGCAATAAATGTACCTATTTGTTCATTATGTATGTTGTAGGGCTAAACAATAGTACACTACTTGGAAATATCTTGACGCTCAGATGGAAAATTTTAATACATCGAAAAAAAATAATTTATAGATTATTTCATGGAATCAGCGATGAAACCGAATAGAATTAAATAGATCCGAAATCGCTTCATGGAAATTTGTCGGTGATATTGATAAGAAACGCTTCCTAGAATTTTGCTCGAAATGTTTTAATGGAACATAGTATTTAAAGTAACATTATTTTATCTGTTTGAAGTTATGATATGGAAATGAATACTTGAAGAAATTTATCAAATCTTTTCTTCGATTTCTCAGAATAGAAAGTTGTATTAAAAAATAACAGCATATTCCTTGTGAATACTTTACTTCTCCCATTTAGACGAATAATTTCCTTAGCTTGTTACAAAATATTCATATTCTTTTACAATTTTCTTCGAATTTTCGAGTATTAATGATTTGAAAGAAGCTAAGTGCAATTTAAGAATTTGCATAAATAATGCAATGGAATTAATTTTCGTATATTGTCGGATTAACAGAAACTCATTGAGTGAAAAATGTTTCAAAATTCTAAATGCTTAATTTCATGATGGTGTGAAATATATTGTGATATTATAATCTGCATAAAACATATATAACATTATCAAATGCTTATGATTTAAATTTTCTACCCTAAAAGTTAATCTATCTGTAAGTACCTGTACAGTAAAAAATTGTTTTGTTAGTTAATGACTTTCTGCTATAACCCGACGATATATTAACAATTTGTAGCTAGTATCTAAATGAATGCAGCTAGTATGAAATGTAGTTGGTATTTAAATTTTATTAATAAATATAAAATTTGTTTTCATTTTTTATGAAATGGTTATATGAAATGGATTGAAACCCACATATAGAAGTATTTCTTTCATAGAATATATTTCTAATCGTCAGAGTAAAGTTTGAATTAAAAAAATTATTCTGACGAAGAAAAGCTCCATACTATTTCATACTTTAGTAATAGAAAGATGATATAACTTTTTTTTAATTTTATAGTATACAGTTCGCAAGAACTTACTTGGACTTATATAGTGGAAAAACCTAAAATGATATTTTAGTTAAAAATGATTGTGTTAAGAATGTATTGCAAGGTTTGCTAACTCCTTTTAACTGTATTATCGACGTAAATGTTTCAAATATTTTCATAGATTTGTCGATGTTTAGATAATAAAATATACCATTTGTCTTCCCATAATACCCCCTAAGGATTATTTATGGATATTAAGTATATGCGCATTCCTAGATTCTTTCTTATGTCAGACTTTTTATTGTTTCTTATTTCAGACTTTAGACGAAATTTTCTCCCCTGATATTCTTCCGCATCCAATTTATTTTTCTATTTCACCACTAAAAATGTTTTTATTTTCTCCCTTATCTTACTCGTTCATTCAGATCCAGATAAGGGTGATGATAATCTCTGCATTTAATGTTAGTAATTGCGTACATTTAATGTTAGAACATTTAACAAGTACTTGTTCTATGTGGAAGCTGAGTGGATTCAAACATACATTTCTTTACTTGCAACCTTAATCCTTCAAGTGGTTTTGACAAGATTTCTAGTAATCAAGATATTTTTGATTTCTTAATGATGACGACATCAAGATCTGGTAAGTTTTTTTCAAATGACGAGATTTCTTGCTCGTCAAGATGTGATCAGTTTTACTAATGACGAGATACCTCTTCGAGACAACCATCAGCAGTGTTACTGTACAAATATTTTGCTCCCCCGAATCTCTGTAGCAACAAAGAGAGCATAGTATCTGAAACTCTACAGTTTACTTGAAAAGGTAACATATTTGAAATGATTTAGTCTGTATTAACACAACCCCAGCGTTTAGCTTGGACATTAATTAAAATATCTATCCAATACGCTCAAGTCAAAGCGATATATATATATATATATATATATATATATATATATATATATATATATATATATATATATATATATATATATATATATATATATATATATATATATATATATATATAAGTAAAGCTACCCTAAGAATAGATTTCCCCGAGAAAGGGTCTAATTAATCCCATCTAAAGGGTCCATATTATTGTCAATACTATTGTTGTTATTTTTGCTCCACTTTTTGTTCTTGTTATTACTTGCATTTTGTTTTTATTTGTTTTCTCTTTTTTGATTTGTGGTGATGGTCTATATATATATGTATAAGAAATTCTTAAAATTGTTAGCTTCGAACTTGCAATAGTTTTCTATGTATACTAATTTTAAATTTGAAAATTTGGGCGTTTTTTCTTGATTTTATGCTCACTAAATCTAATGTAACTCTGGACCTAATTGTCTAATACTGAATGAGTGCTTCTTTTGTAGGAAAATGTGCAATCTTTCTAATGATGTATCATATGACCTTTTCAACTTCAAGGTCATTCAAGTTGACCTTTGACCTACAATTACCAAAGAAAGTGAATTTTTTCTAAAACTTATATGTTAAAGGTTCATTATTTATCTTTGCTTTCTGAAAGTTTCATAGTGGGTCTCGAAGGGGTTCATAGTAAAAAAATATTCGAAGTAAATAGACGTCTGTAATCAGTACCTATAAAACCCTGTATCTTTTTACCTGTTTGTCCAATCAAGATGAAAGAGAGCTTATTTTATAGAAAAAAAGAATACCTTTTCTGATGGTATTCTTTTTTGGAAACATGGTACTATGAGCGACCTTTCTGATTTTCAGGTCACTCGATTTGACCTTTGACCTACAATTACAAAAAGTGTATTTTTTATTTTTTATTAAAAATATATATTAACGGTACACTATTTATCTTCGCTTTCTAAAAGTTTTATAATGGGACACGCATTGATTACAATCCTTAAATGAATTGCAACAATAAATTTTTTTATTTAATTCTGCCACATCCTAACAGTTAAGAAATTTAACTAGGAGAAATATTCAAAACCGGCAGGTAACAAAGATCTGTTAAATTTCGCCTAACTAAACGATTCTTACTTTATTTTCATCGCAGCAAAAATTACTCTAATATCCTGTCGAGTAATAAAATTACTTCCAATTAGAGTGAGCCACGCCAAGAATAAGGATTGTACAAGAACAAGCAGAACACGCCTTTTTCGACTCCTAAGCGAAACCTTCTCGGAAGGTCTTGGGGAAATATGATGCATCTTTCTGAAACCTTTCACCGAGTTGGAATTTTTTCCACATTTCACACAAATTGGTAATTTCATTTGAATTCATTCTGTAATTGGTAATTGTAATTACGTGAAAGCGCAGTTTTCGAAACATGTTTTATTGTTTTTATTTGAAATAATGTTTCCCTATGGGAGCCCATGCGTGTGCCAACTTCAAACTTTCAGAAAACGAAGTTAAATATAATGTACTTTAAACATATTTTTAGGGAAAAAATGATACACTTTTTTGAAATTCCTGGTCAAAGCCTTGAATTTCAAAACCTTCAAGGTAACCTTTCTGATGATAGATACACTGGCGGGAAAAATTAAAGGAACTACTATAAAACGGTGTTTTACGTTAATTCTATTAAGTGAAGTCCAATGAAAGTTAGTTGATTGGTAACTCAAGGTCAACGTTATCACATCGTCCAATGGGATTCACCTTCGCTACACAGAAATATGCAAATTTTTGCGCCCGTTCTTTCGGAACGTGTGGAAAGGAGTATAAGGGGTTACTTAAAATTCGAATGTCAAGGATTGTACCAGTAGTTGGATAAAATTTTCGCGTGTGGTAGGTGGAACATGTCGTTGCGAAGGCATTTGACGGATTGTTAGAAATGGCGTTTAATAGGGAGAATATAATGAGGACAGACACTGACACAGGTCTGTAAAGACCTAAAAGTAGCCCAAAGCGTCATGTCAAGAATCTGGAAACGGTTTAAAGACACTGGTTATGTATGCAGACAACCAGGTCAAGGTCGGAAACGTGCCACAACAGACTCTCAGGACCGTTATTTGGCAACGATTGCTAAAAGAAATAGGCAACTGACGTCAGCCCAGATTTCAAGGGAGTTCGCTGCAGCTACAGGAACTCGACTATCTAGATATACTGTGAGTGACAGGCTGCATAACACATAAAAGAGGGTTGTATACAAGGAAACCTATGATTTGTGTCCCTCTAATTCGGGCTGCAAAACGCGCCCGGTTGCAGTTGTGCAGGGATCATCGTGACTAGAGTACCACGGACTGGAGCCGACTTCTCTTCACTTATGAGTCTCGTTTTTGTTTGGAGAGTGATTCCAGACGTGTTACAATCTGCAGGGAGCAAAACACACGCAATAAGCCTGAAAACATCCGTGGCACTGGTACAAAGGTGGTGGAATCATGGTATGGGCGGGCATAATTTTGAATGGCCGCACCGACCTACACATTTTTACCAGTGCAACTATGAATGCTGAAAAATACAGAGATGAGGTTCTTGATCCTTACGTCAAGTTGTTTAGGGGTGCAATTGGTAATAACTTCCTCCTAATGGATGATAATACTCGTCTCCATCGCGCTGCACTAGTGGCCGATTATCTTGGGCGAAGGAATCCAGCGGATGGAGTGGCCCGCATATTCTTCGGATTTAAATCCGATAGAACATGTGTGGGACGCTGACTAGGACGCCGACTTGCATCACTGCAACCCGCGCCTAGCACTCTTCAGCAGCTTCAAGGCGCTATTCATCGTGGATACATTTTGTTACCGCAGGAACTCCTGATTTAATACACAGCATGGAAAATAGCTGTAAATCTTGCATTTTGGTTAGTGGTGACCACACTTTTTATTAATTTTTTCTATGTATCTCTAAAAAATTGTAACACCAACTTTTCCCAACCTTACTTTTATCACATTTCCTATATTCTAACTTAAATTCATTTTTTGTAGAAATAGGATATTCTGCATTTTGAAAATATGTCATGCATGACAGAATAAAGATCTTGTGCAAGTTCCATATTCTTAGCTGCAAATTCATTCAAGTTACATGAGTTTTTGTAATTGTTCCTTTAATTTTTCCCGCCAGTGTATTATATGATTCTATGAGTGACGTTAAATCTAGAAATGTCATTCATAGTAATATGAAATATATCATCGGAAAGGTTATGCTTTTTCTATAGTACAAGCCCTCTTTCATCTCGATTGGACAAACAGTTCAAAAGATACATGTGTTTATGGGTACTGATTACATACTTCTATTACTTCGAATATTTTTTTAACTATGAACACATGCGGTCCCACCATGTAACTTTCAGAAAGCAAAGAAAAATAGTGTGGCCTTTAACATTTTTGAGATAAAATAATAAATACAATTTTTTGTAATTGTAGGTTAAAGATCAAATCGAGTGACCTTGAAATTAAAAATGTCACTTAAAAGATCATATGATATATCAATTTAGAAATATTGTACATTTGTCTACAAAATAAACTATCATTCAGTATGATTTGACAATTAGATGCAAAGAGGTATAGGAGATTTAGTGAGTTTTAAATCATGAAATTACTTTTCTAATAAAATTATTTTACCAGTATTGCTTGAAAAACAATTTTTTTTCCAAGAGAAATTAAATTCTAATACTTATTTTTGAACAGATTTCTTACTTCTTCCCATCTAAATCAATAAGAATGGAGTGTTTGTTTGTACATTGAAGATTTTCTATCCATTTCACGTTTTCTATCCGTTTGGGCCCTTCTGATACTTAATCCGTGTCTTGCACGTTTGGTGTCTGTCTGTATGTGTGTGCCCGTGCTATGTCCAAACGGTTGAATATATTTTCATGAAACTTCATACTGTGAGTACTTACATTCATTTAGTGACTAAACTTGGTCTGTCTGTCCGTCCTCCAGTTCTATATCTGATTTTGTGTTTGAGTGTTTGCACAAGTATCACATAAAATCTATTTAATATATTTTAATGTAATGTTCTTTATTTATACATTGTAGTTTAGTTTAGTGAATACGTTCTTTTACATTCCTTTGCATACATATTTAGCAAGTTTCATGCTAAAGCATCTGAGTCAACACCTCGTTATTTTGAACCACGGTAAAATGACGAGATCAACACCTGAGCTGGCTTACACACTCTCACACAAAAACTTCTACACCACTCTAATGTGAGGACATTTGATGATACAGTAAATTGAACAGGGACCAGCCTAAACTTACACAACGGTTTTTGGTGCATCAAGTTTTGAATTCGCAAACCCCGTCTTGCTAATCTGCGATTTCACCAACTGGGATACTGGGGACCCATATTGTTTAAAATAGGAAAGTTATGATATCTTCAGGATGATTCGAAATTCCTTTGAATTTTGCGAAATTTTGAGTTTTAGGTTGCCTCAAAACAAACATTTTTTGTCAAAGAATGTATATCTACAATTGTCGCCTATTAGTGAAAGTGGGTACTATTTTACATGTTTAAAATCGTATTTTTCAAAACTTTGTTATTCGTAACGCTGATATTGCTCTTTCAATGTTTTGTCTGTGTTTAGAGCCTTCGTGTAACAGTTGCGGACACATTCTTTGACAAAAACTGTTTGATTTGATGTCTTGCGCCCTTTAAAGTTTGTCTAAGGAATTACGACTCACCTTGTATAATCTTTAATTATTCCTTTGTGTACAAAGCCTTATAGAATTTCTTCTTATTCCTTTAAATATTATTTAGATAATTAGGAATCAGTGAATAAAGGTACTTCTAACTTATATACATAAAATATGAAAACAATATTTGAAGCAAATATTAAAAAGAAAATGTTCTCTATCTGTAAATTTGTTGTATTCATGTCTATTTAGAGTAGGTTCATGTTTGATTTTCTTTGAGAAACAAATGCACAACATATAAATAATAAAATTATTTATATGTTGTGCATTTGTTTTGTTGTACATTTTGCCAAAAAATAAGTTTATTGATTTTCTAAAATGCCAAATATAGGGTAGGAATGTGCGATAAATTCGATCAAAAGTAAGCCGAAAATATAGTTTGAAAATAAGAAATGTTCATGATTCTAGTGGCCATGCGAGAGAGATTTTTATTTGAGGCCATACTGAAACTGGTCACATGAAGTGGTTTCTATTATCAATTGGGTAAAATGTGTTTTTTATTTGAAGAATCAATGTGTCTTGGTTTGCGATCTTGTTTTCATCAGTTATATTTTTTGAATAGCAATTATCTTAAAGCGTGTTTTTTTTAAATCTTCACTTGCTTAAATGAACATTTTTGAGTAAAGTCCAAGAGTTATTCAGATTATGTGCAGAGGTAGACCGGTCTGGTTTTGTAAGAGACATCAATATTGCAAAAGTCCGAGGTTATTGTTCAATACGCAAATAAACACTTTCTAAAACATCGACTCATTATATTCCAAATTGTCAATTCCACATCCAGGTAAAAAAGGAATTTTCCACGTTCGTCTTAAAGTTTCCTGCAACGAAAGAAAAGCGACACTTAGAAACACAATAGAATTCACACTAGTCAAATGATTAAATTATATCATTTTTGAAAAACATTTTTTTCATTTAAGACTCAAAGAAAATCGAATTCTCTTACCGTTGGATCTAAAATAAGGGACTCCTCCCAAGCATTATACGTCTTGGACTGGTTGTTAAATTCGATACCCGTGTCGCTTAAAAAGACGACAATTGATCCCATTGTTGGGTGGTATTTAACAATCATTTCATCTTTAAAGTCGTCGTCAATCTTTTCGAAATATTTGAATTCCACGATCTTGCTACAGAAGAACTTCAAATGGCCTATTTCGGTCCTCATGTATGGACGTCTTCAGACGCTTTCCTCAAGGAAGCCAGGAAATCATTTTTTAGAACGACATCACTTTGATCGTTGGAGTTGAAGTCGAGGTCTGTCATACTCTCTTTCAGCTTCCCGACAATGTCGCGCAACGCCTGAATTAAGGCATATGCTCGGGCCATGGATTGTTCATTAAGCTTGTGCTCTTCCAGTTTTGTGAAGACCCATGAACTCCAACCTTCTACCAATGCTTTCTAATCCTCCTGTCATGTTTTTCATCTCCCTTACAGCCACTTGATAGTCAGCCGAAAGACTGTTGTCTTGCTCTGGCAAGTGCTCATCAGGCTCGGGTGGACAAATTGGAATTGCCTTTCTAATACCAACTAAGGGCGGCTCCAAATCTAGATGGGCTTTCTCCGAACGACTGTTGAAATTATCACAATCAATGAGGGAATAGTCTCCTATTTTGTGACGTTCTGTCCAATCGACAGCACAGTTTTCAATGTCAGAGGGCTTGCCACAATCCTTTTCAGACTCCTGCTCAGTTGATGAGCAAAATTGATTCCAGCCTTTAGGAGAGAGATCTGCCCATCCATAATTCAATTAATCGTTCTTCACATTTCCATATTCTGCTTGCCTCACATATTTGGACCAATTTTTCCACTGTTCGTTATTATCCAAAATTCTATCCTTGACCTGGATACCAGTATCTGTATCGATTTGAATACTGTAATCGACACCACGACTTCCACGGTACAGGTCTGTCACACATCCGATGTCATCCTCATAAACTTCGTCTCCTTCATCCACTGCAATCAATGCTGTACGTTCATTACGAGCGCACCGCCTAGTGAAGCGGGTCCTGAAATAACAGAAGATACAATGGTAAAAATGATTTAGTATAATAATGTTTGAATAAAATTTATTAAATGTCTTTTAAGTGCTTTAGTTGGACATTTTTTAACACTTGAAAACGGTAAATGCACAATTTTATATATTTACGAGAACATTGTTAAAAGCGTAATCAAATGTAAATATCGTCTAAGAAATAAAATTTTATTTTTGAAAATTCAGATATAAATTATAATTGGTATTTTAATTGCCCCATAATGTTACACCTTTATTTCTTAACCATCATTGCAGAATGAGGCTTGAGATCTAACTAGGTAACCAAAAGCGAAGATTTAATTTTTGGAGAGGAAAAACAGAACTTGCACGTTACGCTTGGTCCACTTAAACATTCCGTACGACTTTGCGAGATGTATATTTATTTAAATATAATCCCAATTATGAAATTCGCTCTTAGACAAAGCTCTTAGTCCAAATTTCAAATCGTAATGAAGATGATTTTGTGAGTTTTCAGTTGTTGCACTCCAATGCGTTGTTGCAAAACAGTGTTTGTGAAAAGCGAACAATTATAATAGACACAACAATAGTTTCAAAGAATGAGATTTTATACTTCTAATAGCCTTTCGAACATTGTTGAAAGCATAAAATACAAATAACAATGCAATACTAACGATACATTTTTATACCTGCACAGTCGCGGGGAAAAAACCGAAACATTCCCCCTTATTTCGAGCACTATTCATAGTAGAGCAAATTCGAAGATATCATTCAATAGGGAATAACGTCCTCTAAAAATTCAAATGCAAAATAAATGCATCAGGGGACGTCTTCATATCAAATTTTGCACAAATAACAAAATTTCCAAAGGACGCATCCAGTTTTGATGCCTTAATCAGATTCAGCAGCATTAAATTATTTTACATATGAAATTTCATGACTTTTCTATCTTTATATCCAGAAATATTCAATGTTAAAATAATTGCTGTCAATTACAGAGATCATTTCTACATTGAAAATCGCTATCTATAGATCGAGATTAATTGTATTTATAGATACCCGAATTTAAAATTTGAACACTATTTCGAAAGTATTTGTTAACACATGAAAACGATCAGATAAATATTAAATTATGCAAGCTCAAACGATAATAGTATTGTGAATAGTAACCACGATTAAAATATGATAAAAGAAGGATTTTGGAATAGGACAATTCGAAACGGAGAGCTAAAGAGTGTTGATCGATGTTCCGTAAAATTTTCTATCGTCTTTAGAGTTCTTAAGAAATGTTAGTTTTTTTAATTAGCGTTCGTCTCCATGTATGCAACCAAAAATTGAACCTACAATTATTTAATACATAAATACATATTTAATACAATCGAACTGATATTCCGATCATCCAAAAAGTGAATAGTGTATCATTCAATTCATTATTGAATACTAGAGTTCATCTATACGACACAACTGGTAAAAGGCAATGTATTTTAGATTACATAAGTGAAATTTCCAACCATTTTTCAAAAATTTAAACATTTGTCAAGTTTGTAAGAAGTTTTTAAACTTTTGGTTGTTCCCTAAAATCGTTACAGTGAGGAAAATTTAATGTAACACAAAAATTAACTTGCATGAATGAGCAGAAATTTTGCATGGTCATATTAGACGTCCTTTTGAATCGATTCACATCAAAATATAGTAAGGTTCCAATTCATAATTTTTTCAAACATTAATTTAATTATTGCATACTAAAAACTATTTTTAAAATAAAATATGTGGATTTTGTTTGGGTTCTTTATCGATAGCATGGTACAAAATATCAGGGCTATATAAATATTGTTTAGGAATATATGCATAAAAATCTGAGAAACTGATGTAACATTAGGAGCTCCAATCTTTCTGTACTCATAACTTCCAAATGGTAAAACCTAATGACATGAAATGTGGTATCTATAGTTAAATTTTGATATAGATTCGAGATTGTGTGTCGAAATAGGGGTTTTTATTGCAAATTATGAAGTTCGTACTCAATTTAATATGAAGACGGTTCCTTATGCAAATTTTATGCATTTGAATTTGTAGAAGACGTTAATTCTTATCGAAAGCCATCTTTGAATTTTCTCTACTTTGAAATTGATCGAATGAAGAGGGGTGGTTCGTTTTTTTCCGCGACTACATATCAATATAGTATACACAGGGTGAAGTACAGGAATCAATCCTGTGCCAAATTCGAAGGCCGCGGTAGCCCGGTTTGAAGAATATCGGTTTAATAATCGGAGAGTTGCGAGTTCGAAACTAAGTCCACTAACCAAAGACCGTCATGTACATGGGGGCAGGTGCATGAAGTGTGATTCAAAAAGTGATTAACATGTTGACTAGTAGTCACGTGACTACTCTGTGATGTTAAAACATCGGAATAACTATACTTAAATCAACAATAATTTGGTAGTTTTGGAGTAGCTGGAAGGTATATTGAGAATTGAAATTACTGGGTTTGTTTTACGAGTGCTGTTGAAAAATCAATTATTTTCCCCAAAACTACTTTTACTGAATTTAAATTCTAATACATTATTTTGAGTCTTATTTTTTCTTTATGAAATATAAAAAAATTCTGAATATTTGAGACAGACGATAAAGAGAATATACGTAACATTAT
Source organism: Meta bourneti (assembly GCA_933210815.1). Taxonomy (NCBI): domain Eukaryota; kingdom Metazoa; phylum Arthropoda; class Arachnida; order Araneae; family Tetragnathidae; genus Meta; species Meta bourneti. The sequence goes on from OW119923.1 coordinate 50,690,616, forward strand.
AAATAAAATATACAGAATAAGACCTTTTAAAATAGGACTGGTTGCTAATATGGCAACTTGGTACTTTTTTAAAATTTGTGTCCGTTATATTCCAAAAATCTATTTAGTTGTGAAAAACAGATACATTCATTACTTTTCGTGTTCGAAGTTTTTTTAATCTGTTTTAAGATGTATTTCTGGATTTTCAATTTGATGTTTTTCGTTAAATAACTGTAATTAAGGTAAGTGGTTTAATTAGTATTAAAAACATTTTTAATCATTGTATGATAATTTTAAGAAACACTTTCGTTTTTAAATGACATACGAGACATTTATATGCATACACTGAACTATTCTATGCATTCTTGATTACATTGGCACACTCTAGAGACTTTTTCTTAATAAAAATTTAAATTCTACAAAAATGTAAAATGTTAAATACGACATTTATTTACATTTGTGAAATTGTGTATTTAACAATTGTGTACCTTTGTTAGAGTGTGGTAGTTGTAACATGTTATGAATCGGAATTTCAATTTATAACAAAACCGGACGTTAGTTAACCAATTCAACCAGAGTAACGCCGGGTAATTCTGCTAGTCTGTATGAATAAAAATGGAGTGTTTGTTTGTACATTGAATACTTTCGACCCATTTCAAGTTTTCTATCCATTTTGGACCCTTCTAATGCAAAATCCGTTTCTTGCGCCTCTGGTGTCTGTCTGTATGTATGTGCGTGTGCTCATACTACGTCCAAACGACGGTTGAATATATTTTCAGGAAACTGCATACTGGTACTTACATTCATTTACTGATTAAACTTAGCTGCGTTAGTCTTTCTGTCCGTCTTTCCGTTCTATGTCTGAGTTTGTGTTTGTGTGTTTGTATAAGTATCACAAAAAATTTATTCAACATATTTTAATGCATAATTCAATATTTGATAAACCATATTTTAATTTAGTGAATACATTGTTTGAAATTCCCTTGCTTACATATTTAAGCAAGTTTTATGCTAAAACATCCGAGTATTTATACTTAAATAAACCATAATTTTGTATTTTTGGAGTAGCTGGAAGGTATATTGAGTATAAAATTACTTGGATTGTTTTACCAGTACTTACCAGAAAAATAAATTATTTTTCCCAACTATTTTTATGGAATATAAATTACAATACTTTTGTATTTTGAGCCTTATTTATTTTCTTTTGAAACTTAAACTATTTCCGAATATTTGGGACAGACTATAATTTGAACAAAACGAAACAACTCGGTTTTTTTTTGCCACGTGCAGCGTTATTTTCTGTTTCTTTCGCTCGGAATTAATTTCGTATTTTTAAATTTCCTCTAATTTTTAGTTGTAAGTTGTGGTAACTGTGCGAGATCAAGAGGAAAAAAGAATCACGAATTTATATCTTTAGAACAACTTTTTTTTATCTTCAACTTTTATTTTGTTTCATTTCATTATTTTCTTTTCTGTTGTAAATATTTATTATTTTAATAAACTGTAATTCCTTTTCATCACACGCAACACCACCACAAAATATTTATTTTAAAACGGCATGTAAGTAAGAATGATGTACATTTTAAGTGGAACTTTGTAATTATTGAAAGAATGTTAGTGTTAAAAAGTGTCGAAGGACTTTTGAAATATTAAAAATTCTTTGTCATAGTGACAGGTCAAATTGGCTCATTTTACTGGTTGAAGCTATATTTAAGCAACTTATTATGTAAAATTTGGTGAAAACAATTATTTTTTTATAAGAAATGCTGTCAAATTGACTTACCATTTCTTGTTAAATGGTGATAGGTTACCTTCGTATTGTCTGTATTGAAGATATTCAATTTTAAAACAAGTTCTTTTATTTTTTCACGGCTACAAAATGAAATCTTCAAGAAAAAAATGTATTAGCTTTGAAAAAAACTTAATGATAGTTATCAAATTAATTTATCATCCTTCCCTTAAATATGGCGAAATTTGATAATGTCGTATGCTTGGTACGAGAGTGCCAAAAGTCAAAAAGTATTGGTAGGTAAACTATAAGTGCGAGAGTATTCGCCCTAGATTCGTCATTTTTACTAATTGAGTTGAACAATTTTATAGGAAAGAACTTATGAAAGGGAATTCCTAATTCTCCCTCAAAATCGTCTTATTTAGTAGTTAGTGTCTATCCCCTTTCGTCAGTTTGTACCTTTAGCAGGGGTGCGATATATGTGAAATAAATGCATTACATGGATGGATATACATGCAAAGGAATTGTGTCCAAAGTAAGTTGTAGAAATTATAAAAATGTCGAAAAGGTATTAAAAATAGTTTTACACACATTTAAATTATTTATCAATCTATCTATCTATTATCTTTCAATCTATGGTTAACCAATTCAACCCGAGTGAGGTTGGGTAATTTTGCTAGTAATATAAATAATTTATGAATATTTGATTGATGAAAACAAAATTCTTAAAATATTTAATTTTACATAACTTACATTTGTAATGGAACACGAAAAGACCCAAACGAAAAAATCATTGATCATAAAATCGCAAATTGCTATTCGGTATCTGGGAACGCCAGAATTAATGTTTTATTTTATAAATTTGATTTAGAGTTCTTTGTGTATTTGAGTTAAGACAGCTAAATGTTGTCGGCATATTTGAGCATTTCTAAATTTTATAAATTTGTGTTCGTTCTGTTAATAAATCATTATTGTCTTTATCAATATTGTTCAAATGTTCTTTTTCGAATTGCTCTATTTCAGAATATATTCAGGAAGTCAAAATTCGACACGCTTGCTCGTATCTTTCGTTTTTCAGAATTCCGCATTTTTTCATTGACCGGGATTTCATTTCTGGTTGCATTTATGTGTTCCAGTATTTTGCATAGTGCAGATGTATTATTTAGGAGTTAAAAGTTTAACGATTTTTTTTTTCTGCAAAATATCACTAGACATGGGTATTTTCTTGGCGGTATATGTATATTTCGCCCAACTTTTCTTAAGTATTTGGTTGAGTACTTAATGGTTTTAAAAATTCTGTTTCATAAAAGTAAATGACTTAATATACAAAACAAAATATTTTTAAGTAAGGTGTGTAACTTCTTATTTTAAAATGACCGATAAAATTAAAATAAAATTGTTTTAAAATAAGATAAGGTACATTAAATTAAAATGTGTAGCCATATGTTATTGTTCAAATATATTTCTAGATCGACTCTTCTGAAGTTGTCACCTTAGAAAAAACTTTTGTAGTTTGTCCGTTTGTCTTACAGCAGGAGTGCTATGAATATGAAATGGATTATATGGATGGATATATCATGTATACATATTTACGTCCGATGTAAATTGTAGAAGCTATGAAAAAGTTAAAACGATGTTTAAAAATTATCAACGCCTAGCAACGCAGTGTAATTCTGCTATTAGTTAATAAAGTTTTCTGGTGGCACTTGGGCCCCGAGGATCTCTTAGCCTTGGAGAGTTAGCCTATTTGTAATTCTCACTATGCTCAGAGGGTTAACTCTAAAAAAGAATCAGTACATCTATAAAAGAATCAGTACACTTACATTTGCTGTAACGTAGATTTCGTAAATGTAAGCTTGGAATTGGCAATCGTATCACTATTCTACAAGTGGAGTGGTGATGTGGTTACTGGAGCACACATATGTTATATTTAATAAAATAACAAGTCTTCAATATATTTACAGGCTTTAAAAACGAAGCAAATATAATGTTGAAAATGATGCTTAGTGTGAAATGATGCATCAATGAAAGTAAAATACTTGCTTCATAAAAATGATTCTGAACTATCTTCTTTTTTACTGAGCCATTGTTTTGCAATCATAAAGTTATGTCTTAAACCAAACCTTAAGTGATTACTATCCACCACTGGGAGTGATTACAAGAATTGTTTATTTTTGTTGGAAAAGATAAAAAGATATCTTCATGATATCTTTTGGTGAGACATTGTATTTTGGTGACAATGTATTTTGTAAAAGACTTGGATTTCTTTTCTTTGGAATTATTTTAAACGAGCGAGTTTTCATTTATATTTTGTCACAGTGACCTTATCTTTTATTTTAACGATTTTAGAACCGGTACAGAACTTTATGGAGTATAAGAAAATATCTGAACAGCGAAATATTCAAATATTAGAAAAAGCCTACTTCAAAATAATTTTGGTCAATCGGCAATAGTCAATTCATATCCTCCTTGCCATACCATTATGGAATAGCTTCAATCTTTAATACTTATTGAAAGAGTTTACACTGGATCAAATGCTATGTATTTATCTTTTCTTTCAAATAATACGTCCATTGTACTTATAGCTTTCATTTTATGTTTGGAAATACACGTAGGTTTCTTTCTTACATTCAATGCTCTACTGTCAGTTTATCCTTGACTCCTGAATTTTTTCAGTTTTTTCCAAATCAACGACATCTTTACTTGAGCTATTGTTACACCTCTTATTCTATAATATTAATTTCTCATAAGGTCATAAATTTTGCTTTCTTGTATATTGTAGGTGTCACTGCATATAAGATCTGGTACATAAATTTCAATTGCAAATAAAATTACGTAAGCCTTAACCTTTATGTGCCATACCCCACCTCTATACTTCAAAAAATTCGATTCTTCATTAATACAAAACAAATATGCACTCAAAGGGTGAATAAAATTCACAAATGAAATAAACAAGAAAACTAATTAATAACACCATTATAAATTTACAACATTAGTTAAAAATACGTCTCATTCAAATCAATCATAGTAGACCGAGCAATCTTAGATATCTGACTCAAAATCCTATCAAGTTTGATTATTCCAAGATCCTTAAATTTGACGTTTGGTAGCATTTTGATTTAGGTACAAATTCAGTTTCAATTTTAAATTCAGTACCAGTGATCTGAATCTAGCAACCATTGGCATTAATTGACAAATAGACACTGTCCGATAACTAAATTTTGTGTCTTCCTTTTTCTATTCATAGCTAAACGAAGTATTTTATTTAATTGTACTATTTTGAAATATTGCCTTTTCCCATATGTATTCAAATTACCTCCTTAAGTATTCAAATTTCCCTTTTATATATCATATTGCCCCTTCATTTATTCAAATTTCCAACTTAAGTATTGAAATTGTCTTTTTAGTATTGTTGGCCCTTTATGTACTCAAATTGTCATTTTTATGTATTCATCTTGTTTCCTTATGAATTCAAATTGTCCACTTATGCTCTCAAACCGCCCTCTTATGTACGAATATTGCCCCTTAAGTATTTAAATTTCTCCCTTTAGTATTCGAATTTTCCCCTTAAGTATTCAAATTTCTTCCTCGAGTTTTCAAATTATTTTCTTAAGTATTCAATATTTTGGTAAGTATTCGAATTACCCCTTAAGTATATATTCATGTTCCCCTTTTTGTGTTCAAATTGCTCCTTTCCTGTATTCAACTTGCCCCTCTATGTATTCAAATTGCCTCCTTGAATATTCAAATTGTCTCTTATGCCTTAATTCTCATCTTAAGCATTTAAGATGACAATTTGTCTCCTTAAGCATTCATTTTGTGCCTATGTATATTCAAATTACCCCTGTATTTATACAAACTGCCCCTTTGGTACTCATATCGCCCTCTTATGTATTCAAATGACCTATTTTGTACACTCAAACCACTTTGTGTATTCAAATTGTCCCTTTGTGCATTCGAATTGCCCCTTTGTGTATTCAAATTGCCCTCTTAGGCTTTCAAAATGCCTTCCTGTTAGGTACCCGACCCTCATTAAGAATAACGGATACAACAGATATTCGTTAGTAAAATATTTTCTATCTCAATAAGTTCATCATTTGACTAATATCTTTTTTTATTTTACTTATCATGGCTTATTAATAGTGCATTTTTAATGCATGATATTTCATCTTATTCTATTTCCTCCTTTTATTGCGCAGCAAAATTAATCTTTAACAGGCGGTTCATTACTTAGAGGTCAACGAAGCAAAGTGCTTGGGCATTAAAAAGCGTCTAAGCAACCGAATGAGAATCTTACTGTGTGCTAAAAAGACTCTGAAGAAATTTATTGTTCACGTGCTTACTCAGTTCTCTCAGTTTTTCATCGTTATGTCGGAACACTGAAAGGGATGATCGTCCTTTTCTGTCGTAAACGGTATCGGCACAGGAATTTACAAAGTTGCTTTTATGAGGAGTTGATATTGTTTTGGTTGTTCCCAAAGTCTCTTTTCGACCTTGAATATATATTTTTATTACGGACCACATCGTTTGCTTCATTTACTTTTCTGGAAGTAGAATAAGGACTGATTTATACTTATAGTGTCCTCTTGGAACATACTTCCTTATCCACTAACCCATAATTTTCCGCACTTTTTTGGCTTAATCTCCTTTCAAAGACAAATTTTTTGACGCCCCCTCTGGAAAACTCTGTATCAACTAATAATAAAGTGCAAGTGTGTAGCTGTTCCTCCAATTTTTGAATTTCATCAAAATACTTATGTAGTTGTGAGTGCAATTTTAGAATTTTAAAAAGTAGGTTTGGAAATAAACCAACTTGTGACAAAATATAAAACTTCTTATTTAAGTGAAATAACAAAAAAATATACATAAGTACACTTGATTGATCACAATTATTAATAATTAATAACAAAATAATAATAATAAATAAAATTAAAAATAATCACTACTATGGAGGATGATATTGGTGTTGTGCTATCAATTTTTCTATATTACGCTCTATTTTCTTCCCCCCAGCAGCATCCTTAAATTTCCAGTCAACTATTTGCATAGGTTCCTCTTTAACGTAAGGAAGAATCGATGGCAATGCATTACTCATGTAGCTGTGTGGAAGTAGTAAAGTAGATAAGTGTTTTCTTAAAACACTTTTAGGCGACACATTTTTTTAGCATCTTCTTACTGTCCATTCTTGCTCCTCAGCACCCCCTATTCGCAGGAGTCCAGCATTTTACCCCAAGATTCCTTCAGCGCCCCTTTGGGAAGCTGCTTAAACCCTTTCTTAGTCATTTCTTCAGATCAATGTCAAAAACACGAATCTCTAATTGTGAGTGTTTTTTTTTACCTAAATGAGACTTTCAGATTATTTTTCAATATTTTATGCTATGGCAAACGCGAGACTTTTAATCTATTGTTTAGACATCCTAAATTTATATTTAAACACTGTTTTCATAACAAGGATTTTGCAGATTCGTGATTTTGGCATGGTGCCGACAGTATTGTCAAAAAAGTTAAATTAGAAAGGTCAGAATAGTTTCGTGTTATATTTTTATATTACATTTTGTTATTATTATATATTATAACACACATTTATTTTTGATTACGTTTTTCTACCAGGTAACTTTGATTCAGTCTACATGCCAATAAAAATTAGTGCACAAATTGTTGAACAGTATGTCTATACTATTCGAACTTTGCACTGCTTCCATAGAGAAGGGAATCCGATAACATAAAAGAAACTGTTGATACTAATTACATGTTTACAGCTTGCGAATTTTGATTAGAACATAGCTAAAACGATTAATTGTAGTTTTTCATAAATCACTTGAACAAAGTGAGTTCGAATTTTATGTAATACATGTGATCGATCGTCGACTTACAAGTGAAACACAGCCAAAAAACATAGCTCTGAAACAACGAATGGGAAAAATTCTACTCACTAAGTGTATTTCTTAAGAAGAAATCCAACTTTATTACAAATAAAAAAGGCAGTGTACACACACTTTACAAGTCTAAAGATCACTACATTCTGGTCTAAAAAAGTAAAAAAATTCATATTTTGAAACTTTTGACTGGGAGGGTTTCACTTGTAATCCGACGATATATAACAAAAGTCAGGTTTCTTTTTAATTTATTAAGAATTGAATTGTTGAATTACAAATAATTATTTTTACAACGAAAATCAACTAAAAATATTCGAAGATTTTACTGCCAAGTTTGATGAATTTATTCCAATTATTGCATTCAAAGATTTAGCTAGCAAGAGGAATTATTCAATTATCAATAAATCATGAATACAATCACGAGAAAAGAGTGTTTTGACGTACGTATGATTAACTTAAACATATTTAATTAATAATTTAATGCTAAAATTATTCAAATCAATATAGAATTATGGTCTCCGCTCTGATTAAGTGACGTGATTTTCCATCACAGAAATGTTATCACTCATTGCGTTACCTCGGTGCAAAGGTATAGAATGTCCTTTTCCTTTAGCCCAAAAAGATGCATATAGCCTTTGTGCATGACTCGCCTTTGTAATATACGACGCCGAGAAACCGTGCCTAGTTAGTGAGTGAAGTTTGAGCATTAGCATTAATTAATTTTCACTGGAGAAACTGAATTTGCAGTTAAGAATTAGAGCAAAGTTTAGCTTGATTATGTGTTTAGTAATGAAGAGCACTGGCTGTGTGAGAATATGTTAAATATCTAATTAATCATTCGCGATCAATGTGAAATTTTATTAAAACAAATAATGAATGCCCAATTTTAAAAATCCAGTTTGAAATATAGTTTTAAAGGAATTATAATTTATTCAGCTCTTTTAAAAACGAAGACGTTGTTTAATCTGTATGCTAACGTCAACCAGCTATAAGAAATGATCAATAAAAATAGTTCATATAGAATTGAACATTTTATTGAATATATTTATATAGGAATGATCTATCCTGTATATAAATTTCCTTACGTTGTTCGTTTGAAAATGATATTGTAGCTTATGTAAGCCTGCTTTCGATGTCCAGAAGTGTAGCATTGGACAAGCCTCCCCAAGTCATCTTCTATCCGATGTTGGTCTGGCAAGCGAGAATCTCTATAGAAATTTTGATCTAATGATGGACTTTTTTGCATGTTCGGACTCATAGATTGCTTTGTATAGTTGTTTATCTAGGACTTGAGAAATAAGTTACAATACGTTGCGAAGTAATAATAAAGTAATTGATTTCATTTTGTCTTTTTAAGAAAATATCCTGTTAAAAATTAAAAAAAACTATAGTCGCGCTACATATGCAGTGTACTAATAATTTAATCTATAGAAAGCTGTTAACAATTGATAAAATGAATATAAATGACACCCATTTACTAATCCAGCTCTAAAGTCAGATACTTTAAGAGCTGATATTTGATTGAAATATTTCTTTCCTTTACTACGAACAAAGATGTACATCACGTATTTTATTTTTCTTAACTGCCCTTGTGTGGTATGATGTTTTAGTTTTAAAAATTTCCATAAAGTTAAAAAACTGATCTATATTTGCTCTGTGTCGGCATTACCGTCTTCAATATCATATTAAGAGCATACACTTTTCTGCAAAGTAAAGATTAGCTTCTGGTTGTGGATTTTCTTTCACTAGATGTCTTGGATATTGATGATTATAAACCGATTTTCTATTTTAATCATCATTACACATTTTTAGGTAAAGTGCAGCATTGATTTGAATCAGTACAGTACATTCATAAATTTACTTAATTTAAATTATAACTATTTCTGAAATGAGATTATTTATTATTTAAGACGTTTGAGTACAGTAAATAATTAGCTATGAAGAAATGACAATCATTCAAAAGTAGAAGTCATTATGTTCTCAAAGTGCATTGTTTGGTTACAATACTGAAGATTTTATACCTTGCGTAATATGCATACTTGCATATTTGTTACTTATTCTATTGAAAACTAATTCCAGCTTGTTATTTCACTTTCGTTGCTTCAAATATTTTGTGTAAAAATTGACGATTAATCGAATGTAACATCGAGTAATTTAAATCGAATTGTTTTCTAAGCGAATGAAAAATGACTCAAACTCTAAGCTGAAACGCCATCACCACATTCTATTCTGCATATTCAGAGGGCCTTTTTCAAGAACGATCCTAATACATGCGTTCTACGGTTTCTCACCGGTATTTCGACTTCTTTCATTTTTCAGCAAGAAAAAGTATGAAGTGAACAAGATGAAAATCTACATGCACGCATTTCTCTCACTTTCCATATTTCCAGTTGCAAAAATTGAAAAGTAGGGGGAAAATGAGACCCGAAACTAGTGGAGGTTCCGTATCGTTTTCCCTCACATTTTGTTATTTCCAAGAGCAGTTTCTCTACCTTTTTCTTCCTTTCAGGGGATATGATCAGTAACTCCTATTTCCCTTTGAAATAGAATATGCAAAGTTATTTTCTGAGTTTGCAATTTGACTTTAGAGTTGTTTTGTTTGCTGCAGGCTATCGCATCCATAACGATGAAATATGTCGTTACTTCGTTTATAAATAAAGTTTTTGGAATTTTTAAAATGTACCTTTTACGAAACAAGCGTTTTTGCAGCAGTTTTAAAAATTGGTATCTATCCACACGTAAAGGAATTTTAATCAGGAATGAACGGTATAAGTCGAAGGGTTGGAGGTTAAAGAGTCATTGCCTTGGCTGTGGTCGACGAGTGACCGGTTAATTGCCTTGGCTGTCAAGCTTTGAATTATGATGTGGAAGTTATGATTATGATCTGTTTTCATCCTCGTTTTAAATAAAGTTGCAAGCCCTTACGTATTATTCTTCTAAGTTTTAAATTTTACTAGAGGTGTTTTGTTTTATGCGGGTCATTGCATTCATAATGATGAGATCTGTCTTTTCTTCGTTTATAAATAAGGTTTTTGGAATTTTTAAAACTTCTTGGAGTCTTAGAAAACAGGCGTTTTAACCGACAGTTTAAAATTGGTGTCTATTCACGCTTAAAGAGGCGATTATAATGTTAACGTTAAACGGTATAAAATCGTGGACTTGGAGGTTGACGAAAGTCATCTGGTCATGGTGATTTCCCTTGCTCTTTCGCATTGAATTACGTTGTATTTCATCCTTGTTTAAAATAACGTTGCAATCACTTAGGTATTGTCATTAACATGTATCTGATTTTGTAATAGATAGGATTATTTTTCATCTCAATTTTTTTAATACAGCCTGTCTTGACATAATGATTGAACAATATGCACTGAACTTTAAAAAGTTCAACGCTAATTTTTGAAAACGACCATTTTCTACGCAATGACAAATTTATTGGTCTTTCACCATTCCGATACCGCCTGAGAGGATCTCTCTCTTGGTGTTGATGTTATCACTGTACCGTTCAATGAAATAGTATATATATATATAGAATAGCATAGAGTAGATTTTAATAATATAAATTTTAGCTTTATAGGTAATGAATATTCTAAGAAAAGAAATAATTTAATAAAATGTTGATGTACATGAAACACGAAACTAGTTCTTAAAACTTACTCAATTACGCACCACATTGTTTGATTCTTGCACTTGTGGGTGCATTAGATTGTATAAAATATGTGCTACTACTAGCAGATCCAGCCATAGTAACTGCACTAAAATGTATTAATTGTTTATCTCTCTCTCTCTCTATATATATATATATATATATGGGAATTGACCTACCGCGCAACTCGCGGAGCATCACGTCATCGTGTGAGGTCACGGAGGCGGAAGCGACAGACGACTTCCAACCGCTATAAGTGTAACATCGAATTAACAGCTCTTAGGAGCAATTTCCTTTTTAAGCCCCCTGTAAATATTAAATACCCCTAGATCCCCTTCAATAAATACTTTTATAAATTAAACATCAATTTGTTAACTTTATTTCACCCAAGCCCCCACAAAATTGGGGATTCAAGCCGGGATATGAGCTCAGGACTTTCGATTTGAGTCCTTTTGTTCGAATTAAGTTATTAAGACTTTTGGTCGAAATGAGTGTTAATACTAGAACAGGAGGCCAGCAGTTACATCAGCCAACTAGTCGAATTCCTGAGCAACGCCGTTCACCATCGAAAGCTCCGAATCATCATTCAAGTCGAATTCCAGATCACCGCCGTAGAACACAAGCATCGAAAGATAGCTCGGAATCATCAACATTAAAGATAAGCCATATTTTTGTTCTTAAAAAGTCGAGTCACGAATTTTGTAAACTGTGTTAATTGAAACCAGAAGTAATTCAGAAACCCTGTTAATGGAACTACTTTGTTCGTTTTTAAAGTATAACTGTTTTTCTTCTAATTGGCTATAATTCCATAAATGTTAATTGTCATTTAAGAAATATTTTGTTAATTAGTATCGGTATTGAATATTCAAATTGTATTCTGACTGTTTATAGTTCTAACTTAAGCAATTTTGATACCATTTGTATGTGTTTATAATCAGATGAAACAGATATTTTAGTCTTTTAAAGTATACAATTTTCCTAAAACAATAATTAAATATCTGTACCTAGTAAAAGTAATCTATTATCAATAATCATAACGATTAAACTGTGTCCGAAAAATAATAATTTAGTTCCTTTTCTGAATCAGAATACGTAACTGAAAAAGAAATCAACGTGTTGGGGGAAGGAAAAAGTTTGAAGTGTTTACTTTTATTTTTTTCTTTTAACGATTCTTGCATATTTTGTTATTGTGCGCGATTTGTTGTTTAGAGTATAGCTGATACCGGAAGTGAAACGTTTTTTTTTTCTAATTGGAAGTTTTGGGAAAGTTCGAAGAGTGTTTATTCTTATTTGTGTTTTCTCTTTATTTAGTTATTGCATATTCTAGGGTTGTGAATATAGTATTGCGAGTATTTGTGTCTTATGAAAGTGGTAGGAAATTTCCAAGTGGGAGGTAGTGTTTTGTTCAGTTACTGAACTGTACGAAATCGTCTCATAGGAATTTTTTTTGTTTAGAGTTTTTTTTATGATAAAAAAATTCTTCCATTTTTTGTATTGTAAGAGATCGTGCGAGAGGATTTTTTTGTTTAGAGTTTTTTTGGATAAAAAAAATTCTTCCATTTGATAATTTGAGATTTAGTTGTGAACTATTATAATTCATGTTTTGAAAATTGTAGTAAATGAAATTTAGATACGGTATTGTTTAATTTTAAGCATGGCGATGTTTCTAATGAGAGCAACGAAAGTAGAGCTGCTCGAGGTTGCAAATGATTTTGGCGTGTCAGCAACAGAATCTATGAATAAGGCTGAAATTGTGAAATTGTAGGACTAATTAAAAGTATACAAAACTATGAGGAAGAAATGATGAAGGCTTCTTTAGAATCGGTACGGGAAGAAAGGAAAACGAAAGAAAGGGAAAGGCTAGAGGAAAAAGAAAGGGAACGGAATTTTGGAAAAATTACGTATAGTAGCCGAAACGCAACACCAAGTAAATTCGAGTACGGTTTTAAATAGAGAAGTTTCTGAGAACGAAACAGAGAGAACCCGAAAAATCCAGCTTTCGCAAATAACTCCCAAGTTTGACGAAAAAAGGGATGGAATGGGTTTATACCTTATAAATTTTGAACGTAAAGCAGATATGGCACGAGTGCCAAAGGAAGAGTGGGTGGCTTACCTGTTAGCAGTTTTACCTGCAGATTTATGCAACATGCTTGCCAGAGAAGCACCCCGAGAGCGCGAACAATTATGATTATGTTAAAGATCGTATTTTAAAGCGATATAAAATGAATGAAGAAAAATTGAAGCAGCATTTATTTCTACAGACATCAAAAGTCGCCTGAGAAAACGTGGGAAACTTATGCACATGAACTGTATAGTTACTTTACAGAATGGATTACTGCCATGGGTGTTAAAACATTTGATCAGCTCAAAGACTTAATAGCGGCCGAGCAATTAAAGAGGCGGACACCAGACCCTATCAATGAGCACTTTCTTGATAGATGGATGCAGATAAAGACGCCTTTCGAGTTGGTGGAGATGATTGAAGAGCATTGCAACTATCAAAGAAAGTTTTAAGAGAGATTTTCCCCAAAAGTTTGAAAATCCTGGACCCAGGAGATATTTTGGTGGACCTCATGATAACTTTCAAAACAGAGGAGCCTCAGGCCGTGAGGTAAGAAACGTCAAACAAGAACCGATAGCAAACAGACCAACGACAGCGCACTCTAAGAGTCACGGTCAGAAGAAACCTCTATGTTATGACTGTGGTTCTCCAGACCATTTGAGTTATACATGCCCAAAACGAGGTCAACGAATGGGCAAAGTATCCCCAAAATATGAGCGATCCTCGGACAGTCATCTGAATCATGGAACAGAAGTCTCGCCAGATGTTTATATGGATAGAGAACTAGACGAGTTCTTGAGAAAAGTGAAGCTCGGAGACATTAAAGTGGTCGCTCTCCTCGATACAGGAAGCAAGCGCAACCTACAAAGAGAAGACGTGTACAGGAAGATGAAGGACCCTCCTACACTTTCGTATAATACCTCCGTTCTGTCGAGAATTGGCAGAGCAATGGTAAGAACAAAAGGATCCTTCCGACATGTGGTTATATGTGTCAGCTAGACTTCCATGTCAACCCAACCAGAGATATGGATTATGAAGCCATATCTCTGGTTGGACTGCATTTCTAAGCAGAGTTCCTATTACATTACATAGTTCTGAGACCGAGATGTTCAATAAAGAACCAGTCGATTGGGTTCTCCAGGTGGAAGAATGCACAGTGCAAGATGAGTTGGAACTTAGTCACATACAGGATCCCAGGGTACGAGGAACTGTTGAAAACCTAGTGTCGTCCTATAAACGAAAGAAGACAAAGACCTCTGAAGTTTCAATGAGGATAACTTTAGAAGATGAAAATCCAGTATACCAAAGGGCTCGTCGTTTGTCTTTTCAGAGATGCAAGAAGTAAACAAACAAATAGATGACTGGATCAGGGATGGGATCGTTCGTCCTAGTTCCTCTGACTACGTTAGTCCAATAGTGTTAGTTAAAAAGAAAGATCTCACCACGCGACTTTGTATAGACTGTCGCAAATTAAATAGAAAATTGATCAAGGATAGGTTCCCATGCCCTTAATTGAGGATGTTTTAAACAGATTAGTGGATGCGAAAGTGTTCACTACACTAGATCTGCGAAATGGTTTTTTCCACGTCTCTGTGGAAGAGGGCAGTCAAAAGTATACCTCGTTTATCGTACCGGATGGCCACTACGAGTTTCTCAAAGTACCTTTCGGATTAAGCACCAACCCAAGCGTTTTCCAAAGATACGTAAATAGTATCTTTAGAGATATGATGAGAGAAGGTACCGTAATCATTTACATGGATGATTTAATTATTCCATCGATTGATGAAGCGGAAGGTGTGGAGAAGTTAAAAGTTGTTCTACAAAGGGGCATCCGAATACGGACTTGAGATAAAAACAAAAAAAATGTCAATTTTTGAGACGTTCTGTGGAGTTTTTGGGCCACATCGTCGAAGATGGAACAATTAGTCCATCAAGTTTAAAGACCCAGGCTGTCTCAAAATTTCCTATACCCACCAACGTAAAACAATTGCAGATCTTTTTAGGACTCACGGGCTATTTTAGAAAATTCATTAAAGATTATTCGAAAATTGCAAAACCTTTAAGCGACCTCCTGAGGCAAGATAGCTCGTTCAAGTTTGAAACTTGCCAGATTGAAGCTTATCAAAAACTCAAAGATCTGCTAGCTACTGGTCCGGTTTTACATCTCTTTAAGCCGGGTCGGAAAACCGAACTGCATACCGACGCGAGCAAATATGGATTTGGTGCCATACTTCTGCAAGAAGCCGATGATGGACAATTACATCCTGTCCATTACATGTCCAAAAAACTAGCTCCGCAGAAGAAAAGTACAGCAGCTACGAATTGGAAGTCCTTGCTGTTGTTGAAGCACTAAAGAAGCTCCGCTTATTTCTTATAGGAAACAAATTTAAAGTTGTGACGGATTGCTCAGCTTTTCAAAAGACAATGGACAAAAAAGACTTAGTGACCAGAATTACGAGATGGGCGTTGCTTCGGAAAGATTTCAACTACGAGATAGTGCATCGGCCAGGTAAAAAAATGGCACACGTCGACGCTTTGAGCAGGAATCCAGTAATGGTGATAACTGAAACAGTCACGCCCAAGCTGAAAATCGCCCAAAACAACGACGACCACATCTCCAGCCTTAAGTCCCTGTTGACCAATAGTGAGTCACAAGAGTATTTCATGAAGAACTACATTCTCTACAAGTATGAGAACGGGCGTGAATTGATAGTAGTTCCTAGAGAAATGCAGAATGAGCTAGTAAAATTGGCTCACGAAAAAGGACATTTTTCCACAACTAAGACGGAAGAGATAGTAAAACAAGAGTTCTTCGTTCCCAACCTTCACTCCTTAACGCAGAGTGTTATTGCGAACTGTATACCATGCATTCTGTCAAACAAGAAAGCCGTGAAGAAGGAGGGCTTCTTGAACCCGATTCCAAAGGATGATACTCCACTGAACACCTACCATGTCGATTTCATAGGACCTCTGCCTTCCACTAACAAGAACTACCAACATATCCTAACAGTGATTGACGCATTCACAAAGTTTGTTTGGCTATACCCTGTCAAGTCAGTGTTTGCCAAAGATGCTTTAGACAAGCTGGAATTGCAACAAAAAACATTTGGAAATCCAGTTCGAATAATAACAGACAGAGATTCAGCATTCACATCGAGTTCCTTTCAAGAATACTGCAAGGAAGAGGGTATTCAACATCTACAGATTGCCACTGGAGTGCTTCGTGGTAACGGCCAAGTGGAACGAATACACAGAACTCTCATACCCGTCTTAACAAAACTTGCTTTAGACGAACCAACGAAGTGGTTCAAACACGTCCCAAGGTTGCAAAGAGTGCTCAATAGCACGATGAGTCGAAGCACCAAATACACGCCATTTGAACTCCTCACTGGAGTGAAGATTAGGAATAAACAAGACCTAGAAATTCAAGACATCCTCACAAAAGAAATGCTGGAAAACCATCATGAAAACCTAAGCATACTGAGACAAGATGCGAAAATAAATATCCAAAAGATACAGAATGAAAACAAAAAGTATTATGACAAGAAGCATAAGAAAGCCAATGCCTATGTAATGGGAGACCTCGTAGCTATTCAAAGAACGCAGTTTGGCACAGGGTTAAAACTGCGCCCAAAATTTTTCGGTCCTTATGAGATCACAAAAATTAATGGCAAAGACATTTACGAGGTGTCTAAGATGGGAAACCATGATGGTCCCAATAAGACCACCACCTCCGCTGATCTTATGAAACCTTTCATTTCAAAGTTCTAATGTAAAATTATAGAGTACCGTAAACGTGTGTGTGTATTAGAAAGTTTTTTCAATATTACGTAATTATTTATGTTTTACATTGTGTAATTTCAAGAACCTGTAGGTATTTGATTATGTTTCTTTATATTTTTGAATTGTATTTAAGTTCTTAACAATCAACTCTGTGTGACATATTCCTTTTCCATTGTCCAGAGCATGAAAATGATGTTCACCGCGAAACTTTTTACCTATGGACTCCAGTTGTGTAAACTACGAACTTTTCTGAACTGACTGGAACTCAGGACTTGAGCCCGGACATATGTGGAACTGAGGATTGTAAGACGGACGCGATTTGGAAAAAAAATTGTAAGACGCACCCGAGGCGTGATGCATCTCGGTTGGTAATTTTTTCCCTTTGTTTTGGATTTTGGGTTACCTTGACGCGCCGCTGATGTCAGTGACGTTGTCAGGACGGCCGAATCTGTGCGAATTGACCTATCGCGCAACTCGCGGAGCATCACGTCATTGTGTGACGGAGGCGGAAGCGACAGACGACTTCCAACCGCCATAAGTGTAACATGGAATTAACAGCTCTTAGGAGCACTTTCCTTTTTTAAGCCCCATGTAAATATTAAATACCCCTAGATCCCTTCAATAAATACTTTTATAAATTAAACATGAATTTGTTAACTTTATTTCACCCAAGCCCCCATATATATGTATATATATATGAAACGATACCTAAAAATAACCCCCTAAGTACAATTTTCACTACAGATCATCACCCCTTAGCGGTTCCCTTTTATCCGAGTCTTTGTTTCCCTATCTAAGTCGTCAATATCTTGCCAACCCCTTTCACCTTTGAACTCAACCCGTCTCGTTAACTGGGCCTCCCACGGACCTTGCGACTACCTTTCTCCTTTGAACTCAAGCCGCCTCGTTAACTTAGACCTCCCAAGGACTCTCCTGCATTCAAATCGCATAAGTAAGATCACATTCCCCTTCGTACAACCACCGACTTCTACCAATGAACTTTCTTGTTAAATCCCCTGGTCCAATAATATTTTTCGTAATCCTAATCCCTCTAGTGAGATCTTTGTAAACTATTTATTCTTTCACGAGCCTCTTGGGCTAAGGAGCCCTCAGAGCCGTTTCAAACTCCAAACCCTCAACAACCTCATGATGTAACTACTCGTCTACTGAAATAATAAAAAAATATTGTGGAATCTGCATTACACTCAATATCAATGGACCATTCTCTCCGGCTCCCTTATACCACTCTCATCACGACTGCAGGCTTATAAGATCTGTTATTATGACATATATATATATATATATATATATATATATATATTATTGATGTTAAAGTCTATACTCACATTGGATGCCTTATTTAAATCAATGTTTCCCAAATGTAGGAATCTATATGTATGTGGCAATGTATTTAATGATGTAATTTGAGAATAAAATTAATTAAAAATGTAAATCAGCATTTGTATAATTTCTTACTAGTGTTGATTCAAATTTCCAAGCACAATGGGCATATATCAATAAAGAATGAGACAATACTAGCCACTCGACTTTACGTCACTTGCCATCTGGCTTCCCAATACTTCTGTATTCCATTACTAAAATTCTTAAGTACAGTGCACGTGTATAAGTGTTGAGCCGTCATAGGTAGTCTACTATTATATAAACTACAATCAGTCAACAATATTACAATAAAACAAGTGCACACGCAGTCATGCCCAGTCTGGAAACGAAAAACTCAGCAATTTTCATAGGAGAGTCTGGGACGACATCACTGGAGGAAAAAAGGTATTCCCAAGTTTTGTCCTTGACTTCTTAGTTGGAGGCGCAGGTTTCGGCTTAGGGTCTAGTCAGTAACATGCGAGATTCGCTTATCACTTGGTCATTGTGAAAACGAAATATTGGCATCGCTTGTCAACCGCACGCTGGCAAGTTTCGCAGAATACACATGTTTCCGGTGGGGAATGGAGGGCCTTTACCTATTTCTTCCATCCTGCCTTTAAAGCCTGGAGTGTCCTTTAGCTTGAAGGGCTAACGGAATTTCTACATAGGCATCTGTCTTATATTTGTGACCATCAAGTTTTCGACTTACGTGAACCTACACGCCTCGTCATGATTCTGTTGCCTAAACCATTACCCGAACCCTCGGAGGGAGACGAGAAGTTGTCTCCTACACAAATCTACCCAAGCGGCTTATCACTCGGAGACACTTCGGGTGATTCTTACTGTTGCTGGGTCGATCTCTAATGAATTCGAGTCCTCGAAGGTACGTCGTAAGCCTGAAGTTCAGCTTGTAGTGAATAGAATCACCCACTGCACCACACAAACAGGTGTCAGACGTCGGGTTCCCCATGCGGAAGAAGTATTCCGGGAACCTTTCAAGGTTAGCAAGTACACTGCTGGCCACCCAAATTGCAACACCAAGAAAGACAAGAGATATCACAACAAAATTTATTTTGTAGATAACATATTGACCAAGTATCAAATGATTAAATTTATAGACTTCTGTGAAGTGTGGTTCCTGCCAAAATCAGTAGCCAGAGTAGCCGCCATTGTGGGAGATCACCGCTGCCACACGCCTCGGCATTGATTCAAAGAGACTTTGGATGTGTTCTTGGGGTACAGCAGACCAAGCAGCTTCCACACGTTGCCAAAGTTGATCTGGTGTGGCAGCTGGGGATGTATTCTGGGTCAATCGTTGAGCAACCATGGACCACATGTTTTCTATCGGCGAAAGATCCGGAGAGCGAGCTGGCCAGGGAAGCAATTCAATCTGGCGATTGACGAAGAACCCTTGGACAATGCGTGCCACGTGTGGTCGCGCATTATCCTGTTGAAATATGGCTGTGGGCAAGCCCTGAAGGTAAGGAAGGACAACTGGCTCCAACACCTCGGAGATGTAGCGCTGGCTGTTTAAAGTACCGGCAATGCGTACTAGAGGAGTGCGAGAGTGATATCCAATACCGCCCCATACCATAATACCCGATGCAGGGCCAGTGTGGCGGTGCATAACGCAGCTGTTCAGCATCCTCTCTCCACGGTGTCTCCAGACTCGAATCCGACCATCGTGGTGTTGCAGACAGAAGCGTGACTCGTCAGTAAAGACAATTTCATTCCATTCTGCCGTCCACATCCTTCTTTCATCGCACCATTGGCGGCGGAAACGTCTGTGGTTCTGCGTCAAGGGTAGACGAAGCAATGGACGTCTTGCGGACAGACCACTCTGCTGTAAACGGCGTCGAATGGTACGCGCAGACACTGGATGATGCGGTACAGACTGAATGTGCTTGCTATGGTTCGTGATGTGGCTGAGCGATCCGTCACTGCCATACGCACAATATTCCTGTCATCACGTGAAGTGGTGCACTGAGGTGGATGCGATCGAACACGTCGGTCCGTCGTACCCTCTTGCATCCAACGATCACATATCCGCATTACAGTTGTTTGGTTTCGTCCAACACGACTACCGATTTCCCTGAAAGATAATCCACAATCTCGGTTTGCCACTATCCTTCCTCTGTCGAACTCGGATACTTGATCAAAAGATGATCGCTGTTTTCTACGAGGCATAATTGATCGTTTTTTTGAAAAAACCACAAGAAAAACACAATTGCCGTACTTGAAATCGTCGAAATCTCCAAGCCTTAAATAGCGCTTTGAAATGGCGCCACAGGCGCGCGTGATGTGCGTCTGCGCTGAAATTCTAATCATTTGCATATCTCACCTCCCCTAATGCATGTTGTAAATTTCATATTATTTGCATGCTTCCTTCAGGGTGTTGCATTTACGGTGGCCAGCAGTGTAGTTGGATTGCAAAGGGGTCGTACAGATGCATTTTGAAATTTGGTAAAGGGAAGAATTGTCGTGTGAATCGACCTTCTTCGGAGGGTCGCCACCTGATTTGTCCTTGGCAGCACTGATAAGTCTTTCTTTTAGACGGTGTTTGAACAACTCTTTTATCCAAAGTTTCGAAGCTTAAAAAGACAGAGGGTTTAATTACTTTTGGGTGATCTTGGTTCCCTTTTCTGCGAGATAACCCGTTTCCTTATTTCCAGATACATAACAATCAGCCGGGATCCACTGAAGCACGAACACATCAGCTAGTTTATCAAGGAGTTGTCTGCATTGCATAATTAAATTGAAACCTCAATTGTAAATATATATGCAACCAATGATTTTGAGGGTACGGAATTTCAATCATTTCCAACGGTAAGATTCATATATCATGATTAACCGTATTTCTCATACAAATGTTTTGTCCTATATCAAGGTGGATCTCAACTTCTAATTTAATGGACAGTAAAAATTTGGTAGTATAGCAAACTTGGGGGACAGACACACGTTGTTTTTATCAATATCTAAGTTATGCTACAGAAATCCTCTTTGAATCAATGTTTCTATTTTCTAAGATGTTGTAGACTCCCTAGAAATCGTTATTTGGAAGCCTACGAAGCTTTTGCAGTAAAGGAACTTTTTCCATATTTAATAGGGGTGGATATTCGTTAGAGTGTAATGTGGTAGGCCTCCTCGTGGTGCACCCTGGATTACGCTAAATCTACCACAGTTCTTGCTGCTTTCTAATACTGTTATCTTTACTGATATTTTTTTGACATTGCTTTACTGGGGTAAAAGGACGCCTTTTTCAAGACACCTCAAACTCCCTTTAAATCTTGCAATAGAAGTCTGGAGGATTTTGCCACAAAAAAAACGGTTGAAACTCTTAGTCACTCTTAAAAATCAAAATATTGGTGTCTTTGAAGCAAACATGTCAACTGTCAGTATCAAAATGTTTCTATTTCCAAACTACACCTCAATATTACCAAAATTAGCTTTCGAACTTCCACTGCAATTGCATTCCAGTCATTTGTTCAAAGACGATTCGGTATATTTTGACTTCCAAACCTACTTTTTGTTCTCTTACATTCTCTTTTCGTTCTGATTTATGTCTTTCAGATTTCTAATTATCTTCTGTAACTAAACTGCTGAAAAATTTCTGCTGATGAATAAAACTGCTTAAAATTTTGGTTCCCTTTCGTGTAATTTAAACTAAGCTGTAAAATTAGCAAATGAATCCTGTAATGGTTGATTTTATGTTATTTATACCCGCTAGACAATATATTAGTAATGTTGACTTCTGAGCTAAGTACGTTTGGGAATTATATTTAGACTATTCAAATTTTATAATCATATGCGAAAAGAATACACTATGCCTCGCGTAATGAAATACATTATAATGGGTAGATATAATTAAACAGCAGCGTCTTCTTCAAACTTGAATGTATAAAGAAATCCTCTTCTCTCTTACAGTATATTTTTGATTCTGATCATGTGTATTCAAGACTTTTTAAGTCATAACTTTGTAAACAAATTTCTGTTAGTCTTTTACATTTGAAACGGTGAATGTGTATTGTAATGAAAATAGACTCTCAAGCGAGAAACTATACATACTGATAGAAAACTGAAATTATTCTGTTCCTTAGAAATTTCAAAAAAATAAATAAATACAAGTGCAAGAAATAATGCATTTGTTACAAAATATGAAACAAGTGAATTATTTCTTTATTTTATTTTTATATCGTCGTTCAGCCGCAAACTAAAAATGAGAAACTAATTTGGTAAATCTCTGAGGAACTTGTAGGAAATCCCAAATAGTTCAAAATTAAATATGCAGTAAAACCTCTTAACTCCCATAAGCGATTATTCTTTTGGCCGGAATAATTGTTTATTCAGAGTAAGATATGCGTTCATTCAACAACTCTGTGATTTCATTCATCTGTTTTCAGTGAAAAAGAAACACTAATTGATGCTCCGTACAAAGGCATACCCGATTATACTTCATAAAACTTCCTCTTTTTGGCTATTAAGTTTTTGTAATGCTTCCATGCCGAACAAAAACAAGATAAACACATTCACGCACTGAATGCAATAACAATAAATAAAGAAAATAAATTCATTAAACGATTTCCAAAAGAAAAAAGGAACAACTCTAACCCCAAAACAAACAAAATCTTTCTTTCCGGCAGCTTAAAAAAGGAGGAAATGTATTTGATCATTAGAAAATTTTCACTTCATTAATTAGAACAGCAGGTAGAACAGCAGAATTTTCGAGACTAAAAAATTCTTCAGGAAGCTATTATCTGACGACTAAAACTCGCATTTAAACACGTTCCACAAAAATGATTCAGAATGAGACGCCCCTTAAACTTCCGCAGATATTAGCTCTAGGGAACGAATACTCTTTTTTATACGTTTTGCATAATTTTTTTCTTATCAAAATGGCACTCCTTTCTACCCTTGCACTTGGAAACATAATTTAATAACAGTATTTACTGAAACTTTTTGCTTAAAAAATTATCCCTAAATATGTCTTTAAGTAGAATGAAAACAAAGAACAAAGCATGAGAACATTTGGGGAAGATCGATTAATCGAAAAATCGATGGCATACCCTTCCACTCTGAGAACTTAGTGGGCAACTGGTTGTGTTTTGTTGAAATAACAAACTCTTCTGTGTTCGCCATTATATTGCAACACTTCCTTGTTATTTCTTAAAATTTCGAATAAAGCATAGAAAAATTGCTCCTTAACCGCTGAATATTTTATTTGAAGAATTAGTTTTGTTTTAGTTATGCCCTCCCTGCATAAACATTAAATTTTCAAGAATTCTAGAAAAACAAAGTATTTGGTACATTTAAAAATGTAGATATTGCTTTTGTTGCTTAGAATGTAGAAAGTGAATAATATCTGTATTGCATTTCTTTTGACCCTATAAGAATACTTATATTATTTATTAAACCTTCCCCCGAAATTTACCAAATACATTTACTGTAGTAGGTACTATTATTTACTGTATTAGACCGTGAATAAAGGTCAGCTATTTATAATTTCATTTCATGGTTTGATTTAGAAGAGCAGTTGATAATATACTTTGAAATTCTGTATAAAGAGAACAGACTCTAGTTATTGAGTTGAATTAAAGAAATAATTGTGAAATTGTAATAAATTTAATAACTTTAAGGCTTAACGGACAGGTTTTTAATCTCTATCCATAGACTATTATAAGTTTTATCTAGTGAAATGGAATAGAATATTTCGCTTTAATCTTTGAAATCTGATACCTAAATTCTATTTATTTTAATACGTTATTATTGCGTAAAAGAAACAACAGTGGCAGCTGTTTTATGATGGAATAAGCTCCATGTACTCGTTTTTAATTAAACATTTAGAACGCATTTAAATCTGTTTTATTTTTATTTTTAAAGAAATATTTCTTGGATTCACTTTCGATACAAAACTAATAATGTTGCAATTGAATCTTTCTCATGTCGTCGGCTAGAGAAACTGACATCTCTGACTGACATTAACTGACATCTTTGACTGACATTAACTGACATCTTTGACTGACATTAACTGACATCTTTTCTGTGACACTAAATGCTTATTTGCAGGATGGTGAAAAATACATTTTAATATTGTAACTGGTTCACTTAACACTCAAAATGCTTATAATTTATATTTGTTGACCTTAAATCTATTCTTTAAACAGCTGTAAAGTAAAAAATCCTTTTGTCAGTTAATGATTTTCTGCTTTAAGCCGACGACATTGTCGAGTTTGTAAACGATACCGCTGGCGATCTTGCCAATAAGGGCAGTGAACAGAGTTCTCGCTCGGACTTAGCGCTCGCTGCATCAGAGGGTCAGCCCTTGGTGAAATCTAATACGCTCACATTCTTCCCTACTCTTGATTGGTATCAAGCTATACTTTCACTTCAATTTGGTGAACTCATTGGAAACTGCTTTGGACAGACTCAGAAGTGAAAGAATATGTTTTTCAAGCGCAGAGTCAAGGTTATTCCATCTTGCTCCTGTACTGCCACGATTCCAACTCATTACCATAGCATTGCCTGCACTGATGCCTCTTTGAATTTATCGGCGGAAGACCAAGAAGTTGCAGGCAGTCTTCTGCTTAGGCATCAAGATTATACGGACCTGGTCTAAAATTTTATAGACAAGGGAGTTATACAACAACACAATATTATTTGATGCTTATTAAATGTTAGAGAAGTTTACCCTTCATATATGATAGGTGTAATCTTACACCTATCATATATGAACTAAATATATTACATTGATTATTTAACTTTATGTACTTTACACATACTGTGCATTTTTATTCTTTTTATCTTTTGTGTTTAAATGATGTGGTTTAATCTATATATATTGCAATAACGTTCACGGAACATAAATCGGCGTTATTGGTTACTCGTCAAATGGCAATAACGGATATAAATAACATAAATTAAACTGTTACGACAATTTTGCCGTTTAGTTAAAATATTTTTGATTTGAGCTATGGAGCTGCATAACGTAGTTCAAAATTACATGGAAGAGCTCGTCAATAATGAGGCTTCTCAACAGTCCTGATGATAGAAAGCAAAGAGATATCTGAAAGAAAGAAATCAGCTCAGTAAATAAAATAGCGAAAACACGTTTTTTACCTCTTGGTAGTTGTCTCGACGAGTCATTAGCAAAACTGACCAGATCTCGATCACGTCATCATAAAAAAAGTCGGCAATAGCTTGATGTTGAGATATCTCGCCATTATCAAAATTGGCCAAATCTTGATGGACGAGATATCTCGTTGAAACCACTGGAGGGTTAATATAAAATAATATCGAATCGCCTTTGAAATTGAAGTATATGTTCAGAATCTAATGGTGGTATTAGGACTCTGATGGGGCTTTTGCTGTGCATTTTATTGGAAATTAAAATAATAAGAAATATAAACATCAGTAAAAATAAACGAAATGTAGTTATATATTTTTGGATAATTTTAGTTTATTTAGAGGTATGAAATACACACACACACACACTTATGTGAATTAGAATGTTATTTTCATTCAATACGGATTGAAATACGATATAAACATTCCACGTATGATATATGAAATGTGATCATCGACAGTTTGACATCAATAAATATAAGCAGTTAAAAAAGTTTAGCGCAGGTCTACTTGTGTCTTGAATTTATCTTCAAATAAATATTTTAGTGATATTTTTCGAATAAAATGTTTTGTTAGAATAAGAAAATAAAACGTTATATAGGACTAAAAGCATCTATGGTTTGTAAGGTTGTTCGCTTTGGGTTTTATGGCTCAAGGGCCATATTTTGCCGAGCCTGTGGTTCATAAGAAAACACAATTTTGTGAATGCTCGTCTTCATAAAGTTCTATTAAATACCGATAAACATTTTTTCATATTGCAGCCATTTATTACCATTGAAATTGCTAACAGTTAAATCCCAATTCACTCCACTTGTTACCAGTAGTTAGAAAACTAGTTTCTTTGTCATCAAAAACATTTCAAACTTTCGGATTCAACAAAAGCAGAACATGATTTTTGAATGAACTATAATTGGTAATCGATTCTGCAAAGCCGAGCTGAGGTTTTCCTAACGATCTTAAAATTACTTTTCAAGCTATAATTAATCTTATTTCTTCATGGAGTGGTTGGAAATTAATTTTACGAGTGCAGACTTTCCGCAAAATTTGTATCGACTGTCTATTAATTAAGCAGTTTCTTCGGGACTTAAAGTCACAATTATGGAAGTAAATACAAAATGGACTGGTTTTAGAATGAGAAATCAATATCTGTTCTTCAGCAAATGTACTAACGTAACTTTTCGAGAGCTAATGTATTCTGAGGAACTTCATTGAATTTAAATGCACATTAATTTTGAAATAATTATTCAAACCTCTTTATTATGTCTCGGTTCCGCGCTTGCGGTAATAAGGCGTTTGTTAAACTTGTTGATGGTGTTGTCAAGTCAGTTGAGTTAAATTCGTAAATTTCGGGAGTCTCATTACCCTTGGTTTGATGACTGTAAATCGAAGGCTTCAGGCTATCGTTAAATTGAAAGTATTTATGACGTAAAGAGTTTATTTTAAGGTACCCATGTCAATTTCCGTAAGTTTCCTATTACAGACGTAAAACATTAAATAGTGAGATACCTACATTTTCAAACTAGGATTAGAACTACATGTTTCAATTTCTGTTTTTCATTTAAGTAAAATTCAAAATGGCACTTGAATTTGTCATATTTCTAGTAAAATATAGTATCATTCAAAACTATTAAACACTTTACACTTTAAAAGTATCCTCATTTATATGCACGTTATTCTATTGCGAGTAATTAATTTCTTGATGAACACATAAAGATACCTGATGATAACATTAATTCCAAATTACTATTGAGAAATAATAAACTAGGCTTCTATCCGTAGAGGAGATTAAAATGTAAGGTGAGCTATTGTAAACTTTTGATATGACCAGAATCATGTGACCAAAACTAGTAGTAACGTGATCCTTAGACTCACCTCTTCCACGCGCATATAATATTTATATTCTCTTTAGATAACTTTTAGTGACGTTTTAAAATACGGAGGCTGTTCGGACATTTCTTGAACGATTTTGATGAGCTGTGAAAAGATTGTATGCTACGAAAGAATTTTATTTTCGCAGCAGTTAAATAGTTAAAGTATAACTTATAGTCTGCTAACTCAGAGTTTTGTTTACTTTCAAAATGGCGCTTTTAAATAAGCAATGGATGGAAGGCTATGTTTACCGCTCTTTACGAAGAGAATTATGCTTATTAAATTATTCAAAGAAGCTGTAAAAGACATGGTTTTTTATATCTAAAGGTACTATAAGTAATATTATTAATGAGAAAGGAAAAAAAGGAAAAGTGGAAAACTACGTCCTAATACGCATCCAAAAAAGAAAAGAATTTCTGAGAATATTTGTAAGGTAAGATCTTTAATTTTAAAAGAGGATCCGCCAAGTCAAAGGACTATCGAAAAGTCATTAATATGTTCAGTTTCAACTGTAAATAAAATAATTAACAGTGATTTGAATCTTAAAAAGGCCAAAAATTACAATGTTAATAGTTTATCTCCACGACATATTGCAGAACTTTGAACTCGCTGCAGAATTCTGTATGAAAAGTATTTAGCTGGACAAAGATGGAAAAATGTTGTGACAATAGACGAGACTTGGGTGTATTTAAAAGAGAAAAATCTTAAAACGTGGCTCAAAGAATCTAAAGAAACTTTCTCTAAGGGATTTATGATTGTTGCCGGTTTTGCATATAGTGGAAAATTAAAAGTAAAGAGAGTGGAAAAAAATGTAAAAATAAACTCCCACATACTAAGACCATGTTTAATACCCAATATTCAAAAAAGAAATATATCTTTACCCACAGCGCCAACAATCAGTAGAACTGCCTCAGGGTAAAAAAGCAGCCACAAATCCAAATCCACTAGTAAATTTTTGTAAAAAATGGAAAAAGGAACTGGTGTCAAGTCAATACCCTTTACTAATATTCCTGCTAAATCTCCAGATGGCTCACCCATGGACTTTTGTGCTTTTGGACTTTTAAAAAGAGCATGATCGAAACGTTGAACGAAACCATTCAAGGACTTTGGAAAACTGTGGTACAAAAATGGGACAAAATACCTCTGTCGATACTTCAAGTCATTATTATCATGGAAATTAAAGTGTAGAAGATATTTAACAATAAGGGCTATCAAATAGAATATTTAAAACACAATAATTTCATGTAAAAAATTTATCTTCAATCCATTAAAATTGTTCAAGAAATGTCCAAACTGCCTCTATATATGTAAAACCTTTTATTTTAATCATACAGAACTATTGTGTTTGTTTAAAGTGCTTAGTTCTTAAAAATAGCTTTTTACTGAAATTTCTTTTCAATATAATGCGTCGTTTATAGTGGAAAAACTAAAGCAGTGAGGGAACAAATATTGAATAAATATTGCCTAGCCGTTTTGAGATATATATTCTTTCACATAAAACTTAGGTGTGTGTCATCCAAAATGAGGAAAATGCGTTATAGTTTATTGTTGCAATAGCATGAAAATTAGAGAACGAAGTTCAATTTCTTTCGACCTAATTCTAAACATTCAGTAGAGCTGGTAAAGGTGTTTTTCGAAAACATCTGCTTGATTCTCCTGATTTTGCTTCTCATCTATTGTAATATAAATAAAACAAACGATAACAAATAATTTTTCACCAATTCCAAAACATTTATGTTTCCTTCCTTGTGTTTTGGTAATTTTGTGATAAATTATATAAAATTCGATAACTTTGAGAAATTTTTGAAAACCTTCCTCTTTGATATTGTTTTTCATATTCGTAAAATAAGCATGACAGCCATTAAAACTCATTCGACGGTGAAATGAAATAAATATAGCATATGAATAAATTAAAAACTTAGTAAAACTGTATGCATACACAAAATACGCTACTCTATTAATAAAATGTTTTACTATATTGATGTAATTAAATTTTTTACTACTTATGCAATTTTCTTAGATTGATAAAAACTAGTTTTTAAAATTTTGAATTTATTATAAATTTTCCAAAAATTAAACACTTTAGGGCATTGCCTGTTGAATGATTCTAAATAATTTTGTGTTTATGAAATGTGTAACTTTCAATAAAACTTTATATTTATCTGTCAATAGGAGAGTATTTTAAAGATGTGTACTCCCCTGTTGAAAAAAATCCTTTGCTCAGTTTGTATTTGGAATTTTTATATTATATTTTATTTATTAGTTTTTCCTTATAAGAAGATCCTTGATATATATTCCTTATATATCCGGGGCCGTGGTAGCCCGGTTGGAAGAGCCGGAGATTACCAACCGGAGGGTTGCGAGTTCGATTCCATCCAAAGACGTCGTGTACAAAGTGGTCTGGTGCACGTTAAATCTGTCGTGGCCTCAAATGTCCACACGTTGGTGTGGTGTGGAAGTTTGGAGAGTGGGATACCAGCTCAGGTGTTGCCTCATCATCTGAACGTGGTTCTAAATTACGTGTTGTCCTCGAATCTTTCCCTTTGGGATTGATCCCAGACCATCACCAATAGCCCGTTGTGTTGCTCCAACTAGTTAATTAAAATACTTAACTACCTTATATGAAGAAATTAAAAAATTATGGGAAACGAAACTTAAAAGATAACTGTTTTA
This sequence comes from Meta bourneti, assembly GCA_933210815.1. Classification (NCBI taxonomy): domain Eukaryota; kingdom Metazoa; phylum Arthropoda; class Arachnida; order Araneae; family Tetragnathidae; genus Meta; species Meta bourneti. Next base: position 50,720,729 of record OW119923.1, read on the forward strand.
TTAAAATTACTTCAGCATTTCAAATGAAGTAATTTTTAATGCTTTATATATAATGTACTTAATATATGTGCCGAAGTTTTCTATACACATTTTGCTGGTTACATAATATATGAATGTGACAATACAGAGGGTTTATAAGAACTTATAGTTTATTATTTGTCTTTTGTGTTTACAAAGTGTAAATAAATTTATAAAGGGGATTGCACGTGAATATAAATTTATTATAAAAATACACTGAACTTTCTCACAAAACCTTAGTTACAAAAATTTAGGAATGTAATAAAATTTTTTGCATTGATAAATTTCAAATTTTAGATATGCATGTTTTACTTATTTCCACATATTTTAAATAAAAAGTTTAACATTAAATAAATTAGCTTAATATTATCAAGTTTGTCCTCAAAAAGCTATATATGTATGGGTACCCATAACTGATTCATGCTATGTGGAAAATTCTCACTTGGAAGTCCTATAGCTAAGCCTTGTTAGCTTCTTAAAATAGTGTGCACTATTTTTTTAAACTTCATGCATCAGAATCATGGGAACATATTTATTGAAACTGTCGTTGACAAAAATGTCATATTTGCACGAATCAATATATGTCTGTAAAATTTAAAATAAAAATATGAATACTTGCCGCTATTTAAAATATAAGGATATTTGATATTGTGGCTCCCTTATCCTTTTTTAAGAAAACAAATTATAATGAATCTAATGAAATTATAAGACAGCTATTTTGGCATTTCTGTTTAAAACCTCTAATTTCACCAATAATTGGTAATTAAAAAATTTTCATTCTGGAATATTAAGCATCCGTCTAATAAATACATTAATTTTCTTCAAAGTTAGGGACAAATTACTGATGATTTAACGATTAAAAATAATATAATTTATACGCAAATATGTTTGGCCAAACCCAAGAAATATTAATCTGGGCGCGCCTTTACACATCTACCCTGTCATAAAATATCATATTACCAAAATTAGGTGATATAGTGCCGAATTGGTCAACCAAGGCAATTTTTCAGAGCAGTACCGTGACTACATGCTGGTCACACTTTTTGAAGCTCCTCTCAAAAGCGATGCTTAGTCTACTTATATTTCACGATGAAATTTCATGTCCATAGATGAACAATAGAGAATTTACCATTAATTATACTGCCACATGAGGTAAACCAACAGCGATAAACAATTGAAAGAAAAGAAAAATAGTTCCAGGTTCAAAAATGTCATTAAACTTTGATGGAAGATGATTCTTTTAGTAATTGTTTTTTCATTAAAATTGATGCGTTTCATTTTGTATTTTTGATAATGGCATTGTAGAACTTTAAAAAAGCATATTGTAATAAATCACAAAGCATCAAAAGATGTGATGATTCGATATAAAGTTGATTATTTATTTATAATTCCACTTCTTTTTTTTTGTTTCGTTTTGCTGTGTATTTTTTCTAAATAAACCTTTACATATTGTTTTAAATTATTTTTACATTACAATATGATAATCAGTTTGTTCAAACATATTGTACATCAAGTATATTTAAAAGTTTAAAGTAACATTTGATTTGCATAATCAAATCTAATTCAAGGGGTTGCTTATGGGGGTTGCATACTGAATGTTTTCCCTGCGTGTTTCATTGTTTACTATAGGAGCTAATAGCTTATGAAGTATCAAAGACTGAATGAGCTTTCACCAAAGATACATAAAATTCATGAACGGTTTAGCATATAATGCTAAATACATTTTTTTTCAATGCAGCTAAAAATTTAATTAAATGTTTTCACAGTCAGTAAAAATAAAATAGTAATCGGATTTTTTAAATGATCCTTTCATACTCATTGAGTCTCTAAGTCGATGACAGAAGCTGAAGATTTTAAGAACTTTGATGGTGATGTTATACAAATGGCGCCCAAAATTACATGCATTTTTTTGAGAATCAAGAGTAACAATTTTGTATATTGCTATATATATATATATATATATATATATATAATGACGAGCCAAAACATTATGACCATCCCCACATTTTTCAATGAACTCGCCTGGATGACGTGGAGGGCACGTGATTAAGTGAGAATGGTATTTAACTGCTGCTGGAGAAGGTAAGTAATCATTCTTGCACTTACTTTTGCGAGTGATGGGATAGGCTGCTGATCTAAGCGAATTTGATAGAGGGCTGATCGTAATGGCCCGAAGACTCGAAACGAGTATCACCGAAACTGCACGACTGGTAGGGTCACGATCTGCCGTTGTTAGTATTCATGCAAAGTGGATAAATGACGGTGACACCAGCAGTAGACGCCAAGGTGTTGGTCGTCCACGCGTCATCAAAGAAAAAGGACGTCGGAGACTGTCCCGCTTGGTAAAGCAAAATCGGCGCGAGAAAGTGGCTCAGCTGACAGCCCAATATAATGCAGGTCCAAGCGCAAGTGTTTCAGAACACACAGTTCAGCGGACACTGTTGGATATGGGACTGTGCATCAAACGTCCCACTCGTGTGCCTCTGTTGACCAAGCGTCATCGTCAACTACGCCTAAAGTGGGCCCAGGAACATCGAGACTGGACCACGGATGAGTGGAAGAGTTTCCTGGTCAGATGAATCCCGATTTCTCATTCATCACGTCGATGGTCGTGTCAGGGTACGCCGTCTGCCAGGCGAACAGTTGCTCCCCTCTTGTACAGCAGATCATACACAGGCTGGTGGTGGCGGTATTATGCTTTGGGGGACGTTCTCATGGGCGACTCTGGTACCCGTAGTTGTGGTAGAACAGACAATGAAGGCTGCGAACTATCTGAACATCATTGCGGATCAGTTGCACCCTTACATGGTGTCTGTCTTCCCAACTGGAAATGGAATCTTCCAGCAGGACAACGCCCCATGTCACAAGGCTCGGATTGTGTTGGAGTGGTTCGAGGAGCATACTGATAAATTCCACTTAATGTCCTGGCCACCTAACTCGCCGGATATTAATCCGATAGAGCACATTTGGGATGTCATGGAGCGGCAGCTCAGAGCTCAAACACCACCATGTCCGAATATCTCGAATTTGCGTGACCGCTGCTTAGACATTTGGTACAACCTGTCTCCAGTCAACCAAGAACTTGTGGCATCTATGCCCAGGCGAGTTGCAGGTGTTTTGTAGGCCAAAGGAGGCGCAACGCGTTATTGAGTAGGTGGTCATAATGTTTTGGCTCTTCATTGTATATATATAAGAAAACAAAGTATGTATGTCTAAATATTAAAGAAATTATAAACTTAACTGCGCATTCCAATGAAATCAAATTAATTATTAAAATAGATTTATTTGCATGTAAAAAGATACAATTTTTTTAGTTACATGCGAAAAAAAATATTATATATATATATATATATATATATATATATATTGTGTATATATATATATATATATATATAAATTGTGAACAGGCGTAACTGATTGGAAGATAGCTAAATAAATAATTATAAAAACGACCAAGTTCGACTCACTATAAAAAATAACACGGCGACTATTATTTTTATTTAAACATTATACGTAGAGAATCAGTGAAATTGATTATAAAATAAAACGCATATTATAATTTTGAATAAAAAAATTATAAGTTTAAAAATAAATTAAAATGTTTTCCTTTGTAGTATACATTATATTTAGGGATCTGTATAGTTTGATTACAAATTTTGTTACTTTTAAGTTTTATTATTTCTAACTTCAGGTCAATCATTCCGATAGATTTCATTTTATTTCAGCAGATACTAAATTTAAGTAATGGATTTTTCTTCCAGTCGTATGTCTCGGAAATACTATTAACTGCTTGGAATGAAGAAAAATATTTATCGGTTTATGTTTTGGGTCAGTGGTCATTTTTTGAAAATGTAATCAATGTCAGTTGTCTATTTTATTCTTTTGTTTTCTAATGTCCGACCACTGACCTCTTCGGTCTCCGGCACTAGAAGGGGGCGAACTAGGGGCTATTTGTGAAGGAGGAACCCAGTGGACAACTTTCGCTACTTCTAACAGGAACAATTGCCAACATTCATGAGCTTACGTACAAGGATTAAAATTTCTTGTCCTAATGGGTGGCGTGTCAAATACTATGTCCATCGTAGTTAGGCTGCCCTCTTTTATTCTTCAAACCTAAAAAATTACCAAGGTTATAGGATGAGAAAAAATTTTGTATCCAAGCAACAATGGTTGTAATGTTTTTGGCACTTACTCCTTACTTGAAAGCATATACCGCAGTTCAAAATATTAATTTTCTTCTTGGTACACAAGCGAAGCGTATTTCTGTGGTTAATTAATGATCTTTCTGTCAGTCGAGGTGTAATTTCTGTCAGAAAAATGTTGCCTTGTAAATGATTACCATCGCAGATGTAATGAGATATTTTTGAAAAAGGTTAGATTTTTTTGATTTTGGGAAATGAATAATTGTTTTATGAGTGCTAGAATAAAGTAATTCGTAACATTTTAAATATGTCTAAATATAAATGTAATGTTCTTACTTTAAAACTACTACCAGACCTCAAACTATTCCAAGATTTGTGTCATATATGCAAATTAACTTGCTCAATTCTGTTGCTCTGAAGCTTGAACATCGATAGTATTAGTTTATTTTAGGCTACGTGGCGTTTGTTAAAGTACGTTTAAGAAATAAATATATTTGAAGCTTGATTTGATGGGTAAATTAAAGATTTATTAAACTAGATGACACGTACTACGAAATGGATTTAAGCTATTGGATTTTAATCAATGACTAAAATAAAAAAGGTGCAATCAATTTTACTGCACTACATTATTTTAGTGTTGTTAAGCTCAAAAATACATTTGTGATACTGTCTTTTTAACTTTGTTATCTCAGTGTTTTAGAATATTAGTACTATATGTTAGTAGCATATTTCAAATTCTACTGAATACACATAGTGCACTACAGATTACTGTTTTACGGTATATAAACAGTAAAAACTTGGCATTTAAAGAGATCTTAAAAATACGTTCATAACTTAATGATTTTGAATCTCCTATTCCTTATAATTAATTCCTTAATTATTCCTTATTTAAAGCAATAAGTAGCATATTTTATTGATACTTTGGTAGTCAAAAACACTAAAAACTTTCGAAAGAATCAATGTTTATGATGATCTGATGCATAGGAAACCTTCAGCAATTTAACAAAACTGATATATAAGTATAAAAACCAATTATGTATTTTAGTTCTCTAATATGAATCATAATCTTATTTTTGGATTATTAACTTAATTCAAAACTCGCATTTTATTCAGAGACTAATACACCATACTATTTCGTAAATGCAAGACAACAAAGCAATTGAATCAGTAAAAAAGAAATCAGGGCGAATTCGAATTAATGCCATATCGTTTGGACGGTCATTCAAATTCTTTTTTACCGACATACAAATTTTATTTATTTTCAAAATTATTTCGTGGTACTGAACTGTGCATCGTCTAAATCTGATTTTCTTCCTCAGGGTACAATTTAGGTACACATGTATTCATTTTCTTTTCATTCGCATATGCAAACATATGTGCATTACATTTGAAATGTCAATGGAGTTAAACTATAAATAGCAAATTAAAGAGTGTATCTTTATTAGTTTTAGATTGAAAGCACGAACTCACATATATATTTCAGTACAAATGGCAATAAAAACTTCATTTCTCAGAAGATTAGAATAAATAAGAACACCAGGAAAAGACGAATCATAATTTTTCTTTCTTTTCTTAGAACTACTTGCCATTAAAATGTAAATCTGAGATATGCAAAACTGACTTTTACATGGGTTTTCAGAACAACAAACTCAAACCAAATCTTATAATTTTTTATTCCAATTTCAGAAATTTTAATACGATCTCTAAAACAGAATAAAAAATATAATGTGAAGTAAATTTATAACGCTAAAAGTGGACTTCAAATTTTAGAGATAAATTTTTACAATTCAGAATTTACTTTGCTTGTCATGTAGTTTGCCCGTGATGCACTAACTAAAATAAAACGTATATAATGTATTAGAGTTAAACCTATTTATGAAGCAAGTCATGGTTTTTCAATTGGACATAGCTTGTCCAAACATGGCCCTTGCGCCATGGTTGGTTGGGTTTTAAACCCAACCAACCATAGTTTTTGAAATAGACCAAAATTTACATGAACATTCATTAAAAGTGACTCAAATTAAATCTGAATTTCCGTGCGGAGAAAACATGATCTCGAAAGTCGATATGAGAGATTTTTTCTATCAAGTTAAATGTAGGTCACAGTAGTGTTTTGTGCTGGAACTCGTTTCTGTACGAATTTCGGAAGAGACCCACTTGGCTTGTTTTTCGAATGAATTCAGTAAATTGTAATTTGAAAGAATGAATTCCTGATTGATGAGAGTTTATTAGTCATTTAGATTAAACGCTAAACATTATCAAAAATGTGATACACCATATTTTACTATAACTCCAATATGTATCACGTGAGAGCATTTGAGTAACAAGTAAAATCTCCTTCTTCGATCTGATTTGTTTGTTTACACTGAAACTTTCTCTCTCTCTCTCATAAAGATTTAACTGCATACATATATTCTGATGCAAAGATATGCATATTTAAAAAAATTATAGTCCTAGGAATATAAAATAGATGCGTTAAGGGGACTGGAATCTTTCAAAATCACCAAAATCGATCGAAAAATTGGTTGTTAATTTTAGCTTTAAAATTAATTTATATCAAATTCTGTGTATAGCAAAAATAATGTTTCAATTATTTTAATTTTTTAAGGAGTTACTAAAGCAACAAAGAGGTATAGTAGATAAGTAGTATACAAAATGCGTTTTACTCAGAAATTTTCGACATTCTTCTCATTTCAAAATGTTCCTTACACATGTGGTTTCAATAAATTTACTTGATATTTTTTTGGATTACCTTTGAAATCTGTTGTATACGTATATCCAATTGAAAATGAGAAATTCAACATGCTTCCAGATTTTGAAATTTTGGTTTGAAATGTGCTTAATCATCGTTTTCTCCGTAAAATTTTAACGTGTTTTAGTATAACTTTTTGCTTTATAGTAAACTCTCTTGGTGGTTGTCTTGACAATTAATGACCAGGCCTCGTCATTAACAAAACTGACCGGATCTCAATGCACAAGATATCTCGTCATTAGACAAATTGGCCAGATCTCGATGGATGAGATATCTATCTTGTCAAAAACACTTGGAGGATTAAGCCATACATGAAAAATCAATGTGCATGGGACCTATGAATTTTGTTAATTTATCAAAATTTTGACCTCGTTTTATGTAATAACCACCGAATGACTAAATTTTTGGACCAAATTTTTTATACAGGCAGTAGAATACAAAGTATCCGCGCAAATTTCATAAAAATTGAATAGCTGTAAATATTTGTTTTTAAAGTCCATGTCCTCTTAAGGGTAAGGGAAAATTATATTCCATCCGCACAAAAATGAAACAACATTGTTTGCAACTTTTCCCACCATTTTTTATTTTCTTTATTCTGCCAGTTACATCATTTGCTAAGTCCAAATGCATGTTGCAACAAAAATTGAATTTTTCGTCCCAATGGTTGTTTTTCACCTTTTCGGTCATTCAAGGAAAGGACAAATATAGAATTTATACAAGAAAAAAAGGAAATGTGCACAAAAACTCACTCGAAATCTTGAGTTTTCTACTTTTAAACTGTTTATACAGTTATCGCCCTCTTTCATTTCATTTACTACTAACGCTATAGTAAACAAGAAAGAGCATTGTTATAAACACATAAATTTTATTATCGTTTTAGTGTACTTCCATGGAATAGCCTTACTACAGTATATCAGAAATTCTTTAGATAAGTTTATATATGCCGAATAGACTGAATCTGAATTTTTCTTGCGTCAGTTCTGCACTTTTAAATAAAATATTTCTATTCAAATTGAAACTTTCTATAAGCGGATCTAGATGTGACTAAAACATTTTTGTTTGTAGAAATAATTCCTTTCTGAGCCTATTTAGTTTACCGAAACCAAATTTGGACGAATGAGTTTCCGAATAGAGCAATATTCTATCTGATAGTTTTTTGTTTTAACGTATTCTATGATTAGTTATTTTTCGGAATTATTTTAGGTATAAAATTAAAAGAGCAAGTATTTCTGCTGTGATTAACAAAATGAAATATTCATAGGAAAAATGTACTTAGCAAAACTGAAACTGACTCATTTTATAATTAAATCATTTTATAATAAAACCAATTTATGAACTAATTAGCTTTTCTAGACATTTTTGTGGAATCAAGAAAGCAATTACGGAAATTAAATTAAAAGTGTATCACTATTAGGCGTAGAAATAAATATAATAAATCCGTCCATTCAGATTTATCTATCTACGCTTATGAATAAAAATCTAACAATTTAAAAAGAATGAATGTGGAAAAATTATAAATTTAATTGGTAAAATCGCTTATATATCCATATATACACTAGCAGAATTATCCGGGAATGCTCGGGTTGAATGAATTATTTCTAAATTGAAGGAGTATGATTAGAATAATTGATTTCATTTCACAGAAAAATGCATGTTTCATTTTGGTTTACGGAAAACAAATTTCAACACCGTTTCGACATTTTAATAATTTCTACAATTAGGTAGCTAGGTTGGTAGTATAATACTTTTCACAATTTCATTGTTTTCGTCATTTTTATTAATGCTATCCTTTGCAAAAGACAGAAATTATTTCTCAATAATTTCTCAAACAATAGTGTTTTTTAAAATAGATCGTGTTTCAAGGTAGTAGGTAGTTGAATTAACTTCGCACTGGAGTAACACACAGGCCTATTGGCGATGGTCTGGGATCAATCCCGAACTGAAAGATTCGAGGACAACATCACGTCATTTTGAACCACGGTCAGATGACGAGGTCGACACCTGAATTTGCACCCCACTCTCCAAATTTCGACTCCACGTCAAAGTGAGGACGTTTGAGGCCAATACAGATGTAACGAACCCTCCGGTTACTAACATGTTACTCTTCCAAACGGACTACAGCGGCCCAATTCTACAATTAGGATGCAAATGCGTACAAATACTATATCCAGCCACATATTCCATTCCACATACATGGCACCCCGGCTTAAGGTACGAAAGGTGGCTTTAAGGGGACCACTATAAAAGTTGATTATCAGTTCAGATTACCCTTTTTTAACTTTGTTTCCTGAAAATATTGGCATAACTGAAGTCATAAAAATAACGAACTTTCTATGAATAACAATTTGATTTGTGTCTCTTTTGTATTTGGGATATGATGCTTCCTAATTCTAGCATCATTTAGGAAAGGATGGGAAATTATTTAATACGATGTTCATGATTGTTTTTATTTAAAACAAATACATGTTTTCTTAAGAATTTCATATAGTGAAATGCAAAATAAAAGAGAGACTGTTTTAAAATTAAATGTCTTCAGTACAAAGAAACGATTCCGATTACAATTTTTCAAAAACCGGTAGGTCGATTTTAAAACGGTCTTTAAAAAGAAAATTACTGTTTTGAACAAACTTTTATCAGGTAACACTTCTATAAGTTGCTTAAGTTTTGCTACAACACGAAAAGTATGCAATATCTGCTATTCTGATTTTCTGTTACTGCAGAAAAGAATTCGTGATTATTTGAAAGTCCACGTTCGAATAAATAATTATTGAAACACATAAAATAATGGAGCACATATTTGCAACAGCAGCAATTTAAAAGGCAAAATGAAATTCCAATCACCAAAAACACTTAAAAAAAGAAACATAATCCCCACTCTCCGAAAGATATTTGTCGGATTTCAACTTTGAATCTGCTCAGAAACAGAAATTCTAACCATACTGTATAAAAAACGACATTTTATCACAAAAGAATATTCAATCGTTGTATTCAGTAATGCTAAAACATGATAAGAAATTTCAGTCATAATTCAGATTCATAAAGTCAAAGGAATTCCAATTAGAATAAAAATTAAACATTATTTCTGATGTTGCCATGTACCGAGTAGCAAAATTACATTTTCATTACCAGGGAGTTTTTCGCTTGCGCTTTCCGCATTAAACAAAACTTGTTTCCTTACAAAATGGTGTATAAAATTAAAGTTTCAAGGTTCTATCAGACATGATATAGGTAGTTAGATCAAATAATTTAATTTACATAATATTGCAGTAATATAACGGGCTTTTAGCGACGGCCTGTGATAAATCCCAAAGGGAAAGATCGAGGACAACACCTCGTATCTTTGAACTACTGTCAGATGACGTGGTTAACATCTGAGCCGTCACCCCACTCTCAAATATTGCATACCACTATAACGTGAGGACATTTTCGGCCACGACTAGTCCCCACTTATACGACGGTCTTTGGTTAGATCAAGTTTCGAACTCGCAAACCTCCGGTTGCTAATCCGCGACTCTACCACCTGGGCTACCGTGGCCCCATCAGACTTGAAATACTATGGAAAATAATTCTTTTACTAATTTATCTTTATATGAGAGGGATTTTGTATAAACAGGACGGAAAGTGAAGGTTTTACTCCCGTTACCGAAAAACTCTCTTATGATGTGAATAGAAATTACCTTAAAATGTGGTTTACCTCCGTTTGGGCGACGTTTGGTGTTCAATCTAATTAGCGTTCACTAATCAATCATGGTTTCGCTTAGAACAGAAATTCTAACTGATAATTTTTCAGAGAAACTGAATGCTTATTTTCATGATGAAAAATGCATAGTCATATTGCAACCTGCTTAAAGGCTACATATGATTACCTGCTTAAAAGCTACATATGATTAAGGGATGTAAAGAATATAATAATTATTTTTTTATCTAAAAAACAGTTTTTAAACAGCTGTACAGTCAAAAAATTGTTTTGTCAGTTAATGAGTTTCTGCTCTAATCCTACGGTATATCAATTCGAAATTCATTCTTTTGAATTTTCATTGGCAAGCAGCTGAAGTATGTTCCAAAAACAAGTCAAGTGACGTCACATTTGGAATACATGTAAGAAACGCGTTTCACCGCAAACACTCTATTATCACCTGAATTTATCTTGACAGAAGAAAATTCACATATCATCTCATAAAAAAAGGAAAATATTTATATTTGAGATGAAGTGAAAAATAAGTATAAGATTTTTAAATTTTGTAAAAATAATTTTTGCAAAAATATCTTTTCCAGCAAAAATGGTAAAACAATGCATGTTTGCAACTATCGTAGCAACACAATGTTCTTCCCTGTGCTGTGTACATTTTCAATCCATCTCTTCATAGAGTATAATTAGGTTTAAAAATTTCTATTGCATACGAAATTTTAACTTTAAAGATTGGTACACTGTTGCTTTAATTAATGAAGCCTCTTAGGTGAAAAAGAGAGATAAAAGTGTGACCTTACACAAATTATGTAAGTAAGTCAGGTACAGATGGTGCACTGGAGGAGATGACTCAGTAACTATTACTTAGATGATGCACGAGCATTCGTCGAAATATTTTTCTTTATATTTGTTAGCCTCAAAAGATTTAGAGGTGAAAGTTGTGTCCTGTTATCATTTAAGGCACAGCCTTTACCATCAATTGAAAGTTCAAAAACTGTCATTTCAATTTTAAAATTTGTATATGACTTTAGCATATCTTAAAGTATATTTTAATTGTTTGTTACTGATGAAGAATGGTTAGGTACATTTGGGGGTAAACTGTGTGATATCTACCATATTTCCATTTTCGTTATCAAATGGATGATTGAGTCGTCTGATCCTGTTCAAAAATAATTGTTTTGGAGACATATTTTGTTATACCTCTGAAAACCCATTTTGAATTAACTAAGTAATTATTACATTTTCTACTTTGTTAAGTCGATTGGATCGTGTCACCAACTTATCGGAAATATATATTCCGAGTTACCCAGGGTTTTGTGGTTTAAAGAAGAGTTAAAACAAGCCTTTTCTTGTATAAATTCTGTAAAATCGGTATTCGTGAAGCATTGGTATTCGTGAAGTATATTATAATGTACTAGAAGCAACGCTTAGATAAAGAAAGAAATATGGACATTTTGATAATGTTTCATTGGGGCCAAGTGCTCAACAACAGTTCTCACTTTTTCTCTTGTTTCACAATTAGGTTTTAGTAAAGGGTGATATGAGTGTATGACTAAACTCATCAGCCTATTTTTTTGTTTACTATCAGGGTGTCCTAGGAGAGAATGAAAAAGGACTTGTTGATAACTTAAAAAAATCTGCATCAATAAAATTTGACCTAGATGAAAAACAGTTAGGAAATTTCCATATGTGTATGTTGAAATCCTGGGTATTAAATATCCATCCACCCCAGATTTATAACTAAAGAAAATGATAATTATAATTTAAGATGAATCAATAACTTACAAAAATTCAGATGCAGTAAACTCCAACAGATGCGCTTAATGCTGGGAAAATTATAGTTTTAACTAAAAAAGCTGATTTTATTGAATGCGTAAATTGTAAATTATGGTTTCATGAAAGTTGCACCTTATGTGGATATAACTGCTTTGATTGTGGTAAAAATGTAAGAAAAGGACGCTATAGGACTAAAACTTTAATGTTCATTCATCATTTATTTCAAATTTATATAATCTATTCATATTCATGAGTTTCCACAAAAGTGCGCCATCTTACCTCCAACCTTAAAGTAGAGATGGCGCAGTGACATATTTTTCTAGAAGTATTTTTTGAACTGTTTTTTTTTAATTTTTAACAAACATCACTTATACATTAGATGATAAAATTAGGAACTTTTGAATTAAAAGTTTTCGGATACTTTGTTTCCTGAATTTACAAGAGACAATTTTCTGTAATTTGTTTGGGCGAAATGTGCTTCTAAATTCGACATGGAAAACTCAAATTTGAGAGTAATCTTTCTTTACGAATTTAAACAGACATTCTGTTGCAGTTGCTGCTCGAAAAATTGACACAACATTCGGGGAGAATACAGCTAATGAACGAATTATTCGGCAATGGTTTGCGAAGTTTCGAAGTGGAGATATGGACCTGAAAAACGAACCACGTGGTCACCGAGAAGTTGCAGTTTCTGACGATGTTCTGCTAAGTGTGGAACATAGGCTGAACCACCTGTGCAATGGTTGAGCAAAGCACAGCCTCCTGAACGCCATCCCAAGCCTCCCTTACATCCCTAGGAAGATTATGCTACTTGTATAGTGGTCTACAGCTGGAATAATTCATAGAGTTTCCTACCAAGTGGCCAAACCATCACTTCAGAACGATATTGTGATGAATTACGACAGATGCACCGGAAATTGATGGTGAAACAACCGGCTTTGGTAAACAGGCATGGCGTTCTCTTGCAGGATAATGCCCGTCCTCATGTCCTTCAACGGACGATGCTGACACTACGTGAGTTGGGCTATGAAGCGATTCCTTACCCTCCTATTCCCCTGACTTGTCACCTACAGATTTTCATCTGTTTCATCACCTGGATCGCTTTCTGTCTGGCAAACAGTTCACCCAAGATGCGGAGGTTCACCGTGCAGTTGATGACTTCTCGTCCCAGCCACAAGACTTTTTTCGTTCCCGGATCATGGCCTTTTCATACAAGTGGCAACAGTGTGTCAATTCAGAGGGAGATTATTTCAAGTAGGTCAGGTACTGTATTTTTCAGTCATCGCCATCGAAGAGTGATGGTCATTTTCCGGACATTTCATTCGCACCGACCCAATAGATTAGAGCTATGTTGAAGATGTCATCACTGTCATCCAGAACCATATTCTGCTGCTGTACGCGTGCTTGGTGCAGTATGTCTTCAGACAGGTTCTCCTTGTGGTTCATGCATAACTGATCGGGAGAAGACATCGAGCATGTTTGTAGCATAACAGCAAACAGTTTACGTAAAATCTTTGACGATAGAGATGCAGCTTCTTCCAATGTTTGTTTCGGTGTTCATCGTTATCCAGAAGTCCTCTAAGCTGGCAAGCTTCTTTGTAAGTTCCGCAGACCCTTTCTTCAAATGTTCTCAAATCTATAAACGATATCGGGCCTCGTACTTCATGCAGCAAGAGTCGCCGGTGAAAGCATTCGGAGTAGGTCAGATGGACGGTGTACACACGGCCAAGTGCAGCGCTGGACCTTATTTCCTGCTTGCTCTGGTACAACTTGCCCTTGTTTTCGACGGTTTCGTGTCTTGTTTCCATTGTTCCAAGTGTAGTACTTTGGTACTTGGTTGTACAATAGGGTGCGTGCAAACTCAACTTGGGTGCAAAGTCCGAAGAAAGACGTCAGTGTTGTTTCCTGGGTGCTTGGGCACGTTGAGCAGCATTTTCTGTCGTGAAGTAGACTCTCTGGCCTTTCTAAAGGTGGAAGCTTAGATGAATCTCTGTGGGGTGGCTCTCGTGAATTGGGAAGTTGAATATTCTCCATACTGATTCGTTGCTGCTGATATATCTTCCCATCTGATAATAACGAATTTAATTAAGGTCATTCTCTCTACTGGTCAATTCAAACACAGCCATGTCGGATCCTTTGTTAACATACTTACAGACGTACTTTATAGACTTTACAGAATTGCAATACTCTATGTTGATATGCTCATTGAAAATTTTGTTAATAGATGGCAATACGGGAACAATCCACGTATTGTCTACAGACACTTCTGTCGTCGAAAATTGATGTTTGCAGTAAATTCCCCGTCTTATGATGATATACGACGATAAAGTGGATATCCGCCTGGTCCTGTTTGCGTCTCTTTCGAAAAACGGCGTGGGAATCGCTTTTTGCAAATTCCATCCTTTATGCATGGAGAAGGAGGATTTATGCATCCGCAGGGGCCGTTACTGATTCGTTACAATGCAGAAAAGTTCTGGGTCTTCTTGTGGATTAGGGATTTCTGTACTTATAAAGTCATTCACTCTGTAAACGTGTAATGAGTCTGAGCCAAATCAAAATGTGGGCATGAGGAAGTCCTCGCTTCTGCCACTTTATCGCGTACATATGACACTTCTCCAAAAATCTTTGCCTCTATGATAAGACTCCTAAGTGTTTTTTGCTTTTGATTAAATGTTCTTGCCAACAAATCATGACAATCCTGCGGTTTTTTTCCCAACAAATAGTTCTTGCTGTATCTCTGTCCAGTTTGGATTGCATGTAAAGGTGATGAAGAGACCGGTCTACCATAATTTCTCACGTAGGTCATCACATCTTGAGTACGCTAGTGCATAAAACTGGGACCCCCAGTAAAGCTGGAAGGCAAGACGAGCAATTGGCCAATGTCTGCAACATCTCCATCGGCCTCAAATGTGCATACTGTTCCACTCTCAGCGTCCTCTCATTTAGTCGTATGTACAACAGCCTTTCCTAATCAATCTTGGCATATATATCCAAGATAAATTGATGGAACAGGTCTTTGCTTCTCAGCAAAATGTTGAAATTTGAAGAGCGTATCATCATCCTGTGAGCGTAGAACTACATAGCAGAAATCGTAGTTAGCGACATTCCTGTAGTTGGGTTTGTCTCAGTTGAAAATTATATCCATCCTCCCCTGCCAAAACATGAGTGGATAATGTAGCGCATAGTAGGACCTGTGCGTATCGGGAATTCTCTTGATGGTGCCACTTCTTTCTTCTGAAATTATGTCTTGCTCCATGTTGTTCTCCCACCATGATTAAAGCCACTTCTGTTGTCGGTGCATTAAACTGCCTCTTATGTTCACCATGTGGGGTTTTGTGCGCTAAGATTACCACTTTGAATTCAGGGCTGATCTTATCCATGTCCGATTTGAAGCTGTGGATGTAAGAGTTGCGATGATCCAGCATATATTGCAACTGAACAAGTACTATGTCTTGTCTCGTCTGCGGAACGTGTTTGCAACGCTGCTCTGCTTGTTGTGCACCATCTCCAACAAAATATATTTGCAGAAATTTAGGCTCTTCGTTTGGTAGAGGGTGTAGACTCTCGATGCAGTGATAAACTTGACCCTGTACCTTAAATGTCGGCATGTATCCGGACTCTCTAATTTATTTTGTCGTACCGAAAGAGGTCATCAGGAAACAGGAATTGTACCTTCTAATATTTTCCAGGAAATGTTTAGCTTCCGCTGAATCTCCAATCAGTAAAGTACGTAAGAGCTCGGCTGGATCCATTAACCATGGCAGTTGAACCTTTCCTCCGTTGCAGCACATACCTGGGACTTCACCTTTCCACTTCGTTGCTTCATAGTGTTGACATGTTACAGACATTGATCCAATGACGCAAGAAGGATAAGATACATAATCTGCTGCTGGGTCGTAATTAAAATGTGAATTCTCTAAATTTCTAGAGATGCGCATTCGAGCAGCACTTCTTCCGGTTCTGTCTTGTTTTTTTTTCTCTTTCTGGTGTGGATTCAGCTTCTCTCTTTCTTTGATCTCTTTCTCTGTTCTCTCGCTGTTTCGTTCGAAAACGTTTCTTTTTTCTGGGAGGCTGTGCCATCTTTAAATATAACGCTAAATCAAAATAATGTAGTTATTTACCTGAAATAAAAATTAGATTAAAATTGCAGAAATTATACAAATTCAAAAGTAAGTTATGAAAAAATCACTACTGAAATAAAAATGTGATTGAATCTTTAAATATAACGCTATACTTTTAAAAAGTCTTGTTATGTCACCTCACTGATTCCGTCAAAAAACCTAAATGAATCAAAATGTCAGCGAAATCAAAACCAAATTAAACAGTAATAAACACTGTTACATCATTTCATGTAATTTATTAACACAAACGTTATACTATTTGTAAAAAATACCCAAACAAAAACAAAAAGCAATACAAAAAATTTAAAAAACAAAGTTTAATGTAATTAGGGGAGGTTTAATGTGCCAATTTAAAAACGAAAGTCGGGTTATGATTTTTAATTGATTTTTGAAAGCTTTAATTAAACATATAAATGCTAATTTCTTCAAAGATATTTATCACAACTTTATAAAACTACTATTGTTTTGAAGTAGAATTTTTTCTCTTTAAGAATATTATTTTTAATAGTTTGTACTCACGTTTGATGACCTTCCACCTCTTTTCAAAGATTTTATCATGGAGATCTCTGGCCGGATTTTCTGTGTTTTGGTGTTTCTTTTGATGTATCTTTTCCGACCCCTTGGTGGGCTCTGGGTCTTGAAACTTTTTGTGGATGTTCTTTTTGTTGTTTTGTATTTGAGGTCCAAATTTGGTGAGAATCCCATCACTTTTTGCATGATTTCCTGGGTTTTAATCAAGAGCTCTTTGAATACGTTGGATGGTCCACAGTTTCAAAACATTAATAGAAGTTAGAATGCACGATAGCTATCTTTGTTGGTTCGGCAGATACGTCATAGTGGAGGAGGTGCTATGCGCGCAGCACAAAATATTAATTAAAAAATTTTAGATTAAATTTTAAAATTTGGGCTTTGAGGACCATTAGCCAGTCACCTGTGTGCCAAATTTCATGGTTGTAAATGCTATAGATTCGTCTGTACACCGCACGCACACACACAAACACTTCCTTTTATAACAGTAAGAGATTCACAAACAAAAGTATTTTGAAATAATTAACATAATAAAAATTTATTTGAATTTATATTCTATGAAATGATCATCTAAAATATTTGCAGCACTTCCAAATTGAAAAAGCTATTCAAAAACGGATTATAGACTGAAGCTCAAAACAGAATATGGGTACCTTATACGGACACACAAGTGATTTCTGCAAATCACGATGGATTTTGATAATTACCGGTCGAGGTATTGTGATGCTCCATATGAATTGGACTTACCCTTATTTACACGTGTTCTTACTATTCACCTGATACTAAACGGTGAACCTGTTTTCTATATAAGCCTTTAAAAATTTTGAGTTCTCTTCTATTTTTTTCAGTGGTTTGAAGAAAATAAAATCAATGAATGCTTCTGGTAATAGACACCAGATCTGGAAAATATAATGCTGTAAAGTCAGTTGAAGTAGTTTGGAGGACTTCACACATTAAACAAAATATGAAGCAAAATAAACTTCCTTCAATAGCTTTTACTTCTTATCGGTATAATAATTTCTTTTCCTTCAGAGGAAATAAAAGAAAAGTAGGTAATTTTTGGTTACAGCTAGGATTTTAGAAAACAGTTTTCTGCTTAGAGTCTTTCCAATCGTTTAATCGAAACGAAAAAAGCACATTCCAATCCCAAGCATCCCAAACAACGATTTTTCCCCATTTAAATGCCCCAAACACCACAGTCCTGATCTGTTATTTGCCCTTCAGCTATCGCAGTCCAGTTGTTTCTGGATCGGGAAAAACCGGACAATTTCCCCTGAAAAAGAGGAAACCTCCTCTTCGAATCGAACGGTTGCAATAACAGGCACTTCAATCTTCCGCAATGTCTAATAACACAGTACGGCATCTAGGACTGACACTAGGAATCCCCATTGTTACTTTTGCGCAGGGATATAAATCAGGACCTCCCTCTTCTATCGGCTATTTTCAGCCAATGATAGGCGAGGAAATGGTAGGCGATTTTCAGATCACTGTAACTGGTGGTTTTCCTATCGAGAGAAGATAGCTGGCTTCAAAGGGAGGAAACGGAGGCATTTTTCTATTCTTATCAATGTAAATAGTCTTAGATATAAAACTTACAGAGCATATATATTCATCGCGACCATTTCGGATAGCTATCACCATAGAAATATTAAAATGGTTACTATGGCCCAAAACTTTTCGTTCGCTACTTACGGTACTGTTAAATTGATCCATGATTTGCAAGGATAAACATTTGTTATTGTACTGTTGAATTATTTCTTAATTTACTAACTGGATAAGCACTTTTTAACCATTATATCACCGTAGAAATATTAAAATGGTTACTATTGTCCAAAACTTTTGATTCGATACTTACGATACGCTAAATTGAGTTATAATTTGCAAGGATAAACTTTTATTATTGTACTGTTGAATTATTTCTTAATTTACCAAATTGATAAGCAGTTTTCAAGCGTAGTGCTTCAAGAATGGCACTGGTGTACCTTATGGATGGTGGAACAGTTTTAACCGTGTAATATTTATTTCATTTCAACAGTTTAGTTTCGAACTTTTCTTATGAGAGTTCACAGATAATTTCAAGTAATATCCTAGTAAATAATTTTGAGTATTATTTTTTATTGCAAAGTATCGGAAGAAAATTGTTTCAAAATGATTTATCCAAACTTCAATTCGGTGCAAAAAGGGTTGGCAATTGCTATTATTTTTCGTAACTCAATCAAAACTGCATCTATTTTTTAATAAATTGATCAAAAAACATAAAATAATTCGTGGTGTGCCGCAGAATTTCAATCATTAATGTGTGCCATGAAATTAAAAAGGTTAGAAATCGCTGAAATAGAAAATTTTAGTGTGATGAAAAATGTCAAACACACATGATACAGTGAATTAGGCATACCTTAAGTTCTGTAACTAGCAATTTCACTGAAAAATAATTTGGTGAGTTTCGTTAAATAAACTTAAACGAGGTAAAACATATGGGGGCCGAAATAATTGAGAAGTTTCTGATCAAATCCCTATTGTGGGAAAAACTTGTGTATAGCCTTCCTAAAGATGAAGCTAAAAGTTTTTTCAAATCAGACAATATTTTCCTTTCGAGCATCATGATTAAAATTAGAGATATTTCCAAAATTTACCCATTTTTACACATTGTTTTAGAAGTACCTAATAGAAGTATCCCTAGTATGAAAAGTCGCCTCTAGTATGTATAAATATATTGCAGAAAACGTTTTGAAAATTGGATATTTGCTTGCATGCAGGTAATCAAAAAACTATTCGAAATCTCACAAAACCACCCTGTCACTTTGTTCTTCACATCTATTTACTTACATTTTTTACGACGTGAGATTCGGTTTGTGACAAAGCATTTGACTTGAGTAATGTCAGTTACATACACTGATGAAGTTGAAAAAGGTTACAGATTTTTTCAGATCGGTTCTTCACATTCATTCACTTCCATTTTGTGGATTTGCAACAAAACACTTGGCTTTTGTAACATAATGTCAGTCACATACTTCTGAGAAATCAGAAAAAGTCCATTTGAATATGTGAAACGAACTACCCTTATTCTCAAAGATAGCATGGGATAGGAAGTGAGTGATTAGTACATAGACAAGACGACTAAACAAACTGAAGAGATTAATAAATAACAATTATACTCAATGATTGTTACTTTCTACCAGAGGTGATATTTTGTAGGTTTTTTGTAGTTACATCTTCTAGTAAATTTTCATAGATAGATCGGCATTATGTTCGGTGAATTTCCGCCAAATTCGGGAGCAAGTAAAATGAGCGGCTTCTATATGTAGTTTAGTGTGGATCTCACAACAACAGAGGTGATATGTTTTTTGTAGAGGAAATCCGAATCCCCTTTTGCTTAAAATGCAAGTATTATAAAATAGAAAGTTAATCAATAGTAGGCAATCTCAAAAACAACTTTACCTACTTTTAATAATCGCGTGTGCTTTTACGACGGCGGATCCTAAATGAAAAAAATATTTCTAGTATCATATGCTGCTTTTGCCTTTTAAAACCGAATAATGTATCATTTCACCAAATAAAAAAAAATCATCCACAAAACACTGACAAAGTGAAAAAGTAATGCAAAATGTAATTTCAGAAAAAATTACGATGTATTTTATTTGATAAAATATGATTTAAGAATTTCAATCAAATAACAATTTCTAAAAAGCCGGGCATGTCGCTGTGTACACAAAATAAGTTAAATAATCCTTTTTTCTCTTAAGTGAAGTATACCAAAAAATATTGTGCATTTAAAAAAGCTTTTGTAGCAATCGAAAAAATGAATATTTTTAACCCATATACACTTTTTATTAAAGTACACCATGTTTTCTACTCTAGTGGCGTCAGATGCTATATTTCTGAGAAAATTCTTAATTTCATAAAAAATATCTTATACTTTAGCTTTGATTGTTTAAAATCATATTTTAAAAGCAAGCCGACAATAGAATTTATATTGAATGAATAAATAACTAAATTGCCTCAGAAAAATGTAAATCAAAGTATTAATGACAAAATATGAAATTCCAACAGAAAGTAATTCGTGCGAACTATGAGATTAGCATATCCTGCGTCGAAAGTTGTTTACACAAAAGAATGAATATTTAAATAATTTCACTCAGTGATAAATCAAATATTTAATTTTTTATTATAATAATTAAATTGCTCTTTTTAAAATGTTTAATAAATTCATAATTAATTCTGAGTTTCAGGTGATAAATCATTATATCAGCATTAAAATATTAATATCAGTAATAAGTAGTTAAGTTTGAAATACTCTTCAGTGTTTACAATTTTTTCAAAAGAAAAATGAGACATAAGATTCGTGCTTACTAAATTGATGATTTTACCATCCAATAGGATTTCTTATCCACACGTTTTTGTTTGAATTTGATTCTTTTAAAATAATCATATAATTTATGCTTTTACAAGATTGGCTTTTACAAATGTATGAAAATCAGTTCCAAATTAAACGATTTGAAGACATTTAATTCTTTCAAAGACGGTACAACGCCTGGAGTTCTACCAACTAGGTATATAAATACAAAAAACGTATATAAATTAATTAAGAGTGTTTAATATACATAAATACGCAAGGTATATTACGGTTTCTATTGTATTCAAGGTATATAAATTCTAATATATATAAATATTCAAGGTATATTCTATTGTATGTAAATATTCAGGTATATTAATTCTAATGTATATAAATATTCAGGTATATTAATTCTAATGTATATAAATATTCAGGTATATTAATTCTAATGTATATAATTTCTAATGCATTTGACCATTCTTTCACTGATATGCTGATGTTTATGAGTACTTTGCTGCATATAAATGGCACCTAAACGACTAACATAAAGAGCTAACTTCTTAAAACTAAACTACACAACTATAAAACTTCACATTTCTTGTTTGTTTTTATATATATTTATATATATATATATATATATCTTATCATTTCACTCCAGCCATAATTTTTTGGATATGCATTTAGTCCCTAAGTTCAGAGCCTTAGCGCTACCACTTATAATAAATTAAAAGTAATTCCATAAAACACTCTGCTACGTCAAAACTCATATAAAATATACAAAATCCTGATAACTCCAGAAATAAAATGCACTCTTCCTGAAATGAAACACTACCCTTTATAAATGATGGACAGTCTTCCGGTTAAAAGATGAACAAGCAGAAACCGCTCCCTCCAATACATCTTGTGATTATTACCCTGTTGATGCTACCTCTCAAGATAAGCTATTCTTTCGGAAAGGGGATATAAATGACAAGATTTATTTTAATATACAGACCGCTAACTTGGAAATGGTCGAGCGCAAATTGCTCCTCCGCTCAATGTGATAGATCTCTTGGGGTTACAACTATCTTTATCAGTGTTCTTTGTAACTGCCATATCAGGAATTTTCTACATCATGTTAAATAACGACCGTCGGCACTTAAAAGGTTTCGTGGGATTTCGTAAGTAGGAAATCACTTAAAGATATGCAGTGCTTTTACCGCAATCAGCGTGTGTGGAATGAGTTTCCAAAATTTTGGAGTCCGTAGATTGACAACCGAGTACTATAGTGAAGTTTCTTGAAAATAGGTATTTGGATGTTTGGATTATGTGAAATATTTTAGCTGTAGTTTATGTTTCAAAGAAAATATTATTATGTGTGTTAAGTGAGTTACCTGCAAACTCTGATTTTCCCCTATACTCATTTTTATATCAGATCTTGTACCATGTATAAAGTATTTGAACACATGATCGGTCATCGGTAGCCTCGGAAGAGAAGCGGGTTGATGACCAGAGGGTTACGAGTTAAAAACTCGGCCCAACTAAAGACCCTCGTCTACGTGGGGGCTGGTACACGTTAAATCTGTCGTGACCTCAAATGTCCTCACGGTAGCATAGTGTGGAAGTTTGAAGAATGAGGTGCCAGCTCAGGTGTTGACCTCATCACCTGACCATGGTTCAAAATTACGAGGTATTGTCCTCGATCTTTCTCTTTGGGATGGATCGCTTACCCTCGCCACTAACCCGTTGTGTTGCTCCAGTGCGACGTTAATTCAACTATCAACTACCTTGAACACATGATCTATTTTAAAGAACAATTTAGTTTGTAGGAATATATATTTAAAATATTTTTTGTTGAGATAATTTCTGTCTTTTGCAAAGGATAGCATTAATAAAGATGATTAAAACAATGAAATTGTGAAAATTATTCTGAGCGTATATTTGAGATTATTTCTAACTTCTTCGACCATGATACATTAATATTTTATGTACAAAATAATCACGTTAATAGCTTAAGTGAGCTTAGGAAATGTCACTTAAAATAAAAAAGGTATGACCATTAAAAGTAATAAAAACCATGCTGAAGAAAAATGCCTCTTCCGATTTAGAACACCACGAAACCTTTCAGAAATTTATAGTAGGGATCGTATAAAACATTTTGTCGTCTTTGGACACATTGGAAAAATGATATATTTTTGTAAGTGTTGCGTCATAAAAGAGGGAGACTGTTCAGTCAAACAATTTTCTTTTCTCTGTCAAAACTTGACCGATTTTCACCGAACTTTAATTTTTTATATTGATTTGACATTTAAGGATACTAATAGAGATATAGCAGTTATGTGAGCACCTTTCTGAGTTTAGCAGAGGAACAATTATGGATTATCGAGACAGTGGATTATACTCTTGAGTTTATGTTGGACTAAATCAAGCTATAGTGATACAAATACGAAATCGGTAGGTACGGGAGATCGAACTGACCGATGATAGCAATTGCAGCAGCCTCGTCACACCACTGAACAAGAAGACAGACATCTTGTTGCAGATGTTTTAGTACGGATCGGTACTACAACATCTATTGCAGTAGTGATACGTAGGCTTCAACAACAGTCTGTTGAAGTCTTAAAAATGCAATGCCAGTCCAGTGATGATAGTTGGGATACCAAGAATGAAAGGAAGGAAAAGACCATGTTTTGTGGGTTTTTGATTTGTACAAGGAGTAAATTTCTATGTGGTGATCATTATTTGTTGGGGCGATCTGCTCGCAATCCTCCTCTGCTAGCACAAATCAGCTCCTTTCCACATAAACTAACATGGGATAGTTTAAACTGCAAGCTAATGAAATCATCCTTTTGCGCCAATTCAGAAAAAAGTAAAATTACATGTCAGCTAATTCTATCCCTATTAAAACTTAAAATTTTAGTCTAAAACTTCAGATATATTCAAGTTTTACTGTTTACTAAACTGATACTATAAAAAGAATTGTAGATGTATCGATCGCACATGTTTTTAACCGTTACTACAAGCTATATATAAAAAGATTGCTGTAGCAAGAGTAGAGGCATCGTTGTTAGAAAATAACACACATATCTGAATTCCCTTTTCCATTCTAATTAGCAGTTTCTAGAGGTCATCGAGGAACAACTTGACCTTACCATAATTTATTGACAAGGCATTGATTGCTTATTTTTACAAAACCCATATACTACCAATCACACATTCAGTACCTTTACTGGTGATGAAAATGAAATATTATTCAGTTGGCGACAATCCGGTGCTCAATTCCGTAGGGAATGATTTTAACTTGGAATTTAATAAAATATGACATACTTCTACTGCCAAGGTATGAAAATATTGCATTGCAATATAGAAATTGCAATTACACAATAAACTGAACGAGATGGAGAATTTTCAGTCGTATTTGAATTCAGCACTCCCCCAACAGAAATTAATCACGAAAACCTTATTTCACCCATGTTATGAAAAAGTTTAAGATCGTTGGTCAGTGTTATTAGCTGAGATATGAGCTGTTTAGTGATGGATCGACCACTATCTGCGATAATGTCATATTCGGAAAGCGTCCAGGATTGTGGATGTCTACTCGAACCAAAAATGTTTACTAAGGCACATACTAAGCATTTCTTAAAACCTTCATACGAAACTCTTATCAGGTCTTAGACTATAAAGAGTTTTCGCGTCATTGAAGTATAATTTGTATTTTTAGAACATTTTATTTAAGGGTTACTAACTTTTAAAAACTAATTTAGTTACATAAGTTCTATGGCTCATATTGTGTGCGTTTTATTTTACTTTAAAGTCTGAATAAGGTAAGGTGCTTGCTCTGAACTTATCTGTCTGAAGTCTATTTTGTAAGCAAGAGCATTTCCATTCAACACCATATAATTCCTTAACTATATATTGCTTGAAATAAACATATGCCTTATAAGATAAGATAATGAAATTAGAATCCCAGTGGGTAATACGTTTTACAGCTCACTAACATAGCAACAAGGATGGATCTAAACTATTAAATTCCTAGTACTACATATGGACCATTGTTACTATTGAAAAGGACGATTACGTTAACAATTGTCCAAATTTTGCCAGATGTCTTTCCCATCAATTTCTAGCACTAATTAATTTCCCTGAAATTACGATTTTCCGCCTACGAATTTAATTACCAATAGGCATCAAGATATTATTCCTTTGCTCAACAGTAATATGTAAAATTCAGTCCGACAATGCTTGGTCTTAACAGTGATATTTTGAAGGATTATGACTGCCAGTCCATGTTACTAATGGTAAGTTATTAAAGCAAGGCGCAGAAATTATTCAAGGAATTAAACTCCTAATCCGTGTAGAGTTAGATTCCATTTTAATGTACAATATACTCATTAATTCAATCACTAATGTCGAAACTCGAGCCCTCCTGACAGATGAGCTTTTACAGTCATTCTCGTTTGAGCACGAATATTTCTCGTCTGGAACATTTAGGAAGAATGCTAACATGTGGACAGAACTTAAGCCTGGAATTTTATAATTGGGAAATTTGTATTCTTAAGCATATAACACGAAATATTCGTGAAAGTAGTGTTAATGTGAATTTAAATGTCGGGTTTAAGCATAAATGAATTACAGCTTTGCTATTGCACTTATGTGCCTACTAAGCTGAAATATACTATTTGGTAAATCTCTCTATCAGCAGAGGTAAGGTTCTTGATTTAGTAATTGAGATATTCATATTCAATGTTTCGTGCATCGATTGTAGGTTTATTGCACTAAAGTTAGAAGTGATCAAGGTTTTTGTAACCTTCTTATAACAACTTAGCCGGAAAATATTATCTTTAGCCAATATTAAAAGTTTGTAAAAATATGTTTAATTACAATATGTTTAAAATTGTTATCTCATCCTCTTGTGTGCTTTAGTCCTGATGATGGTGGACATTTAGCTCCAGCCAAATTTGCTACTGACCTTTTCTGTTAACCTTAATAGTCATTCTTTTAAGCTTTTAATGTCTGACTACGAGTTTGTATTGTTACATCTGTTTACATTATATGTACATTTGATTTCCAACTAAAATTCTATCGATGTTATCTGGAATGTCTTGGTCATTGAGTAATTCAGACACTTGATGGTTTGTTAATATTTTGCAATGATAAAAAAGTGTCTACATATCAGAGTTCATTGCATGAATTTTTAAATTTCGAAATTGTGATAAAAGTTGAAAGAAAATTGTGAAAACATATTTTTACAGTAACAGATTTCATTACTTTCATTACTATGGTAAGTTGAATATTTATTTAAGTAATATGTATACAAAACTAATTAAAATGTTTAATTGATTTAAGGAGTATTGAGATCAAATAGTTTAATACTTAGACAGAAATAATCATGCTTATAATAGTCATTAATATAAATGTAGTAAGTCGAAAAATATGTTTCTATAAAAAATAAGCATTATCTTTAATTCGTTCGAATTTTGATGAAATATAGCACATATAAATAACATAAAAGTGTATGCATATAATAACATATATGCATACACTACATCGTGATATAATAACACATATCACGATGTATATGATATAATTTAATGAAATTTCATATGGTATGTATCATATATTATTATGAAATAAATACTGCAAATTAGGATTACAAAATATCATAAGATGCATTATCATATATTTTATTTTCAGACACCTTAAGTTTTTTAAACTGATTCTAACAATTATTTATTTGTCAAGTTAGATTGAATGCTTGACTCTCACTTTTGTACTTCAATTCCAATAAGGTTTTAATTTAAGAAAATCATGTTTTCTATTCTTGTATTTGTGTCTCACTGACTGGAATTTCACTCCCACGATTAAGATTCAGAATGCATTCTAGGTGAGTATTTACAGTTTGAAACTTTTACCAAAATGCAATACCATACATAAGTTAAATACTTTCCTTCCAAGTCCAATTTATTATGTTTGTATTCCTGAATAACTTCAATGTACAAATCCCTTTCTCTGCCCAATTTTATTCCAATTTCATTAAACTTATTACAAGAATTGAGTTAAGAAACTGCTAAAGTAATTAAAAAACTTTCCCAACTATGCATAATGAACTGAGCAACTGACATTAATCAGTCCTTTAAATTACTTGAAATTAGATTCTACGCTTTATAACGAAGTGTATCAGAGAGTGTTATTAATTTTATTGATTTATAGTACACCCTAATGACCTGACTTAAGTTAAGACGGGTTACGATTAATTGTTTTGAAGTTTCTTAGTTCGTACAGTAGCTAGGTGTGCATAAATTCTGTAAAACTTGATTAAAAATGTGCAATCAAAAGGTACCTGGAGTTTCAAAAATCGCAATCAAGATAGAAAAGCAACGTGTGCTGAATTTTGAGAGGAAAGTAATTAACTACTTAAAATTTTTGGTTACAATATCTCAAACAAATAGTGATTTCAGTAAATTATTTATTTTAAGAATTATAAATCTTCAGGTGTACATTCCTCGGAATTGCAAAATCATTTCTGTTTTATTTCTTCGAAGCTCAGTAGGGCTTCAGTTGCTTTAACACATTTTTACTACACCTTGCATAACAAAATTGATTCGCCCTTTTCAGTTTGTTGCATTGATCTTAACGTCTCCATGCATATAATCAGGAACTGTAAACTATTTCTTGTTAAACCTTTAACCCTTCAAGAGGTTTCGACGAGAGATCTCCATCAAGATCTGACCAATTTTGCTAATGAAGTATCTCGTCATCAATATATTTCATTTTATGATTTTTTATGATAACGATATCATGATTCGGTTAGTTTTTTTTCAAATGACGAGATATATCGTCCATTAAGATCTGATCAATTTGGCTTATGACAAGATACCTCATCGAGACAACCACCAGGAGGGTTAAAAATATGTCTAACATTATTTGCTACAAATAGATTTTTTAAATTGTATATTCCTTTCTTGGAGTCTGATATGTTTTTAAGATTTCAATTCGATACGCAATCTGCTTTAATGATGGGTTTTGTTGTTTTATCTCTTATCTAACTGTATTTATGTGTCCTTTTCTTGCAATTTTTGGATTATATATTTATTGTTCGCCGTAATTGGATATTTTTCCATAGAGAATCAACAATTAAATAAATAAATTCGGAAAGTTGAGTACCAGTGTTAGTTATTTCCATTTGAATTTTGATTTTTGTCACTGTCAAATAAATTTAATTACCCACTGTTGTAAGGGTTCCAAATATTTCGTTTTGTTGTCTCTCTTCCATAATCTAAGTAATAGGAGCTTTTCAATGCCAAAAAGCTTGAAGAGCTTGATTTGAATTAACAGAAGCAATATTGTTATCACATTTCCTGAAAATTACCGATTCCGAGTTTCCAATTTTCCACAGCAATTTCTAAAGCATATTTTAACAAAATATTGCATTTGAAACTGAACTGAAAATTCTCATCGAACTTAGTTTAATGCATCTTACTAACTGCTATTAATTTTGTCGATTCGTTTAAATGCGTTTGATTTGAGCTGTGAAACTACAAAATACTGTTTAAATAATCCTCGGAAGAGCTTGCCGCCTTAATGAAATTATCTCTCAATCTGTAGACATAAGGCAATGAGAAATCTGGAAGAGAGAAATCTGAGCAGAAAAGAAAATGTGCAAAAGCGAAAATAGGTTTAGACCTCAAAAAATAAAGAATCGCTGTCAATAAATAAGTTTGATGCAATTGAAGTGAAAATCCAGAAGCTAAGTGTGATAACACAATTATGGTATGAACTTTTTCCATGTACTTGTATTGGAAATAAGTATTTACCCCAGTAGGAAGAATAGTCGCGGAAAAAACAAACCGCTTCTCTTCATTCGAATTATTTTAACAGTAGAGCAAATTCAAAGATGAAATTTGACAGGGAATAACGTATTCTATAAATTCGTATGCATAAAATTTGCATAAGGAGCCGTCTTAAAAAAATTAAGCACCAACTTCATAATTTTCAATAGCAACTCCCTATTTCGATGCCTTAATCAGATTCTACATCGTCAAATTAATCTAAATATAAAATTTCATGAATTTACTACCGTTTAACCGGAGATAATCTTTGTTGTTTTTGCCCTTTTCAGGGATCATCTCCACATTCAAAGTCGCAAATCTTAGATAGCGATTATTCGTCGTTAATCAGCAATTGTTCATTTGATACTTTATTGAAAGAAGTCTTACCAAAGAACCTTAGAAGAAAGGTTTATTCTTTATATATGCTTTATCAAATACAAAGGTATGCTTTATCAAATATTAAAATTTCTGAGATTTGCTCTTATTTAAACAGCAGTTTAAACAATATTTTGACAAAATAACAGTTAACAACTGTTATCGAAACATTTAACAGTTTGTAACTGTTGTGAAAAAATATTCTATAACTGCAATTGCTCTAGCAGTTAAAATTACCTGTTTACGACGATTTCCAAGTCAATAACAATTATTATGTTTAGTTGTTAACTGTTTGTACCACTTGCTCATAACAAAATTGTTAATATTAACATCTAATAGTATCTGTTATCACAAATTAGCAATAAACGGTTAACATTGTTTTCGTTAAATAACACTTTTGTTAATTTTTTCATCTTTTGGATGCTCCTAAAATCACCGTAGTGACCGTTTAAGTGTAGCGCAAAAACTATTCAGAAGAAAGAAATGAAATTTTTTAAGATAATATTAAAAGGTCTTTTCTGAATAGGATACTGCCAAAATTTATCAAAGTTCCTATTCATATTTTTTTCGAATATTAATTTAATAATTAATATTGCAAATTAAAAATTATTTAAAAACTAAAACATTATGTATATTTTGTTTGGATACCTTTAAAACTTGATATGTGAAGTTAAATTATGATATAGATTCGAAATTTTGTGTCAAAATAGGGGTTGCCATTGGAAGTTATGAAGTTGGTGCTTAATTCAATAGAAATACGACTCCTTATGCAAGTTTGATGTATAAGAATTTATAAAAGACGTTATTCCCTGTCGAATCCCATCTTTGAATTTGCTCTACTGTTAAAATTATTCGAATGAAGAGAGGCGGTCCGTTTTTTCTTTCCTGCGACTTCAAATGAAAAGCTATTTTATGATTTTAGATTCATTTTATTCCATTTAGCAGAATGAAATCTGCTTATCCTTACTTCCATCAATCATAAATTGATGTAAATAAGGCCATGAAAAGTAAATAACGAATTTCCCATTAACTGATATAAGTAGAAATATCTGCTCAGGTAATATGCGCAGGTATTCTGGTATTTAATACATCATCATTTTAATTTCAGCTTATTCAAAGAAATTTTAGTAGTAAATGCCTTGATTTTAAAAAAAGTTTTGTAAAGTAAGAAAATTAATGTACCATAAAAACACAGAAAATAAATATATAATCTTTCCAAGAATAGCCTTTAAAGCAGAAACTTTTCGTTCAGATGCATTTTGATCATAAAAGCAGGAATTAAAATGAAAGAGCTAATGGATTACAAAAAATATCTTTTAATGGTCTGTAAGTCTTAAGTTTTTATTTTTCCACCATTCTGGGTTTAATCTTGTTTTTCATGCCAATCCACTGTGTTTAATCACGCAGAAATTACACACACAAATATTACTTTACTTAATGAACCTAAGCGGCCCGAAATAGTAGTTAAGAGCTGAGCACTTAAAGTATTCGTTTCGTCTTTCCGCTTCCGCTTGTTGTGTTTATGCTTAAATACTCGTAGTTTCAAAGCATTATGTATGTTTGTTCAGATACGGGAATAGGAAATAAATCTGTTTCGAGGTTTCTGATATTTGAATCTTCGTTATTCGTTGATAGGTAACGAAATTGTGGATAGCTTGTACTTGATATGTTTACGCATACTGCTATTAATATGAATCATACTATGTCAGAAAATAAGGTACAGATGTATCTAGCGCCTCGTCTGGTGGCGCTTTTGGCGTGTTTTTTGGAGCACTTTGAGTAGCGAGAAATGGCAGGTGAAGGTAACCCATCTTTATTAAGGTTATTCCCGTTTTTATGACAACCTCGGCAAGCGGAAAGATTTATGAAGATATTATAATTTTTAAAGATAAAAAAATATTTTTTCTAAAATTTATTTCCTTGGCGACATAAAAAGTGTGCCAAAAAACGCGTCAAGAGCGTTGCAACCAGACGAGGCGCTAGATAAATCTGCATCAAAAATAATTTAATTTTACTACAAGATCACTGCGTAACATAT
This sequence comes from Meta bourneti, assembly GCA_933210815.1. Classification (NCBI taxonomy): domain Eukaryota; kingdom Metazoa; phylum Arthropoda; class Arachnida; order Araneae; family Tetragnathidae; genus Meta; species Meta bourneti. The sequence continues at coordinate 50,752,308 of OW119923.1, forward strand.
GCGTTAAAGTGTCTTAACCCTTCTGGTGGTTGTATTGACGAGATATCTCGCCATTAGAAGAAAACTGACCATATCTTGATGAACGAGATATCTCGTCATTTGAAGAAAATTGACGAAGTCTTGATCTTGTTATAAAAAATCAACAAAATCTTGATGGCGAGATATCTCGCCATTAGCACAATTTATGGACGCGATATTTCGTCGAAACCAATTGGAGGTTAATCGCTTATATCTATTGATGACAGTGTTGTACTCACAATTGATACTTCATGTAAGTGCATAACTTATGAATATCAGCATCATATGCACCCTTTACACCTTCAATGAAACAAAAGTAATCAAAAATATACAGAAGACTTTTGTTTACTTCTGACAAGTGTTAATTCTTGCTTCCAATAATAATGCATAACGAAATGTGTGCACCTCACCCGTGTTATCCTTTACATCTTAACGTCCACTTCCAGTTGCATAGCTCTCACTTGTTCAAAGCAATTCCGTAGTTTCTTTTCTGTGCTGATTTCGGTCTTACGGATTTCTTTCTTGACTTTTGTGATCAGACTGCTGAAGTAGCGAGTTCTTTTATATTTTAGTTTTGGCAGTGTTATGGCAGCTCTCATTGTAGAAATCAAGCATTGGACATAGTTGTAAACAGTGCGTTTCCTGTTATCTTTAAGAGATGGAAACAAAATCATAGTAAGACAGATACTACAGATTTTAGTGCAGCATGCCATTTCAACCATATGTGTAACACGTTAGAACGAACTATTACCATTACCACACTTTGGAAAGGACCGCTGTATTGCAAATGGTAGAATCGTGGGTTAGCAATCGGAAGGTTGCGAATTCAAAATTCGATTCAACCATAGACCGTAGTCTGCATGGGGTTGGTGAATTTAAAATCTGTCGTGGCCTCACGTTTGTGTGGTTTAGAAGTTTGGAGAGTGGGGTGCCAGTTCTAGTGTTGACCTCGTCATCTGACGTGGCTCAAAATTACGAGATATTATCCTCGGATGTTTCGTTTCGGGAATCATCCCGGACCTCTGCCAATAGACCGTTGTGTTGCTTCAGTGCGATGGACGTAAATTCAACTATCTATCACACTGTGTACTTGGGTCGTTAACACAATGCTCGAATGCATAAACCTTGTTGGTCATATATCGCAGGCAGTTAATTGCTCGTAACTAAAAGGAACAAAATACGTCAGCACACAGTTTTCTTAAAAGCATGTATTACCATGGATACATGGAATTGTTTTCGGACTTATAGGGCCCATAATTTTCAAAATTCTATCTTTGCAAAATCACAAGGTTTGGGTGATTCGTATATAGTAGGCTAACTTGTCCATCCTGCATAATCAAAATTTGAATAGATTGTTCTGTATTGGGTTAAATGTTTTCTACACTAATATAGTTAGGCATTTGGTATTTTTGATTATAGCCACACTGGAGCAACACAACGGGTTATTTAATCTAGTTGGGATTTACGGTACAAGACTGTACCGGTACTTTTCTATGAATATTGAATCAAAGAAAGCGTTGACTGATTTCAGGGACAAATGAAACGACAAAATGTCAAAGAAACTGAATTCTATCAAAACTCAGTTATCGAAATTCTTAAACCTTTTGCCTTTTGACTCAGATTATATTATAAAATAACTGTCTTTTAGATTATAATTTGTTTTTTTTTTACGCAAATGTGAGGTATGTCGTTCAATTTACGTCGCTCTGGATTGACGCAATGGACGATTGGTGACGATCCGGGATCAATCCCAAAAGAAATTATCCGAGGACAATGATCCGTAGCAATTGTATTTAGGTGCCGAAAACTTATACTATAGTTTACTTATTTTTATACCAATGTGGCATACAAAGTTGAACGGCTATTTGGATCAAGAATAAAATTCTACAGCTTTTAAGCTCTTATTGTATCAGCCATTTGATTCACAACTGCGTAAAATGCAGTTCCATCTGTAAATCAATAAAATATTTTTACTGTATTCCATTCCAGAGCTAAATATGTGCACACTTTGAACCTTTTTCTTCGAAACGGCTGTTAAGCTTTTCGTCTCCCATTAATTCCCAAGAAAGCTTCTTAATCACAGTTTTGAAAACAAAAAACATACTTTTTAATTTTTATCAGGCAGATCTTGGTAACCATAGCAACTATAGGATTAAGTCTGAAACTGTGGGACAAATTAAGACATTTTCTATAATCAACCGCCTAGATAATCTCAGGCCGTTAGCAGCCGCTTTCAAGATAAAGGCAATCACTGAATGCGTTCACGTCCCCAAATTAAAACGAAGGAATTAAAGAGAAATCTGCCTCTGAAACAGGATCGTTAGTATTCTTCTAATAAAGTAAACAGAGTAAATAGAGAGGATTTCACGATAATCTTTATCAGGAAATAGAAATAGATAATTTTTTACTGCATCTGACTAATATGCTTCAAACGCATAAAAGTCCCTGGAAAACTCAAACACTACGTAAAATTCATTTTTTCACTGATAATGTAGTATCTTTTCAATTGTTAACAAAAATAATCATCAATTTATTCTCATTCGCTTTGATGCATAAAATAAAAGGATATCGTCACATATCGTCGGCTAAGAGCAGAAAATCATTTAGTGACATTTTTAGGAAATGCGCTATTTGACAACAAATGCTTGTTTTCATGATGTTTAGAAATGCATTGTCACATTGTAATTTGTTTGAACTAAAATATAATACTGGCAAAATGCGCATATTTTTTTTTATTTTTAATCGAAAAACTAAATTTAGTCTTTTTTCTGCTATATTATAAACTTTTTTTCAGTTAATGGGTTTCTGCACTAAGCTGACGATATATCATCAACTTACAAGTGAAACACACTAAGTCAAAAATTTTGATATGCGAGTTTTTTAGTTTCTAGATCTGAATGTTAAATCTATACTGTCCACTGAGTCATTTTTTCTTTGGCTGTAGATTTTTTTCTTTGGTAGCAGTTGAATTAACGTCACACTGGACCCATACAAGGGGCTATTGGCGATGACTCAGAATCAATCCCGAAGGGAACGATCCGAGGACAACACCTTGAAACTTTGAACCACGATTAGAAGACAAGGTCAACACCTAGAGATTTTTCCTTGAGAAACATGAGTATAATGATTAGAATTACTCAGAACTAGGTTTGTTGACTTAGTGTGTTTCACATGTTAGAGTCGACTGTATATAATTTAAACGCCTATGTATATGTGAGGAAAGAGAAGCAAAGCCCCCATTCTTCTATGAACACACAATCGTTTTCGCATTCCGAAAGCGATCTTCTAATTGGTTGGAGTTCCATGGCGTTCTGGTCTCGATGGAAACGCTAAAAGCAGAATGGGAAAAAATTAATTCTAACTTGAGAACATCGGATTTTTCCTTGTAGTAGGCAGACCATGTTTGTTATCGATTTTGTAAATATTCCATCTGTTATATATTTCATCTCATCATCGTTAATAGTTTTTTGAAATGCGAATACATTCTTAACTGAAAATTATACGACTGCATTGGTCCCAAGTTGAGGCAGTTTCGTGTGGAATGCCAAATCAGGTGTACGGTGGAATGCGAGCTCAGGCATTAACCTCGTCATCCAACTATGATTCAAAAATACGAGGTGTTCTCGGATTTTTCCCTTCGAAATTGATCCCGAACCGTCAGCAATAGTGTGTCGATCCAGTGCAACGTAAATTCAACAACCACTAATGTGCATGGCACAGAAATCGACATTATTTGTGTTCTTGAGAATGGCGTATATAAACGGTATCGTTCAATCGTCAATTTCGCCGATTAGTTTAAATATGCTTGATTTGAGTAGCATAATAATTCTAAAACTACACCGAAGAGGTCACCTCTAATGAAATATTTAGCAGACTAATTACAGAAACAATGAAATATCTGGAAGATAGAAATATGAGCGACGCGATAATAGGTTTAGAGTCATAAATCGCCTTTGAGAGAGAGAGAGAACAAGGGAATACGATGAAGCTGAGGTAGATATTCAGAAGCTAATTGGGGTAACATGACCGAGGTATGAACTTTTTGTACTTTATTGTTAGTAAGAATTAACAACAATAAGAAGCACATGAAATGTTGTGTGTGTCATATTTTTTTCTAATTTCATTTCATTTGAAGGTATAAAATGTGAATATTAATCCTAATGAATATAAATAGATTTAAATAAGATATGAAGTTTATCTTATTAAATCTATAACAATGGTATAGGATAGCTCTCAATATATATTGATAATTAAGAAACAAACGCAGATGCTATACGTCGTGTCTACTAGTTTTTATAACAGTATGAAATGTTTGCTAAACACACTTATTTCACAGTACGAAATGCTTGCTAAAAATAGGAAAGGGTAAAACAATTTTATACAAATAAAATATTATAAAGATACAAGTATTTTCAAATCAAAATGTTCAAAGCAATCCGAATTTTTAAAGCAAATATTTTTCTATCCGTGCTATTATAGGTTTGTAGAAGTATGCGGGGTGGTTTAAAATGCCGACGCAGTAAAATATCATGGTGAATAAATTGAGATGCAATGTGTTAATAAATCTGTTATTTGTTAATTCTGAGTTCTATTCTGTTAACTCACAAAGCACAGAACGGGATCGATTGACGTGTCCAAACATTTGGTCCGTCGATTCGCCGCAGAAAGGAATTTTACTAAGTAAAAGTATCAGCGCTTCTTTGTCTTCCGCGACGCGATCGTCGACGCCATTGCTGTGCCTCTCTTGTGAACTGCGACTACGCCGTAGTTCTTCGCTACTGACGCTTGGATACTTTCAACCGAGTTCCAGTTGGTTCATCGTGATGGCTCTTCTCAAGGTGCATTTGCGAAAAAAGACTGTTGAACGTTCGAATTTTCTCTTGTTGAAAACAAATATTGAACAAGAAATTTTGAACTGTGACATTTTCCAGGTCCAATTCTTCAAAGATGAGCTTGAAGTGACACGTAAGAGACTTATTGAACTTTATGATTCCATCTTTGAACTGATTAAAGAGACTGAATTAGATGCAATAGTCAAGGAGTTTCAAGAACTGAAACAAAACTTGAATAATCTGGCCGTTACTTTATTGCGTACGGAAAGAAAACTGAGTGAAAATACTCCCGAAATTAGTGCTCGTGAGTCTCGTCATGTTTTGAATCCGTACCATGAAGTTCGATTACCAACGCTAGAACTTCCAGTTTTCAGTGGTTCTATCGAACAGTGGATATCCTTTCGTGATTTGTTTAGAGCATCCGTTCATTCCAACAGACAACTTTCTGATGCGCAAAAGTTGCAATATTTGAAGGGTGCAGTCAAGGGTGATGCTTTGAAAATAATTCAGTCGATCCCATTAACTGATGCTAATTATAAAGTTGCATGGGATCTCTTGTCAGAACGCTTTTCAAACACCCGTGAACTTGTTTTTGCTCATATTCGAAAGCTGCTTTCTCAACAATTTGTGCAAACCGAAAGTGCTTCATCCCTTTTGAATTTGGTTGATGTTACAAGTGAATGCGTGCGTTCTCTTGAGGTGCTTGACCAAAAGATAGAGAACTTTGCCGACACCATTGTGATGTTCATAATTCAACAAAAACTAGATTCGTCAACAAGAGCCTGGTGGGAAAGATCGTTGAAAGATGACCGTGTTCCGTCCCTTAAAGAACTGCTGAGTTTCCTGAAAGATCATGCAAGAAGTCTTCAAGCTTCAAAAGAATCGGTGATTCCGCGGAAAGCTCAAAAGGTAACATCTTTGACTGCATCGTTTTCTACTTGTGAAATGTGCTGTTCAAATCACAAAATTTATAAGTGTTGCGAATTTCTGAAATTATCCGCAAACAAGAAATTTCAATTCGTGAAGAGCAAAAAATTGTGCTTTAATTGTTTGAATTCCAGCCATAGTGTGAATCAGTGCAAAACTAACCTAAGTGCAAGAAGTGTGGGAAAAGGCATCATACGCTTCTCCATTTCCAGTCGCCGAGCGAACGTTACAACTCCCCCAACTCTACAGGTCATGACCTCGGGCAATCCGACGGGGTCGAAGGAGAGGATCCTGACGAGCCAAATAGTTCTCCTTCGCGCCCACCCATCTCCTCCTACTCTTGTGTTTCTCGAGGAGAGCGACGAAGTCCTGAGTGTCAACAAACATTGCTCGCTACCGCAGTCGTTAAGATTCGCGACTCAAGCGGGTTCTTTCAAAATTGCAGAGCTCTGATTGATCCGGGTTCTCAAGCAAATTTCATCACAGATTCTTGTGTTCAAAAACTTGGTCTTTCACGTTCTCGAGCGAATGTTGATATTTCCTGTTTAGGAAAAACATCTTTGGGAAAATCGGAAGGGGAAGTGAATTTAGTGTTTACCCCTCATTTCAAACAGACTCCTGTATATATAGAAAAGGCACATGTTTTACGCAAAATCACTGGCTGCTTGCCCAATTATCAGTGTACCAAAGATTTTGCTCATATCAAAAACTTATTGTTAGCAGATCCTAATTTTAACAATCCTGGTTCAGTAGAACTTCTACTTGGAGTGACAGCTGCTTTACCACTGTTTACTGGACAAACAAGACTCAGCGGTGACAAAATGCCGTTTGCTGTAAACTCTGAACTTGGTTGGCTAATAGGTGGGCCAATTACAGTTCATCCAAATGTTCGAAATGAAAGAGTTGCAGTAAATTTTGTGGAAACAAACGTTGATGATGTGTTGAAAAAATTCTGGGAATTAGAGACTGTTCCCACTGCTAGCTTGCTCTCCAAAGAAGAAAAGCGTTGTGAGGAGCATTTCGTTAATACTCATGTTAGAGACGAAACTGGTCGTTTCGTTGTACGATTGCCATTCAAATCTTCTCCTTGTCAACTTGGCGACACCAGGGAAATGGCTATTAGGCGTTTCAAGAACATGGAACGCAGATTGTGTCACCATCCTTCCTATGAGCAGTACAAGGCTTTCATGACAGAATACCTTTCAAACAATCACATGGAGATTGTTCCTGAATCAGAGGTGTTGAAATCACCCTCCTCTTGTTTTTACATGCCACACCATGCAGTTTTCAAGGAATCAAGCACTACTACAAGGTTAAGAGTGGTGTTTGATGCTTCAGCGAAATCATCATACAACACATCCCTGAATGACATTCTCATGGTGGGTCCCAGGTGCCAGCAAGACCTAGTGCCCATTTTGCTGAGATTTCGTATGCATCAGATTGCGGTAACTGCTGATGTAGCCAAAATGTTTCGACAAATCAGAGTTCATCCAGAAGATGCAGATTTTCAGCGTATTGTGTGGAGAAATGATTCCAGCGAGCCAATTCGTGATTTCCGACTGACAACTGTCACCTACGGAACTGCATCTGCCCCATATCTTGCAACAAGAGCCATTCGGCAGCTGGCTATTGAAGAAAGGGACAATTATCCTTTAGCATCTAAGAGAGCATCTCAGGATTTTTATGTTGATGAGGAGGAGGCTTGTGAACTGTCTTCTCAACTTTTAATGATGATGAAAAACGGAGGTTTTGAGCTTCGCAAATGGGCTTCTGTTTGGACACGTCAATCGATCCCGTTCTGTGCTTTGTGAGTTAACAGAATAGAACTCAGAATTAACAAATAACAGATTTATTAACAAGTAACAACGGAGAGCGAAGCTGCGAGGTTGGTTCTCGGCAGGCAGTCCCCTCGCAAGTGACAGATAAACAAGAAAACAGGGGGTGGTTAAGCAGCTCCTTTGAACATAAACATGCAGGCGCGGTGACATCCCCGGGAGGTCGGGTTGTCCGTGCGCCATCTCGTAGGAAAATACTCAACACAATGTTTTTCAACACATTATCCTCTTATTTGCATAGCCACCAAGGAATATTGAATTTCTCGAAAAAAAGCAGTTTCATGTTTGCTAAATTTAATTTATCACATTTTTATTGCCCGACTCGTAATTTACAGTGCAAAGCCGATGACCTTCACACGCTCTATACACGTCATATTATTTGGTCATACGAATTGGAATTCTTCGCAGACTGTAATTTGATCGCATTCAAATAAATTCCTTTCATTATATCTCCGGGGTTCTCTCTCTGCTTATTATATTTTAGTTAATTTATTTTACTGTATCGACAGACTATTATTTGGATGTGTTGACGCTGAGTTCATCGAATCATCTAGATACTATTTGATCTCATTGAAATGTGTTTCGTTCTTTGTGTATACAGCTGCTATTCGGTTTCATTGAAATTGAGTATTGTTATTTCTCAACATCAACTCACGGATATTACTTGACAGCAATGAAAGGGAGTACTATTTACTGTGTCCACAGGAATTATTTGATAAAAGAGAAATTCAGTTAACATATAGTGTGCATAAGTCAAATTAGTGAGTTATTTTTGCACTATCCCAGAATGTTCTTTTACCATACTGAAATTAAGTTTCCTTCCATGCACTTTCTATTTGTTCATTTAACTGCTTTATATTGTTTCTATTTGGTCTCATTACAATTGTATTCCTTTCGGCAAATAAAGATGACTTAATTATCTGTTGTCGAGATTTATATATATAATTATACAAATTACTTTTCCTATTGTGCGTGTATACTAAGGCTTTCCTTTTTTTATAGTAGCATACATCTTTTCATTTTATTCACGACCACTGAGCTTCAACCAAAAATCAACCACTACGGGATGCTTGATTTTAAATATTTGAACTACAGAGCTGCTTAATAATGCTAAAACTATAAGGAAGAGTTAGCCGCTGTCATTCCATTTTTCTCAAGAGAGAAGGCAATGAGAAATCTGTAAAATTGAAATCCGCGTAGAAAAGAAAATGTAAGCGAGCATGAACGCGTTAGATGTTAACAAGAAATCTTATCTCTCTGTCAGTAAGCTTTGGAAAGTGTGGAGAACATTCCCTGTTGCTGCGTAAAACATTTTCACAGAAGACATCAAGGGAGATGAAGGAGTTGTCTGACAGTTGAAATTTTATAAAACTCGATCATGACTGCGTCAAAATCAACAAAAGAAATCTTGATAACTGTTCTCTTTTTCAAACGGAATTTTGGGTCATCGATGGAGCATTGGAATACATTGAATGACTTCACATTGATAAGGACTTATGGTTCCTGTCAGATAGCCGAAGCTTCATTCAACATCTAAGTAAGAGAAGGAAACGTAGTGACCCCACCAGAGGAAACATTATGAGCACAATCAAGCGTTTGTGTGGAACATGATACGTCTTCAATAGATGTCATCAAGGAAACAAAAAAATCAATCTTTCGACTAAGAAGGAAGTCTAGATGCGTTACTATCTATCGGCAGACTTGCTTACGAAGAAATCAAGTCTAAAATTAAAGTGTGTATGAATAGAATTACGAGGACTCCTACGACTCATGACTGGTACGTCTGCATTCAGGGTACCTCTCTGGGTAAACTGGGAAGGAATTCTAAATGGCAATTCAGTTCAATTCAAACTCTGCTCTAAAATGCAATTCAACTCACCTGAGCACATACATCATCCACTGTCTCGCCTGTCCATCAGGTCAGGTTATTTACCATCCTGAACTGTTTATTGAGGGCCTCAAGTCTAGAGGATTAATATATTTGGTGTAAGTTTTGTTTAGACTCAAATACGATATTAGCCCATACCAAATTGGTGATAAATTTGAAATATCAAAGACTTATCCACATAGCCGTTTATCGACGAAACCTTTAGTCGCCTATTTGGCGTTGGGCTACTACCGTTTTCTTGAGTTTTACCTGATTTTTTATGTCAAGTGAGATAAGTAATATGAAGATTTACATGTTGAAACTACCGAATAGGCTTGGAATGCGATGCAATTGAACCGTACTTTCAGAAACTAATTGTTAACGTGACTGATGTGTGCAGTTTTTGCCATGCACTTTATTGTTAGTAAGAATAAGTAAGATCAGTAAGAAGTACAAGAAATGACCCTTTATATATGTGATTAATTTTATTTCATTTTGGAGGTGTGAAATGCGCATATCGATGCATATAATCATTGCAAATGATTTAAGTAAGATGCGAAATCTGAGTAATTACATTGCTGTCAATATGTAAGAACAATAAGAAACTAGAAATTGAATAAGAATCTAGAGCAGATGCAACGCACGGGTCTGCTAGTACAAAATAAATATTTTAAAATAAGACTTGCTAATCGCTTGATGTAATTATGCAGTTTTTAAATTTAGATACATGTTTCCTTTATAAGGCGATTACAATCAGTAAAACATACATTTATTTTTCATGTTTCACATTAATTTATTGGGTTTTATTGAATGATCATTCAACAGTTATAGGACATGTACGTGATTTTCATCCAGAAACTGAATCCCCGAATTGAAAAAAGTGCCTTAAGGATTCGATTTTGTCCACATATCTATTGGACAAAAGAAAATTTTAAATCGAACTTTACCGGTTTCCGAAGACTATTAATGTTAGGTAGGTAGGTAGGTAGTTAATTAACGTCGCACTGAAGCAACACACCGGTCTATTGGTGACATCCTGGATCAATCCGAAGGGATTAATGTTAGGAAATATCCGAATCTAAAACTTTTTAAAAATTAAAAAAAATTGTCCTCACGACAGAAGGTCGCTGTTGCTTTCATTACACGTTGAAGCTATTCGTATGCAACTTACCTATTAAACATTTGTTAGAAATGATTATTTTACAGAAAAATGCTGTCAAATGACCTACATTTTCTGAAAAATTATAATCAATTACCTTTGCTTTGTATGTGAGAGATTTGATTTGTATTATTCAACTAACTACCCCAGACAAAAGCGATAATCTTTTATCAAGTAAAAGTGATAAAAAAACTGGTTATTTTTCTTTTTCTTTAAATACGAATAAGCCCAGAAATTGCCATGGTAAGACTCATTAATATAATTCGGTATTGAATTCAAACATCTCAGTGATTCATATAATTCAAGTTTCGAATAACTAATCTTTAGAGAAAGTCGGATCGAACTTAAACATATTATGGGTAACTTGAAGTGATGTTTTAAAAATGTTAGATTAAATTTCATAATTATTTTGTGTTTAAAATTCACCGAAGATCTTAGATTTATTTTAATTTTCTGACTGTCATCATATTTCCCAGTTGAACACAGTCACAATTTAAAAACACAAATTTTCAAGAATTTCGAACCCAAATTCCTATCCCATCGCACTGAATTGTGAAGAAGTTATTGCAATTTACAATTAAGATATTTGAGTATAAGACCGGTTTTGACGCTATTCTTGCACGTAAATAAAGTTCTTAGCATGCCTTCTGTGGGTTCATCTTACAATGGACGTTTTGTAAATCGTAACACTAAATAGTCGTAAAACTAATACTAACACTTTACAGGGGTTAAAAAAATGCTGTGTTAATTGCAGTTGAAAAAAATGTTTGTCTTTAATATTTATGTACCTCTTAGTAGAAAAAGGACCAGTGTCCAAATATTGATCATTTGGAGTTACGTCTACAAATCCCTTCAAGGTAATGAAAGTTATAATTCAAAAAAGTGTCAATGTCCTACTGTCATTATAAAAGAACCAAAGCGTTGGAGAATATTTTTCGTGCGCTGCATTAAAAATTGAAAAATAATAATAAAATTACTAAGTCAGGTGTTATCAAAAACTTGCTATATGGATATTGGCCTCTTTTCTACCAAGGTACAGATTTGTACACATGAATGCTTTCTTGTGACATGTATTTATACTCATCTATTATTTTAAAAATAATCTTATAAACAAAGCAGGGTAATTGGGTAATTAATTAAATGTCGCACTAGAGCAACACAACGGGCTATTGACGACGGTCCGGGATCAATCCCGAAGGGAAAGATCTGAGGACAACACCATGTAATTTTGAACCACGGTCAGATGACGAGGCAACACCTGAGCTCGCACCCCACTCTTCAAACTTCCACAAACAAAGCAGGGAAAATATTTCGTCTGAAGGATCAAAATTTCTCGAACGCTGAGCTCTGGAATCATGAAATTCGCACAGCTTATTCTGTCTGGAATTTCTATATTAACGCAACTTTATTCAGCTCGTTACGTCGTTCCCTTAGAATATAAGTAGAATTGAATATTAAAAAAATTCGGAAGAGGAAGAAACAAGCTAGTAAATAGTATAGTCAGTAGTAAATAGTATATTATAATGCATCACATTTGCTGTGACTAACATTATCGTTGTATTATTAATTTTCGCTATGCGGCACATTCCTCTATTTAAGAATATTATGGTAATCAACTGTATCAATTTAATCTTATGAACTATATTAAGTATTGGACTATTTATAGAAAATGCAGCATACTGTTTAGTCTGAAATAAAAATGCAGTTTGTGGACCTTGTTTGCATTTGTAATCACATTTAAAACAATTTAAATATAACTTTAAATATTAAATACTAAGGTGTAATAATGTTCTTATCAACGGATGAAAAAAATAGGAAAGTAGGGGTATAAAAATGTGTGTTGCAAACAAGAGATTGTTTTCTTATGTTTAAGAAAATTCAATTAAAGTCTAAAACTATATATCAGAAGAGCTAGATATTTTGCACTAAAGCTAGCAAATTTAATGCAGAAGAATTGATTAATTAAAAAGGTTCAAACATCACTTCTGGTATTAAAAGACGAACTTTAATTTAGTATGCATTTGCTTTTCATGCAATTTCCTCAGGCTGAGATGTGTTCCAAAAATACACGTTTTATTGATGGTTTCTGAAATTGCTTAAAATTTTGTAACTATTTAAACTTTAAACAGTCGAAAATAGCGATCCAAACACATATAAAGCATTCAGTTGTTTTAACGAAACGAGACCAGAAAGAATTCCAACATAGAAATATTAATAGCCCGTTGTATTGCGTCCAGTGCGACATAAATTCAACTAACTACCAACATGGAAATGGTTTTGGTTAAAATACAATTTCGTTCAAGCTTTATATGCATTCCTTTCTAAAATGTGCAGTGATTTAAAACTGAAGTTTTAAAGTAGGCAGATGTGATTTGCTAAATTAGAATAACTTTGAGACTGTTAAGTCGCATCTTTACTTGTTTTGTTGCCAATTCAAATATTTCGAGTAACCCTTTTGCAAATAAAATAAGAGAGTATTTTCCAAAAAATATATTTATGTGAACAAAAAAGAAATAAGAATAAAACTCCGTTGGTTGAATTTTCTTCCACAAAGTTTACAGAGCACTTAGGCTTGTCAAAAAAATATTTGAATTTAGAAACGATATAAGACAAATATTTTGACAGTAAATATATGCATACTTGACTGATACATAGAAGTAAATTCTACGCACTTGCTGTCTCCTCCAAACTCGTAACTAGTAAAAGAATTAAATATGGAGGCACATGCAATGTGCATGCTGCATGCATTAAAGTAGGAGGGCTTTTGGAAACTAGGATGACGCAATTCCCCTTCGTACAAAAGACGCTCTAAACAGCTCAACGTTTTGTTGACGGAAAGTTTTAGCTCGTGTGTAGATTTTTCTAGGAAATGTGGGTAGATCGCTTAACATTGAGTTGCATAAAATAGAACTGTTTACTTTCGTTTTTGTCAGAGTTTGAAATATCTGTCCTGTTATTTAAAGAAGTCTAAGAGCAAAGTGGAAAATTCTGTACTGAAAGGGAAATAGAAGATATTTTTCTTTTTCACTCTCTTATCAATATAAATTTTTAAACTAAACTTCTATTTATATGAAAAGTAGATATTTTATTCTGAACGCTTCTTAACAGCATGGTAGACGATTTATATGATCGTGAAACCATCTTTATTTAAAAGTAACACATACGAGGCTGTTGTAATTACACTGCCTAAAAGTTCGAAAGACCCAGAAACATTCATCGATAACCATGCAAATTGGTATAAAAAATCCTGTGTAACAAGCATACAAATGATTAAAGTTTGAAAGCCAATGAACGTCAAGGGTACCCTGGTACATATGAAGTGCGCATCCTAAGGCTCATTGAAGAGGTATCAAAGGTTCGCTGTGAATATTCTGGTTTGGTATCACCACTGAATTACTATCAGTTGCAACCAAGAATGCCTAGACTGCACACTCGAACACCGTATACTAAACTGAACGACTTTGAAAAGGGTCACATTATGAGACTGCGGGTAGCGGTCCCACAATGCAAGTCGTCGACAAATCGTCCGTCATCTGGGACGTGCACCGTCTCCCGTGACAAGGTGCTGTTAGCTGTGAGTCAGTGAAGCTACCTATGGTAACCAAAGCTCTGGTCGTCCCTCAAGGACAAATGTGAGACAGGATAGTCTGGTAGTGAGACATACTACTCCATTTGACATACTACTCCATTTGTCCAGTGAGAATCGTCCGTCATCTGGGACGTGCACCGTCTCCCGTGACAAGGTGCTGTTAGCTGTGAGTCAGTGAAGCTACCTATGGTAACCAAAGCTCTGGTCGTCCCTCAAGGACAAATGTGAGACAGGATAGTCTGGTAGTGAGACATACTACTCCATTTGACATACTACTCCATTTGTCCAGTGAGAATCGTCCGTCATCTGGGACGTGCACCGTCTCCCGTGACAAGGTGCTGTTAGCTGTGAGTCAGTGAAGCTACCTATGGTAACCAAAGCTCTGGTCGTCCCTCAAGGACAAATGTGAGACAGGATAGTCTGGTAGTGAGACATACTACTCCATTTGACATACTACTCCATTTGTCCAGTGAGAATCGTCCGTCATCTGGGACGTGCACCGTCTCCCGTGACAAGGTGCTGTTAGCTGTGAGTCAGTGAAGCTACCTATGGTAACCAAAGCTCTGGTCGTCCCTCAAGGACAAATGTGAGACAGGGTAGTCTGGTAGTGAGACATACTACTCCATTTGTCCAGTGAGACATACTACTCCAATCATCTAACGATGCACATCGGCCCCTATGCAGTCTCTTGCAGCATTATGAACCATATTCAGACTCCTGTCGGAAACAGGACTACAGACATGTCGCCCGTTAAGACATTTGCCTCTCACTATGGAACATCGCCCGCTCCGCCTTTTGTGGACAGTACCAGATAGTCGTGGGTAAACATGGAACAGAAGCGTATCGTGTTCAGTGGCGAATCCCGCTTCTGTTTTGTGGCAGATGATCACCGCATTCGAGTGTGGCAGAGAACCGGCCAGCGTTACCCTACTCAATTTACTGTCGGGTGGCATGCCACTCTAACTCATAGTGTAATGGTGAAGCTATCACTTACGAAAACGGGTCACCTCTGGTAGGTACTAGGTAGGTTGATAGCACAGCAATACGTCCAGCAAATCCTACAACCTATTGTTTTGCTTTTCATGTCACGGGTCCAAGAAGTTATTTACCTGCAGATTAAAGCCTGGCCACACACGGTTCACCACTAGCAGTTAATTAGGTGCTCGTTATCTCGAATATTGCTTTTAATTCACTGTAAAGAGTATTGAAAGTAAATGCCTGTCAAATGAAGAATAGTAGTTTACCTATGAATAATTGATACATTTTAAAAAAATTATATCATTCATCTTTCTTTAACATTATTTCCTGTTTTTACAAATCACTTAATATTAAAGGAAGTGAGTTCGATTAATATCTTGACAGCAGAAATTATTCTTAGCCCAATTATAATTACTACTCAATTAAAACAAATGGAATAAGTTAAATCGTAGTAGTTCTTTTGTAGTTATATAATATTTATTTTGAGTCATATTTCAATTATGTAATGCTTATTAATTATGTATGACCTTTTAAAGGTGCAAATTGAATACTTTATAAGGCTCGCTAATTAATACTTAATCCATTCGCAAGTAGTATAACTTCCAAGAAAAGAAACAAAAAGCTTCTGGAAGCATTAAACCTCTGAAAAGAAATTAAAACATTAAAAGCACATATTCTGAAAAGAATTTAAGTTTTTCCCAAAATATACCTTTTTCTATTCGCGTCAATATTAGCTACCAGTATTTTCCTTTTTGGAGGCTGGAAGTAGGTTTTAAATTCTTGCACTTTTTTTATAAATTGCTAAAAAGACAAAAAATAAAGTGCTCTAACTGATACTCGACATATTTTACAAAACCACCTCAATATCATCGTTTGATTCTCACGTTTTTTATCCTTCTCAGCATACATAACTGACCTAGGCAGTCATTATTATGCAGATGAACAGAAAAGCGTATTTGTCAGAAACACGCGTGGTTTCCAAAAATTAAAACTTAGTTTTTCTCCTACTTTAAAAGAAATTTTATTTTGGAAATAGCTCTTCTAGCAGTAAATTTCTTCCTTTTCAAACCGCCAGATGTCGCATGAGACGAAAATTAAATGACAGCCATTTGAAGTCTCAAAGTATTACATGCCCCGTTTTCTTCATTTTTTGCACACGATTCCCCGAAGAAGGAAATGAAAAAAGCAACGAAAATTTGAAATTAGGGTCCGTTTGTTTTAATTTCGTACTTCGGAAGGTAACTTCTCGAGAGTGGCTCAATTTGTATAATCCCAAGTTATTTTCTCTCTAATTGCAAGACACCTAGAATTTTTTAACAGTCAAGCTTTACCTTTGAGCACTTTTAATATAAACGGATTACGATAAAGAAACGTATAAAATTTAAATAAGATGGAATTGAACTAGGATTTATTCACAACTAAGAATATTAGCGAGGTTTCTATTACTTTGAATCAGACACGATGGTTGCGTTTTGTTCCATTCTATGAAAATGAAATTATAAATTTATTTTGATACTAGCAGAATTACATGGCGCTATTCGGGTTGAACTCATTAACTGTGTATTGAAAGAGTGATCAAAATAATCACTTTGCTCTTTCATAAAAAATGCAAAGATCATTTATGTGTTCGAAAAATATTTTTCAACACGGTTTCGACATGTATATAACATTTTTACTATTTGGTTTGGAAGAACATGCTATATGAATGTATACATGCTGTATAAATCATGTAATCTATTTCGCATACATCGCACACCCCTGATGTAAGACCAAACTATAAAATGTTATACTAAGGTGAATGTAGTAGTCACCTTAGTATAACATTAGTATAACATAAAGTCGATTTAGAGTTTAGGAGAGATTATGAATGTCCCTTCTCTCCCTAATGTTCGTTTCTTGTAAACTTGCCGTAATTCAAATTATAAAAATTACGAATCTAAGGCGAGGTAGGTAATTGAATTTACGTCGGACTAGGGGAAGCAACACAACAGGCTATTGGTGAAGGTCTGGGATCAACTTTGAAGTGAAAGATCCGATAGCACCTCGTAATTTTGAACCACGGTCAGATGACGAGGTCAACACCTGACCTGGGACCTCACCTTGAAAGTGAATGTTGCTTAATGATTAAAAATCTTACTTTGAAAAGTCATGTTCAAGAAGCATTCTAAAAGGATCTACAATTATCGATTTGGAGGGACATCCCGTAGATTAAGTATCTCAAAAACAACGGTTGCTCACTGAATTCTATATTTCGATTTGCATATAAACTTTACTATATTGAAGTCCTCTTGTAAGTCGACCCATTCAGCGCAACATATGTTCCAAACTGATCGATCGATTTTAAAATGAGAATCTTATTGAGGCTTTGTTCAATAATATGAAGCGCGTGCGCTGATCAAGCGTCAATCACTATAACAGATATTTGGTCAAATCAAAAACCAACTGACTTTAATAAATAGTAGGCTCGTCAAGTAAGTGTGGTTTGGTATGAGTAAGTCGGAAAGTTTATGGACCTTTATTATTATTCGTATTCATTGAGTGTATAAAAACTTGTAATTAAACTTTGAAGCTTCCAATATTTCTTTTAAAATATAATTTGTTAAAATATGTAGGTGATATCATGTCATGAGAAGGTGTTTTATTACAATTTCTCTTTTCTTGTTAAATAGATTGTTACTTTGGGTCACATAATACAATCGATAGGGTAAAATGTTATACTGTTACTTGATTTTATTTTCTGCTAATGCCAAGTTTTAAAGCAATGGAATGAAATGATGAAACTTGTTCTTTTCTTAATTAAAATTGTCATTTTTATTATTTAAGTTATATGTCTCATACTCATATAATAAAAAATTGACTAGTAGCCTGTTAGCTAAAGAAGTCACAGGTTTGATTTCTGTAACTTACTTTGAGTATATTTCTCTCTTCGGTATCAGTAAAACTTTCCTTGTATGTATGTATAAGGCGATGATTTATAAGAGGGTTCTTGGATCAAGCAGACAAGTTGAAATGTTTGTGCATCAGTCAATTAAATATTATAAAACGCCAATATCTTTCAAAAGTCAATTCTCATTATTTATAAGACGAATTATATTTGCATGCATACTTATTTATGTTTTTGCTGTCGTGTATAAAACGTTATCTTAGAGTTACAAATCAAATAATGTTCTAAAAGGTACGCAAAATTTCCTTTATATTTAAAATTTTAAGAAACATACATTAGACGTCTAGTAATTTCCCGAAAGTGAAATTAATTTTGAATTGAACAAGCAATGAACACAAAATAAATAGGCTTTCACTCCTACAATTTTAACAATTCCTACAACTGAATCGAATCACACCATCCTTTATGAAACAATGAAACTACATCCAGTTTTCATAAGGACAGAAACCGATACATATCTCATTTATTATCTATCCAATATTCCTCACCAGTATGTAGGCTTTCGAACGCTACGCAGAAAGATCTCACCTCCAAGCAACGAAAAATCATCTCTGGAATATATTCATAACAATTTCAGGGATTTTTATTCAATCGAGCGAGAAATGTATAAGGGATTACGATGCGTTGATTGCAAACTTCCATACATTTAACTTTCCATCAAGAATATGAATTATCTCAACACTGTTTACTCTGAACGGGGGTTGTTGAAATGGCACGCTTCTTACGCTTTATTTAACCCCCTTAACGACACCTGGAAAGTAAACCCAAAATAACCACTTGTACAATAGCCCGGGATTGTAAATCGTTGGATTTCATGGTGAGTTGTTTCTCCCGAATGGAAAGATAATGCTTAGCTGTTCTGTGTTACGGATTTGTGAACAATAACGCCTTTGTTTAGTGGTTTGTACGCCACTTTTCTTACGAATCTTCTCTTTTGTTTAGAGGTTTTCACGTCGCTGAAGTTTTATTTGTTTATTCGTAGCAAAACTGTTTGTCTCTTCCTCTTTTAACGAGCTCTTTATTATATTTTTCGTCTTTTTCAAAGGTGGGGTTATTGAAGTTTCCAATCTTTGTTATGCAGGAATGGTTTAAAGTTCTCATTGTGGCGTGTCTTTATATATTTTATTTGTCGATTAGGTTTTCTTAAATGAAATAATGCGGGTTCGTTCATTTATTTGTTTTAAAACAGATTACGACATGCATTTTATAACCACGGTGCTTAATTTTAAAAAGTGTAACATGAAAATTAAATGTAACCTAAAGTCTTTACACTAGACAAGTTTGCATCGGAATGCTTTGTATATCTTAAAATTTCATGTTAGTCCTCCATTAGGGGTCGAGGGTCTTTCTAACAAATGGGATCACGGAACATCTGTGAGGTTCTTAATATTTTCTTTCCTAGTTACACATGTGTTAATTATTTATTTTAGAAAATGCGTAATATATTTTTGGAGATACTAAAAACAATTAACTGTAAAAAAATATTATTTAAATTAAAAAATAATACATATTTGCAGTTGTTCTTTTAATTACATAGCAATGAAAAAAAGTCCCCATGCATCTGTCAGGATCTATGTGACTAACGGAGGGTTAGAGTTAAATTGAACTAAAATGCACTGGTTTACAAGAGCTAAAACTATAATCAAACTCAATATGCCCATGAATAGTGCACAATCCAACTATCAGAATAACATGTATTTCAGTAGGTTCATGCAGTAGCATATTGCATGAATATGTTGAAATAATTGCATGCATATACATTGCATACATATTGCATGCATATACATTGAAATAATTCAAAAATAGGCAAGGTGATAGTTTATTTTGAGGAACAATTTGTTTTTATGATTAACAATAGATCACTATATTTACAGCCACTTAATTCTCATACATTACTGTAAGGTTTATGTTTCGGGTCGTGAACATGAAATCGTGAAGTCTAACCGACATCGGAAATCATTCAAAACTGGTGTTCCGCTTGTAAATTGTTCTTACCTCTTGTTTTCTATCTGCGGGACTGTTGGATTGTTTTCGTCATGTTGGGTGCTATGATGTGTGTCTTATAAAGTTCCTCGTTCGTGCCCTGCTCTGCTATGTACTCTACACTAAAAAGTAACCCAACATCTACATCTAATGCTTCATATCCTTTTCGGATCCCCGAAGTGTGTTCCTTTTAATTTACTTTAAAATTTATATTTCTCTGATGGTTGTCTGTGATGAGCTAGTCGTTAGGAAATCATCGAACAGACGTGTCCGCTGTGTGACAGATCTGGTGAACGTGTGAGCTATGGAAGAAACGGAACCTGGTAGACATTGAGGAATTGTACGTTGCATGCCACGTGCAGTCGCGCTATGTTCTTCTGAAAACTGGTCATTGGTAAGCCCTGAAGATAAGGAGGAAAACAGGTTCCCTAACTTCAGAGACGTAGAGGTGGCAATTGTGTGTACCGGCAGTGCGCGCTAGGTGGGTGCGAGAGTAGAATCCAATGGTACCCATACCATAACGCCAGGTTACGGACCGGTATTGCGATTCATAATGCAGAAGTCACGCAGTCTGTCAGCACGATGCCGCTACACTCAAATGTGACCATAGAAGTGCAGTAGACATAACTGAGATTCACTTGAAAAAGACGATGTCATTCATTTGTCCATGTGCGAAGTTCTACGTACCATTGCAGACGCTATGCAATTTCAAGACTATTGGATGTTTCTTTCGCGGTGTTCCATTTTCGATGGCCAGTGGTGTAGATTCAGAAATGTACTATTCTGCATTAATTGTAAAATTGCATTTAATCCAAGTGTCCCAATGCTTTTTTGACTCTAATTTTTGAATAAAAGCTGGGCAGAATTTTATATTTATTTATTATTACCATTATATTTTTGCTTCGCACATTTTGTTTAGTTCCAAGATATTTTATACAATGAGAAAAGTTTTACTTTATGAAGAATGGATTATTTTTCATGAACTTATCGAAATTTTGCTGTGCCCCAATACATTTTTGACTCGCTGTATAAGGAAAACTCTTAGAATTATGTTTTCGGAAAAGCATCTGTTGTGATAATCAAAATAATAAAGATGTAAAGCAAAGAGCTTTACATCTTGTACATTATAAACGCATCAATATTGAGGGAATTCGGTATTAAGATATGTTTGCACTTTGTTATTAGCGAGTGATTCCGAATACATTGAAACAAATCTTGTTCCATCCAATATGCTGTTGGAACTCCGTATAGGACATGAGACATTGCTTTTAAGTGCAAGGTCCTATTCATTTGTTTCAATATTTGCATTTGACATTAATGATATTGATCAACTTATGGTAATGCCGCAGAAACGTTTGATAAGAGGAGTGGAGTTGCTAAACTACAGAAATGATTGTATTAAGGCAGTGTCTATCCCAAAATATCTGCATCAACTGTTAAACTTGTTAGGAATTAATAGGTCCGCGTGTTTCAGAAGATACATTTCATCGAACTGATTGAAATCTATAGAGTATGTCAGTTTTATTAATGAACAATAGCCCCTGAAGTTCCTCCCAGATTTTGCTATTATCTCACATGTTCTAAATAACAATGTACAATACAAGAAGTTTTTAAAAGGATAATGAGTTTTACAATATAGATGGTAATAAAATGGAAGTACTGAATCGCATTTTTCAAACATACAGGTCGCATAAAACAAACAAGTGTAAAAACCTTACCACACAGATGACAGATTACCAATTAACATACAGATAAAAGACACTACAAATAAGAATAGGATTCTGTGGATAAGGATATTGTTCATAAAAAATACCCTTGCGATTAAATGGGATGAGTAGACATGCAGAATATAACACACATCTCCCATAAATTATCTTTTGTGTAATCCTAGGATTTCTCACTTTATGAATTAAAACACTCATTTTGTGTGTGTTCAAATTTCAGGGGTGGTTACCCGTTGAAATGGTTTATACTATATATATAATCTTTAATAATACATAAAAAGTCTCTCTCATTTGATATAAATAGTTCCTTGATATCTAGGGGTGCTCTAGATAGTTGAGACATGGTGGCGCATCATTTCCAATCCTTAAAAATATTTAAAAAAGTACACTTTTTAAATTTATAAATTTAAAAAATAATATATATATATATATATATATATATAATTCTTCTTTAAATTCACAACCTTATGCTAGTGAATGCTCTGCTATTGCATTGTTTTACAATTTGAAAATATTTCAGTTTTTGAACTTACTTTTATTCTAAGAAAAAGCGGCAGTTCTTCGAGCATCTTTTGATTTTCGTGCCGTCACCGGAACGATCGTATGACGCTAGCTTAAACGATCATCTCTTGTATTCCGTTTGGATTTGTCCACTAGAGATATCCGCGTCTTTCACGGTCGAACCCTTTTAGTTATTCCATCCATTTCCAAAATAAAACTATATAACAAAACCAAGCACTTGAAATGGAGACAGATATGGAGGTAAGATCGATGTCCATTTCAAGTACAACATAAAAGTTACAGGTACTCAGCAATAAAGGGGAAAATCTACATAAATAATCAGCTAAATAGGAGAACTACCGTTTCTTCAATACTCCAAGATTGACCAATCGCATCAAAGTGGAATCGAAATTCGCCAAAATAACGGGGTTATCAAAGGAAAACTACAAAGGAAGAAAATCCAAGAACTGTCACGGAAACATCCCGTGTTATTTCGGGCGGTAATTAAAGCAAGAAATCTCGTCTAAAACCCTTCTCCCCTAAGCTTCCCTTTCCAACATCCTCCTCGATATAATTAAGAGCATATAATGTAATTAACATCACGATAGGCACCCAATTATCGCGGCCTGAAAACCAGTGGAAAAAGAAAACACACGCTGCTTTATCGATAATCGCACGGGATCAAGGCTTTGTGGTCAGGACATATCGATAATAGGTTCCACTGTGGGGCTTAAGTTAAATAGAAGTTTGCATGTAAATTAAACCATTAATTGGTGGACATTCTGTGAGATGGACTCTTCAGAACAAGGATAAAAGCGTCATATGGTTTTGATGTGGGTTGGTAGAGAACTTTTATCGAGGGCAGTTTTAAAATTAGTTTTCCTCCTGCTGGTGGACGGAAACTAGGTGCGTTCGTTATCTATTCTGGATATAATTTTTCTTTTCTTCCCACGAATTTTTAAGCATGTACGGGGAGAGCTCAGATGGCTTGAGATAAATTTGCATATTACTTTCAATTTGAATTTGAGAAGTAAAAACTGCCCTAAATGCTTTTCAAAACTGCCTCACTTGGGAAGGGTTTTGAACCCTGTAGATAGCAGTAAATGTAGTCATCAAGGTAATTTTGTTTCATTATTTTCGTTCACCGAGTGTTGTGAATTAGTTTCTTGGAGGTAATTAAATACTCTTCTTTGCAGTGAATATTAAATAACTTCTAACTAGATATGTAGTTGAATTTACGTCACAATGAAGCGATACAACGGGCTATTGGTGACAGTTTGGGATCAATCCTGAAGGGAAGATTCGAGGATAATACTTTGTAATTTTGCCACGGTCAGATGACCAGGTCAATACCTAAGCTGGCACCCCATTGCAAACTTCCACGCCAACGTGAGGACATTTGACTCCATGACAGATTTAACATGCATCAGCCCCATATACACAACTGTCATTGGTTAGATCGAGTTTCGAACTCGCAACTCTACGTTTGCTGATCTGTGACTCTACCAACTGGGCTACCGTGGCCCCTAAATAATGTCTAAGGACGCCAGATAAATATAAATTAAATACAGTTGAACTTTGACTGTCCGAGGTAATGTCAACCTAGGCCACTTTGGATAACCAGAAATTCAAATAATATGGACGCAACCTAAACTTGGTATTTAATTCGGCTCGGATAATCAAGGGTCTTCTGTAATATGTAAAATATTCTTCAATCTGAAAAATATCCTACTGCTGTTAAAGTCTAGTTTAATAGGATTATATAATGCTCATTTTCTACTATTTAGAATTATTGGAATTGAATAATTGTCTGATATTGTCTTTTTTCGATTTTTTATCAGTATCACCGATTGTTTTTTTACTTTTGACAAAGCATCTTTACTTGCACTTTTATTAAATTATTTCTTTTAGTTTTATCCCCTTATTACTTAAATTCACTTTATTATTATTGTTTGAAGTAATTTTTTGATATTTAATAGAAATGAATTTCTGAAAAAATCAAGTTGTTTGGTTGGTTTCGGTTTTATGGCACAAGGGTTGTAATTGGCCAAGTTGCTACAAACACTAAACAGCTAACATCAAGTAATAAAAAAAGTAAAAATTAGAAGAGCAGGCGAGGGGAAGGGAAGGATAGATCACTAGGGTACCTTATGAAAATCTGTTTTGCATAAACAATATTTGTGTTTATGTATACACTAGCAATCATGTTCTTATTATTTATCCAGAATTACAATAATATATCCTTGCTTAGAGCAGTCAGAAAAATTTAAGTCGTTAACTTACATTTTTCTGAGATCTTAAATGCTTATTTTCATATCATGAGGCAAAATGCATTGCCATATAATAGCTTGTTTGAACAAATTATAACTCTCAAAATGCTCATAATTTTTATTTTTTTACATAAAAACTAATCGTTAGTTTTTAAACAGCTGTACTGTAAAATTTTTTGTCATTTAATAGGTATATATTTACTAATGTATACTTTTATAAAATATTTCTGTTCAGAAACTAATCACAGCAGTGCAGTTTTATATTAAAAAACCTTATCAATGAATTATGCATATCACCTAAGATAAATTCAACTGCTTAAAATTTCAGTTCAGTAACTTTATGGCTAAGGATTATTTCATTGTAAACTTGCATTTAATAATATAAAACAATTTATAAACTTGCACATTAAACTGCCATTCCAATACTACACAAAAATTGGCACATTTTCCTTTGATATCTTTTCCATTCCACATCGTTACAAGTTATTTCGAAATAAAACGATTGAAAGGAGCAACACAACGTTGATACCTTTTTCTGAATGATTAAACGCATCAGGAAGTCGCGCGATGGCCCACAGCTTAAGAAACATTTTCGCATCTTCATCGAAGCGCAACACTTCCGCTTCTTAACTAATCTTCTCCACAGCTTCCTTAATGCCACCTTCGATCCCGGACAGAAAGAAGCTAACGGATAAAGTTATGTTCAGATAAAACACAATGCCTGCTACCGTGATTTCTTTTTCATAGTGCGGACATAAATATCGTCATCATCAAGGGGCCAGGACGATCGGCAAGAGCAATGAAGAGGAAATACCCCGCTGACAACGGGGTATCAGCGTCACGTGACATCCGGTCAGAGGCTCAAGCGATCGCTGGAGATTTCCGGGGAGCTTGAGGCTTTAACCTCACGCACCAGTGGGGTAGTTAGAAAAAAGTTTTACCAACATGTGATACCTAAGTTGGATTAACTTTTATGATATTATGATATGCATGTTTCGCAAAATGTTTCTTTGATCAAAGATAAATCTTTTGATTTTGTTTTATTCTACGAAATGAAAGATGTCAGCTTACAAGTGAAACACACGAAGTCCAAATTTTCAAGATATAAAGTTCTTAGCTTTTTCAAACCAGAATGAGGCGATCTTTAGACTGATGTAGTCAACTAAGTAATTTTTCTTTGCATGAAGGTTAAATTTCTTCTTGAGAAATACCTTAATTGAGTAAAGTTTAGGGTGTCAAATTGTTTCCCTTCTTTTCTGAGAACTGTTTTTTTACTTTGTGTGTTTCGCTTGTAAACCGATTCATTTCCCTGGTATATAAAATGTAGTAAACAAATTTTATAAAATACATTTCTACTAATAGATTAATAGTTACCTTCATTTATCCATTTATAATTATCCTCTTATTGAAAAGTCGAAAATGTATAGTATATAGATGAAATGCATTACAACTTCCATTCACAGGTTTTTCTTATAAAAGGAGAATGC
Organism: Meta bourneti; assembly: GCA_933210815.1. NCBI lineage: Eukaryota > Metazoa > Arthropoda > Arachnida > Araneae > Tetragnathidae > Meta > Meta bourneti. Next base: position 50,778,422 of record OW119923.1, read on the forward strand.
GATATTGCAGCAATCTCAATTTCATTATTTGTAGAAGATAACCAAACACAGTATGTATCCTAGAGTTATTTTCTTAAGATGTTTTACACTGATATAGCGATGAGAAAATATTTCTTTCCAAAGGATTATTTAAATAATAATTCATGTATGATAGATATAAATTATCTATAGGATATAATCCTGGATATTAATTAGAGTACCTCCTTCCATTCCGATCCATAAGTTTTACGTTTTAAGTTGAATTCTTTAACCTTGCATTAAATTCAGAAATCCAGATTGAAAGTTTTGTTAAGATTGTATAGATGTACCTTATTTATGAGCATTCAGTTCATAAGAACATTTCTTGCTTACAAAATTTTCTCACTACTTTGCAGAAATATCCAATTTACAGATAAGAAGTTCATCCTCATGATATAGATGTTGCTTGCAAGGAAAAGCAGTATACATTTTAATCCTAAATACGAATTATAGACTTTCCTTCTCTCTTCATGCCCATGATCCACATATTTTTGTGTTTTCTAAGGGGTTGCATTGTTTAAACTTGCATCAAACTTAGAAATTGTGGTAGAGATTATACAAAATTAAATATTCTACTGAGCATTCAGTTGATAAGAATCTTTCTCGCTTATGACATTTTGTTACAATCAAAATCTACTTTGCAAAAATATCGGAAGAAAATACATTCTCATCAGATACAAGTTGCTCATAACGAAAAGCAGTATAGTTTTAAATACCAAACTTACGACACGAAGATTAATATTTTGTCGCTTCTTTCTGACGTAATACATATTTAAAAGTCCTCAATTCATGTCTGAAAATATTGTATATCAAAATTAGGATTAGAAATTTTCATAATTGTAATTAATATGTTAGCTGAAAACAGCAGAGAAAAGTGACTGAGAAAGAAAGCATATGAATATTGAAATCACAGTTTGAAAATCCCTTGATTTATAATTGTTTTATATTCGAGTAAATATTCATAAGTTTTTATGTATATTCATATTTCAATCCCAAGCATTTTTCTGGCATAAAAGGTGATATTTACAAACACATTTTATAAATAGTGATGAAACCAAAATCAAATGCAATATTCTGTCCCACTGCTGTATGGGTATTTTAGTGTATAGTATGCGAAATCGAGTCCAAGATACAACATTCTGATTTAGAAATAAATGTACTTTTATATGCATGCAAGTATGTTTTTCACTCTTGATGCAAACCATAAATATTCTTGTTTAACGTATATGTAACATCTAACTGAAACTGAAAATAGATGTGTTGATGCTTCTATGTATACTGGAAGAGAAACTGGTACATTAAATTTATAACCATCAGAATGACAGAATTCTACAAAATTTGCATTGCAAAGGTACTTCACCTTTCATAAATAATGCAACCTTTTCAGAACATGTTTTGAGGTGATGTATTACCGAAACAACTATTAAACTCCTTAGAATATACGCGTATAAGTAGGTGGTAAGTTCGAACTGCTTCGAAATACATTTTTTTATTCTGTCCTCTTCTTATCACATGAGTTAGAATTTAAAATTTATTCACGAAACTCCTTTGTTCTTTGGAATTGTAGAAAAAGAAAACTAGTTTTGGTTTTATTTATGTACTTTTCATGTAGAATGTATTTGTCAATGCTGTGTGTGTAAGACATGTTATCTATAAAATAACACAAATTTGTGATTTTCAAAATTTTCTGTATTACAATTTTAAGAGGATTTTTGGTTTGAATTTTATCATTTGTAAGTAGTGAATTCTCAATGAAAACCTTTCGATGTGGTTCTTGAGTATTTTACATTCAAGTTTGGTACCCATTCGAAGTACACGTTTAATTTGAAAAGTAGATAAAAGTTTGGTTTACGGGGATTGCAGATTTACCTTTGTCACAATTACAAAATCCACATTTGTTGGTTTCTCAACCGTATTAGAGACTTAATAGAATCCTAGATTAGCTATGTAAAATGGAACTTTAAAGTATGTCATAGGTTCTACTTTTCTGCTACGGGACGATAAAGATTATAACCGTCTCGTATGGTAGGTAGGTATTTAATTAACGTAGCACTGGATCAACACAACGGGCTATTGGCGACTGTCCGGGATTAATACCAGAAGGGGAAGATCCGAGAACACCACCAAGTAATTTTGAACCACGGTCAGATGACGAATATCCGCTCGGAAGTCCCATTCCTAGGTTTGCACTTTGCAACTATTTTTATAACTTTGTCTAACTAGTATATATAGAAAACATGAATAAATAATTTATCTGATAAACTTCTGCATTGAGTAACTGTAGGGCTCTCAATTCAGGAGAATAATATTCAATCAAAGTTATATTCAGTGTCTCTCAGTGACTCTTCTCCACTGTCTAGAAGATACATTAGGCTGAAGATTCCCTCTTACAGCCCCCATCGATAAAGTGGCCCCTATTAAGGAAGTAATCGCAGCCTCATCCCAGCTTCTTTTATCTCTCTGGATCCCGCATCAAAGGTTCGCTTCAAATAATGACCGTGGTGTCTAATTTCCTTCCAGACTATGATTGTTTTATTGGAATATACTTGTTTTATGCGGGTGAAGTTTGGAATCGACTATTAGAGTGTTTTAATTTCAATGTCAGATATTTACATCTCGTCATTTCGATCGAGAATTCGTCACTATGTGCAAACCCCATGCAATTTCTTGTTCAGCTTAAAAATATTAGTACAGCTGTATCTAGCGCCTCGTCTGGTAGCAATACTCTGAGCGCGTTTTTTGGCGCACTTTTTATGTCGCCAAGGAGAGAAATCTTATAAAAAATATTTTATTATCTTTATAAATATAACATCTTTATAAATCTTTCCGCTTGCCGAGGTTGCTATAAAAACGGAAATAACCCTAAAAATATGGGTTACCTTCACCTGCCATAACTTGCTACTAAAAGTGCACCAAAAAATGCGCCAAGAGCGTTGCCCCCCGACGAGGCGTTAGATACAGTTGTACCAAAATATTCATTCATGTCCCTATATAAACATTTTTTTCTGAATTAGCCCTCCTGATGGTTGTCTTAACGAAGTATGACGTCATTAGCAAAACCATTAGAAGATTTTGATGAACGAGCTATCTTGTCAGTAGAAAACTGACCAGATCTTGATCTTGTCTTCATAAACAAATCGGCAATATCTTGATAACGATAAATTTTGTAATTAAAAATATCGATCAGATCTTGTTGGACGAGATATTTCGTCGAAACCACTTGGAAGGTTGTGAACTTGAAAAGCATTTTCATAACAGCAAACTCGAAAATAATTTCTCTAGTGATGTGGAGTGCTGAGTTTCAGAGACATGGTCAGATGACTTTCCTTGGTAATAACTTCCAACACAGCTTTTTTTTTCATTTTTGAATGATTATAATGGACGGTATGAAATTGATATGTTCGAGACTTATGAAAGTTGTCTGGTTATGGTTATTGCCATGTCTGTCTCGCATTGAACTACTTTGTGGTTGTGTTTTCATCCTCGCTTTAAATGATGTTGCAATCACTTATGCCATTTTCATTTCCATCTGTATGATTTCGTGGTAAATAGGATACTGACGTGCTGATCAATTTAAAAAAAAATCAAAGCTCATAGTTGAAATGGATCGTTTTGTAAGCAACAACATAGCTGTTTGTCCCGCTAGTCAGCTATTGGCTAAAGAAATCGCTCTTTTGATTTGACGCCATCTCTGTTCCGTTCATTGTGTATTTTGATGAGAACCTTAACTGATGAAAATAAGCTCAATGTTTACAGAATATCTTATATCTATTTGGATGGTTAGTATAAACGTAATATTTTTTCCAAATCTTTTCTTGTGTGTGTTATGTATAGTTAAACACAAATTCGTTTCAGAATTCGAGCAACTACTTTAATTAAATATCATTACAATCCGTCTTACTACCGTCAATTATTTTTATAATAAATGATGATGAAGAAATTCGTAATAAGAATTCAAGTAAAGCTTAAAACATCTTGAGTTAAAGAAACATATATTATTGTAACAGAATAGCTCAGGTGTTAACTCGCTTTTCCAGATACTACTTTATTCTTTTTAGAATTAGCGAATCAAAATAAATGTCTTTCTGTACCGATTACCACGATTTAAACAAAAAATGCTGCTACCTATTTCCCGGTTCCTTGAAACAAGACTATCCAAGAACATTTTCTTATTTATGAAAATCTTGCGAATGTATACAGGGTGTTTTGAAAATATCCGACCAGATTCTAAACGGTGATAGAGAAACTCCAAAAACACATTTTTTGTCAAAGAATGTGTGTCCGGAAATGCCGAGTTTAGATGGTAGAGGTCGCTGTACAGTTCAGTCAATAACATCGTTTCATGGCGTAATTTCCCGCTCGGATTTTCAACGGCATGCATCGCTACACGAATTCGGAGCTCACCTATATGCATCTGATATATGGTACTGCGGCGAAAGGAAACGGTTGTTTAATTTGTTTGCTTTAAAAATGCTTTTAAAATTAAAAAAAATATTTTTAAATTTATTAAAATGTTTATTTTAGGTCCCTCTACCACCCTTTACAGTTTAGCCAGATAATTTCGAAGCACCCTGTACCTACAGTTTGTTACCTGCATTTAGTTTCGGGGAGCAAAAAATGACCGTTGAGAGCAAACCAAAGCTATATTTCATATAATCAGAGCAACATTGCAAGTAACATTTTTACATGAAATCCCACCCTTTAGAAGATAAATCACTATAAAATTTCACACATCATCTGTGCATCAAGCTGAAGATGCAGGTAAAGAATGCGCTTAAAATAGTTGACATTACAATTTATGCTAGACAATGTAATAAATAAGGGAATTACATTATTTATCGCATGGAAATATTATTTTAAAAGGAACCATGTAAAAAATAATGGTTAATCTAAAGAGAGGTTATAAAAATAAATGAATTTTTATTTGTTACAATAAATGCATCTCAGTCAGTGAATACAAATACATACTTGCATATACAAGAAATGGTATTTCATATTTCTATCAATATATTAACATTTCAAGCTCGCAAGTGTCGTTATATGAAAATATTCTTGAACGAAGAAGTTATAGATATGTCCCATTATGGCATTTGATGTGGCATCATACTTTTACCTTAAAATGAAAACCATTTAAAGGAGAATAATTCGTACACTTTTGCAGACTATCCGTGGAATACTTGAGAAACAATTACATGCGAAAATAAGATTATGTTGTCACAAACTATTTCTGCAGCAGCAAAATGCATTTTGATGGATGTGACATTTCATTGTGCACTCTTGGAGTTTCCATTTAAGTAGTGGATTTTTAAAATTTCTAAAATAAATTTCCTTTGTACCATTGAGATCATACATTCGTCCGTCCGTTTGAATAATTCCGTCAAGCTTCTCGAAGTGGAAATGGAAAACTAAATATATAATGATTGAAGGACCTCATAAATCCTAAAGCTTATGTATTTGCTATATTTCCACTTAAATCCCCGAATTCGAAAAATTATGTGTTACTCTTACCCGCTAAATGCAGTTTCCAGAACTCGAATCATTGTAGCGAATAAAATATTCAAAAAAGTTTTATATAAGGGCACTTTTACTTCAGGAATTCTTTCGAGACACCAAAATATTTATAAGAAAATCTCATGACTTTGGGGGTAGCGAGATAAAGCAGCTTGTTTTTTTCTCTTTTGTATTGAGAGATATGGACACTTGAAAAATGCGCCTGTGACAGAAGAAAAAACTAGTTCGGATATCCCTTAGCCTTTAATGTTACTTGAGGTCTTTTTTTCAACTTCCATTTGCATCGAATAGGCAAAATGGTATGAGTTCTGTGATTAGCGAAGAAAATGTTATTTTCGGCTTGCATTTTATTTTTGGTATTAGTGTTTCAACTACATTTATCACATTCTCAACGTTATTCATTGATTAAGTGGAAGTAATGTATCATCGTATCGAATAGGTAAAATGGAATGAGGCATATAATTGGCTAAGAAAATGTTATTTTAGGATTGTATTTTATTGTTGATATTAGGGTTTGAGAGCTATATCTATTATTGCATTAGCAACATTATTGCATTGGTTAAGAGAAAGTTATGTGTTTTCATATTGAATAGGTATAATGACATGAACGATTATATGAAAAAACGCAACTTTTGGTTTGTTTTTATTATCAGCATTAGTGTTTATTCTAAATCCGTGTTATTACATCAGCAATATTTTAGATAGATTGAAAATTATTCGGGTCGCCAAGTAAAAATTATGTTACACATAATTTGAAATGTGTCAAAAATATCTAGTATTTTAGTGCCAGAGAAAACTTGCTCGCAATAGGTGAATAGCAATTTCATGCATTGTACAGATAGATATTCCTCAAGATTTTTATTTATTGTTTAAAAATCTATTTATTACGGTATGTTACATTGCGAATCATGAACTTAAATTAAAATGCATCACAGTCAAAATATAAAAGAAGAAAATTTACGTAATATTTTCATGTTATAAAATCTACCGAACCTCCGAAAATGATGAAGTATTGTCATTCGTATGTCATATTTTTGAAAAGTTATTTACTACCAATTATGATGGAAACGTGTACTGTGATAATCAAATAGGTGTTTTCACTCTTGGGCAACAACATCGGATTTAAAAAGTTTCATTCAATTACTTTTTTAAAATTAATACTTTTTTGAATAAACTTTCATATTATAAAAATATATTGAAATATGTTAAGAGAATATGACAGAGCTTATACATTTCAAAATTTATGTTAATATTTTTTATAATTTGCGAGTAAGAAATTTGTTAAATCCTTGTTTCCGGAGATTTAAATAAAAATCAAGCAACTACTTTAAATTAAGTAAAATTAAGTACAATACCATTTGTATAGAAATGGAAAGTTATTGAAAACAGATAGATATTGCATAAAAGACTGACTTCGATTTATAATTATTAAAATAGTATAAATGTATACTGTAAAACCACATAATTAATAACGTTAAAAATATGATGAAAGAAATCAGTAATTAGTCATTTCTTAATCCATTTATATTTCGTGTCGATTCGTATTTTTGTCGTGTCAAACTCTCTTATTTTACAATATATGAATACTAATATTTGTACCATATATCCCCAACATTTAAATTTATAACATTTTCTACACAAAATTTAAATGTCAGTGTAGAAAGTTTTGGAAATGAAAGCTTCAAAAAACATAATTAACCACTTCTCATATTTTTCATAATATTTTTCAAGTTTTAGAAAATTCCAAAATTTTAATTTCAATTAGTCACGTTACTCTAAATTTTTAAATATTAATCGCTTATTCAAACAATCAGAAAATCAGAAATTCTTTTGATCTTGAATATCTTGTTTTGAACTTTATCATTACAGAATATATATATATATATATTACTACACTGTATATCTTTATTGTACTTTAGTGGAAAAGATTGCCATGCTAATGAAAGTTATAAATCGATACTTTTCCTACTGAATATTTTATAAATAATGCTTGATTGTATTTAATTAATTGATTGCTTATTTTACAGACATGATTGTCACACTGACATCACTGCATCTAGTAGAAAATGGGAGGAGTCAAACTACCAGAATAATTGACTGTGGAATGATGGAATAACTGGAATTCATGGTCAGATCAGTCAAGAGAGGAGAAAAAATTCGCTTTTAATCCATCACAATGTACTCCTCTATGACAATAATTGTTTCAAACTCTACTTACTGTACCAAATTTTACAAATTGTCCAACACACAGATGTATTAAATATATCCAATAAAAAAGTATTCCTCAAAATCATTTCATGCCAATCTGCTTGAAACTATTTAAAAAAGTCCCTAAGAAAAGTCTGCACAGTTAAGTTTTTCAGGAAATCGAAGCGCAGTCACATGACTTAGTCCTGTTTCACTTCATAAGAGTTATTTACTTTATAAAAAAGCAGATGTTTTTACTCAGTTTGAGAGTTTTTAAGCAACAAAATAAAGATGTGGGATCGAAGTAAATTCTAAACTTAAGCTGAAAGGGTTTTCCTCTTTCCATTCTTTCTTATTTTCCTCTTTTTATTGCAGAGATGGATTGATGAAGTAGAACCCGAGATAGCACAGCATTATCCTTGCACAAGTGCTTCGGGAAATATTTTTCTATGCATATGATATTTCTTCTTTTGAATTTTGTAGAGCCCATGCGTGCAAGTGTGTGTCTTTTAAAGTATTTCTCTACGACAGCGAAGACATCCAAGAGGCGAAGTACGGGTGTTTTATGAATTGTGTTGGCTTTGACACTAAAACATGCGAGGTTTTGTATACCCGGGTATTGTGACCAGGCATTAGAAACGGTGCCACCTGTGCAAGTCTTGAAGACATTCCACTTGGAAGCTTTAGATTTTTACTCTAAGATGTTTCTAAAACAAATTCTATAAAGGAAGTACTGCTATTTTTAGCTTACAACAAAGGAATACTCGGTTTAAAAGATTTTTGGGTTACCAGTTTGTGGGAAAGATATTTGAAATATTATCTCGGAAGGTGTATGTTGTAGAAGCAAAATGGTTTGAGGATATTTATAGCTTTCCTTATTTTGTCGTACCTCATTCAGAAAACTGGTATTATCACTTTCTATCTTTATGTTTAAATTTGTGTTAGAACCAAATTAAATCTTTTGCAAGCCGTTTAGAATTATGGGTTTAACATAAACTCGTCTTGTTCTGATTTATTCACATTATTGGAAACGTTGCTGAACAATAAATAAAACCAAGTATGAGAAGGATTTTCAGTGCAAACAAACGAATCAGACGGGAAGTACTTTTACTTCCACTCCCAATGCTCTCGCATGATGCATATACACATAGATTATATATTAAAATGTAGTTAATAGCTGCTTTGGTGACATTTCGCGTTTAATCTAATGAGTGTTGATCAGTCTCAGGTTTAGGGAAACTGTATAATCCAAGAATTTATTGATTGATATACACCTCTATTCAAATGCCATACTTATTTTTTGTCAAAATGACTAGAAAATCTACCACGTCAGTTCGGATAGTATTCAGTCATTGTTAATGTAACGAGAACGGTTTGCGCAGCAGCGATGTAACTTGGCAGACAAGGAGAGAAGGCATTGATGTGCATGCGTGAAATGCCACTAGTGGACTAATCAGTTGAGTGCTAGACACCTTTGAGTGAGCTCATGTTCTGTAAGACCGTCGCATTCACAATAACCGCATCAAATTTTGGAAGTTAGATTTGAAAATTTGTGCATGGAAACTATTCAGATTATTAGGAAATATTTTAGGGCATGATACAAATGAGGGCAATGTAAATAAAAATGTAGTACAGCTGCTTGAAAAATATCAGCGAAGGATTGTTGAAAGTTATCCATGTTCAGGAAGGTCTTCAACAGGCAGAAGATCTGAGAATGTTGAACGTGTACGGGCTACTATCAACAAAGACTGGCGACTGGCAGTGCAGAATTGGAGGATAATCTAGGAATTCCAAAAACTACTATGTTCGAAAATTTTACGAATAACCTTAGCATGAAACCTATGTGGCTCAGCGTCTCACCCTACAGCGAGGATTTGGCGTCCTGAATCTTCTGATTTTTCCAAAAGCTAAAATCATTTCTGAGAGGTAAGATATTTCAGAACGTGTATGGCGATTCAGAACACAACGAGGCATCCGATGGCGATTCCAACAATGGACTTTGCAGAGTGTTTATAAAAGTGAAAGACACGCTGGAAGAAGAGCATGAGATGCTTACTTTGAAAGAGAATAGGGGCAAAAAGTCCTAGGTGCAATGTATCTTGTTTCATATTGCATGGCTGGATATTTTCCGAACAGACCTCGTATATGAAGGTTGTTATGCATATAAGAGCCGCTTCACACCGACAGAATACGAGTCAATCGGAATCAATCGGAATCCAATAGAAACTGAGTAACGTAGATTTGGGTACATTGAAGTCGGATTCAGGCAGTGTGAAACGTTTTAAGACGAACAAGCTATTTCTTATGGCATCGGCTTTTCGAATTTTTTAAATCAATTTCTATTGGATTCAGATTTTTCGGACTGACTCCGATTAATTTGGTGTGAGACGACCTTAAAATGAAAACTCGGATTTGCACATTTCAACTATTTGTACAATCTTCTTAGAATACTAGTTAAAAACAAATACAAAACTATTTTAACGCTGCTCACCTTGTTCATTAGTTTACTTTGAACCTCAGAAAATAATAATTTCATACTATCAAGTTGTTTTTAGCACTCCCTAACTACAATATGTTTTGTGTTAAATCATTCAATCAAAAGTTCAGTTCTTTCGTAAAGGCAAAATAGCGCAACAAAGCAGCTCTTCCTAGGAACTTCAGTTACCACGCCATCAATATCATTAGTGTTCTGTATTTTAACGTCATTTTTGAGGTATTTTTAAGTGCTGATTTTCAATCAATCAATATCTAGTCTACAAGATGGCTGAAAGAGTTAAAACAATTTTCCCATATTAAAAAAGATGGAACTTTAAACTTATGTAAGAACTACTTCTATAATTGGCAATGCCCATCTTGAAGCAGCTTCGAACTTCCGAAGAATTTGTAGACTCTTTGGAAACTTCATACAACGACAAAAAAATTGTTGTCAACAGTATATGATCGATGTGCTACCCATACCGTCAACATCATCGTCTAAGGGACATGATCGATAAGTGTATCGATAGCCTTTGTACCATGAGCGTCAATTTTTTTACTGGTCAACGTCATCGTAACTATAACATTTTCTTAAATATGCATGAGACATTTTAAGCATTGTAAGGAAGACATATTTCAAGCTTTAAAATATCAAATTTTGGCATCTGAGATCATACGTTTTAATAAATTTTGGACCGTTTCCAATACATCACTTTCTATGTCAGAGATACTTTTAATAAGGATTTTCTTACATTAAAGACATGCAGAGAAAATGTAAGTTTTTTCTTAATCCTCTGATAGTCATGAAATGGTCAAGTCGGGTAAGTATTGCTTTAACCTCCAAAACACATTTTTTACTAAATTACATCATCTATTGTTGAAAGAATATTAGGAATATTCTGTTGGCCAAGGAGGTCAAAACTGCTTAGAAATTATGCAGTGAAGACAGCAGGTTGCTTAACGGATATATGCGTGTGAATCCCTCAAATCCCTGCTTTTTAACATGTACACTTATTAAAAATATAGAACATGCTAATGTAAGCTATCCATTCTCAACATAAAGATAATCAATAGAGACATATGTTTAGACCTTCTATCTAATATTACATATATATGGCACTGTCCCACTTGATACATCGAACTGTGTATCGAAGGGATCTTTCCCCTCTTTGTATAAATTTGTACTATACATTCAGATTGATTTTGATTACTGATGAAGCATGTGAGCTCATTTTAAAATTTTATGGCTTTTTATTCCCTTATATTAGACCCCCTTGTCTCTTTTTGTTGGGTCTTAATTTTCATGCAAATAGTGTGTTTTTATCTGTATATGTCTAATAAATGTTCGATGGTCACGGATATCATTTGCTTAGTCTCCATCTTCCTTGGTTTTGCTCATTTGCTTAATATCCATACAACATGTGAACTTTACAAGTGAAATTTTATCTGCGAAAACACAAACCGTATACAAAATAGAAAGAAAATACTTAAACATTCCTTTTATCGGTGTAGATAATGCATTACAGTTTACTTTGTGCTTATTCAAGCTGTTTGATCTAAAAAAGAATTTTGATCTGATAATCTCACAGGTCAAAATCCTTTATCAATTTTAACAATTAACTTTTACACCATTTCGGTAAGACTTAATAGTTAAATCTTGCTTACATGAATATGCTTTAAATGAATAAATATCTTGCTCAGTGACATACTGCATATGACTTAACTTAATGGTTCTCTTTTTTGAGATCACATGGTTCAAAAATGAAATGAAACTTCATTTTCGAAATTTCGACTTCTATAATGTCTATATTTGAGGTACACTGTTGAAATCGGTATTACCAAAACTAAATAACTTGAGTAGGTGGTACTTGAAATTAATAGCTTATAGTGCCTTTGCAAGATTCTCAACCGGACAATATGGAATAGGTCAAGAGGACTGAAATGATTTATTGAGGTGTGAATAGCTGGCATTGCTCAAAAAATTAAAAATTACTCTGGAGGTTGACTCGTGGAGGACTTCTAAAACGGAGAAAGAAAATGGGATTTATTTTCTTATGCTTAGGGTGTGAAAGAATTTGGAGGGACGGCTTCGTGGCGTTTGGAAAGAGGGTGTTTTTATTAGAGAAGAGATAACCACGAACTGGATTCACGTCAAGGGATACTACATTGAATCTCCTGAACTTGTAACAACTGCCTGTATGAGTGAATGCGCAACATCCATATGATATAATCAACAATAAGCAACTAAATGCATACATCCATGTAGTTCAACTCGCAATGAATATAAGGGTGATTCGAAACTCCTTTTCCAAACTTTTTCAAGAGTGGTTAGATGTATTAAGTAAACATTTTTTGTTTTAGAATGTGTGTCAGCAGCTGTTGCACTGAGAATCTACAGGGCTCTGTTTGGCACGTCTACAAATCAATCTTTCTCTAAACTTCGTCATTCGCAACTCTGATCTCGCACGTGATGGTGCATTACACGAATTCTGAATGGCTGATATCCATCTTCCGTATGAGGCTGTCAAATGAAAACGGAAGAGCTACTCAAAGATTATACCGAGAACGTTTTCCCATTTCCCATCCGAATCATCAAAAAGTCGAGTGTTTGCACCATCAGCTGTGTGAAAACGCAACATTCTATATCAGCAAGCATGATGTGGGTCGTACGAGAATTTCTAGCACTCCAGAAATGGAAGGTATTATACGCGAGATTGCGAGAAATCCGAACACAAGAACGAGAGCTGTTGCAGGTAGTCTAAGTGTGGGTCAATTAATTTGCAAATCCATATGTGAGATGCACGCCAGCCATTTTGTAATTTGAGTAATGCTACATCGCGTGCAAAATCCACCTCGCGAATGACGATTCCCTTTTTCTAACTCTCCAAGTGTTTCCGACGAGATATCTCGTCCATCGAGATTTGACAATTTTTCTAATGCCGAGATATCTCATCCATCAAGATCTGGTTAGTTTTGCTAAGGAAGAGATATGTCGTCGAGACAACCACCAAGAGTGTTAAAGAACGATTTGAAAATGATCCAAACAGCGCCCTGCTGTACCTGTATATGCAACAGTTGCGGACATGTATTCTTTACAAAATATGCTTATTTTGATGCGCCCTGTACCATCCTTTAAATTTGATCAGGAAATTTAGAATAATTTTGAATAATTAGAGTGTTCAATTTGAAATGAATGTTAATTGTTTTAATCAATCCAGATATGTAGTGACTATACAGCTAATTCAATTAAACTCGAGACATATTTGCATTTGGTTAATTTGTTTACCACTTGCATAGAACCTGGCAATTTACTACACTGGCAATCGATTTGTATCAACAGGATGAAAGGTTTTCTCTTTTTTAATTTAAGTTTTCAACAATACTGTAAATGGACAGGATTATTTTAAGGTAGTCTGGAAATAGTTTTATTTAAAAATTTAAGCAATTAAGAGCACAGTCCTTAGCTTAATCCGTTAAAAGTAAGATTTGATTTCCACTTTCCTTAATGGAACGTGACGAAAATTTTCTGAAGATGTTCGTTTTAATCATCGGAAATTTCTCATCGTGTTGGAAACAGTATAAAGAGATTACAAATTTTTAGAGACTTTTTGAACTATTTTAAGTAGATTTTTCTCTGGGAAAAGGTTCATCAGATAAAAGTTTTAAATTTTAAAATCCGTTTTGTGTCTTATAATGCGTCGACGAAGCCCTTGATATATAACCCCTTTTCTCTTCTGCTCTGAACTCCAATCACAATCAATAATCTTATTAAATGGGTTAAATTTGTTTCAAAAATAAACACCTTCAGCTGGAATAAATTAATTTCAAAAGTAAATTTAGTCATTTAAAACATCATATTGGAGTGGTTGAGTTTTATGGTGCAATGCTATGTTTAGCCAAGCTGCGCCAAGAAGACAAAGATCGTCAAGTATTGGGCATACGAACACACACAAGGAAAGGTCTGATATAAAAAAAGAGTACACCCACAATAAGTTACATGAATCGAAACCGCCTATAACCAGCAGTAATAAATATATAGTGAACAAGATTTATAATATAAGAAACTAGCAGAATTACCCGGTGTTGTTCGGGTTGTATTGATTAAACGTTGAATGAAAGGAATGCAAAAATTTTCTCTTCTGTATGGTAGAAAAATGCAAATATCATAGAAAATACTGGTCATTCGGAGAGAGAAGCTATTCGGTGGGCGCAGCGTATGTCCGAGGTCCTCAGCTTTGATCTTCACATGGAATGTTGCAAATAATCATTTACTGTGTTTAATAAATGCTCATCATTTGGATTAACGTGTCTATCTGTAGTTCTAGATCACGAATGCTAAATAGTAATCCCCTGTTTTCTGGGATTTCAATTTTGGAAACGAGGGGTCCAATCCACATCACCTGATTTTGACATTCCAACAGATTTCTTGTTCCCAAATTTGAACGCGTCGTTTTTTTTCTATAAGGTTACTTAAAAGAACGAGTCTACGCTAACAAGCAGACAACAATTGATTTAACAGCCTAAGCAAGGCACTCACATAGAAATTGAACAAATCACACCTTAAATGCGCTCAAATGTAATGGAAAGTGTGTTTGAATGAGCCCACAATTTCAGCACAGTCAGAGGTGGTCATTTGGCCGTTGGTGAATTAACCTTGGTTTTTCTGATCCCTAATAACAACTGTTTGTTTACGCATAAACTAAAATCGAAAGAAATTCGATTTTCGACATGCGATCGAAAATCTCACATTTGCAGCGCAGAGGTGGTTAATTGTCATTACTCGAGTAATAAAGATTTAAAAAATTAATACAAAATATTTTATTACATTATTTAATATAATATAAAATATAACATTAGCATTACGATCAAATCAGTACAACAGAAAATTGTGTACATCCTCCTTATAGATTACTTCCTTCCTACATGCAATAGCCCGTTGAGTTGCTCTAGTGTGATGTTAATTAACTACCTTCCAAGATGCACATATAGATCTATGAATACTCTTATAAACTTTAGCCGTGCATCACAAAATTCTTGCGTGAAAGGTAAATTAATTAGCGACATTAATGTGTCAGATTCACATACATTGATTAGTGTGCCAAGAAAGCAGAAATTTAAACTTTTTAATTGATGATCTAGTAAGTCGATGTTTTCAAAATTACTCATGAACATTCTTTCACTTTATATCACTATACATTTTAAACTCACGGGTGGGGACTACATAACTAAATATAAAAAATGACATTAGACAAACTAATTCAAATATAAAACTTTCCCCTTTTCCGTTTTTTGAGTCACTGGGGCGACAAAAATACTTTATAAAATCGTAATGTAAAGCTTTTCAAATATAATTGGCTAATAATAGAGTTGAAAAGATGTTTTAAAAAAATTATTCTTGAAATGTTCAGGGGTGCTTTTTACTTTCTGCTTGTAATTTGAACTGAAATTTATGAGTTTTATTGAAACGTACATACAAATGCATAATCTTCATGTTATATTTAAATATTCAAGAGTCAATAAAGCTTTTCACAGACAATTTAAAAGCCAATTCTGAAAACCATCCACATACGAAAATAGAATTATTTATTATGCACACCAACCTTTCCTATTAAATAAGTTTTATCATAAATCTGTTTGAACTTCAAAACAAGTAAATGATTTCCATTTAATTCAAATAAAATAAACTCTTCTTTTTCATGAAATATTACTTTACGTATACGTTATTTATTATTTAAGCATTATTTACTTCCCTCTAAGGAGATTTGATTTTTGTTTTTGTTGCTTGAAATAAAATTGTAGTTTGCAGACTCAAGCTCAGTTCAATTAGGAGTTAATTGGGCTTAAATTCAAAGATATAAGAATAAAATTCTATTTATCAAATTTCAAGGAAAACGCTTTACACAAGAAACAACAATCTTAACTGAACTCAACAGCAGGACATCATTAAAGTAGATGTCATCTATTTAATATTGTCTTGAAAGGAAACCGAAGTTATTCTTATTTTATGAACGGATGTATTTTCTTTTACAAACGACTTATATCTGCCTCCTAATATGCAATACTCTCATTTAGCTCCAAAAAGAATATAAATAAATATCAACAGCTAGAACAATTTATCATACAGACATTTAAAAGTGAACTAAACGTAGCTTTATTTGCAGTTACACAAATTGTTATACAATATAAGACTTCAGCCTGCCTAGGAAATGTATAGCATCATATTGACCTAATTGGCTCAAGATATCTTATATAAAACTTGTTATCAATTTAGTTCTTACATCCTAAGTGGATAGTTTGGTAACCATTAGTATTTCCATAATGTATTATAACGATCTTAATGGCGTCTTCGAAATCATTTGAAATGATTTATGGATGTTCAACAGCGGCAGTGTAAACAGCTGAACCTGCACATTTAAGTTTAACTATTCATCCGGACATTAGAAAAGCTTAGCATAGAATACTCATGAAGCTATTAAAGATTGTTAATTATAGGTCTTTTACATGACGTAACTCGTAATTACGTCAGCCACAGCGATTAGTAGTCAGCAGGGTTAGTTCAGTCTCGAGCCTTGGATCTGCTTGGTTTGAATTAAATTATAATAATTTCCCAAGTTTCGCTAAAATAGAATGACTTTTGTTTAAATAAAATCCATTGAATAAATTTTCACAAATAAAAATTTGTATTTGTTGCAAAATTCGAATAAATGACAAAAGAAAAAGCTGAACCCATGTGAATCATTCGCATGGAGAACATTAAAAAGTTTTAATTTAGTTTTCAAAAAGAGTTTTAAATTTGTAAAATTGGTGGAATGTATGAAGCAGATTGGCATTTGCAATCACATAAACTTGAAATTTGACTGATTAAGGAAACCATACACTTTTCAGGTGGAAACTACTAGTTATCTTTGCATAACTTATTGTGTACACCAAGTTCCCAGGAATAATCTTCTTTACTGTGTTCATGTGTATAGATCAATTAAAAAATTTCTTTGTAAACAACAATGGAAGCCAATATACCTTTTTTAAGCAACTGATGTTTTAGACTTCCAACTGTCGAAACTTACATTTTTTTAAGTATTGAACTCTGAGCTACGTTCAGCCAAGCGTAAATGTAGGGGTTAGCAAAATAGTTTTCCAGACTTTTCCCAAGTTTTGCCTTGGGATTTATTAATAGTCATCACGAACGCAATTTTAAATGGAAAATTTTCCTGCACAGTTTAAAATATATTCTTATTTCACTACTACTTATTGATCATTACTTCTTTAACTGCGGCAAATGTACGCTCCCTTCCTTTGTACACCCCTTCCAAAATTTCCAAAGCATTCCAGAATCTTCTACAAATTTTTATCATGAAATTTTCAAGAAATGTGAACTATTACCAAAAATTAATCTATTAAATTTAAATGATTAATTAATTTTTTAAATTTTATTAATTGTTTTGAAAAAAATTCAATTGCATTTGCAAAATTTGTACTAAAAGAACATAGTGTCACCATTTTTATTATGATTAATTAAACCATTTACATGAAAAAGGGAGACAAACATGTGACTTACACAAATAATAATCTGATATTACCCTTCGATACTTATAAAAAAGAGTAATTGTTTTGTACACAATACGCATGAAATAAAGAATGTCAGAATTTAAAATTGGTGTTTACTTATTCACTTTGAGAATGAAAACTACTCGTCCTATGCGTAAGCCATATTTTAAGCAATTATTTGGGAAATAATTTATTTGATTGTCTTATGCAATCCATACACTGACTAACCTTATCATAATCTATTATGACTTACCGTAGCGTGAGAAAATTGCGGTCTGAAGTCATCATCTGATTATGAAAGGTACATCGCAAAGGACACTCATGTACGCATCTCTTAAGTATTAGTTTGCAGTTTGAAATAAGGGACATAATAGATTTAATGCGAAGATACTTCAACATATTCCAAACTATTTTGTCTTACAATTAGCGGATCAGGAATCTTTTCAGTATAATCCATGCGTTAATTTGAGGTAGTTCTACTTAGCAAAACACACAAAGTGTGCTTTCAGTTGTGTTTATTAAATGATTAAATGCTTGGATTAAATGTTCAGTTGTGTATATTAAATATTTCACAGCGGCTATGAAAATACTGTGCTAAATGCTAACGAATGCACTTTTAAAAATATTTATTTTGGATTCTAATTTACCCTTTGAGGGGTTCACACGATATATATTTATTGTGAAAACCTGCAGTGTTCCCTGCTAAATTTCTAACCAGTTTTTACATTCTTGACTAATAAAATATTTCCTAGGTTTCTTTCACCCAATTGTGGTCACTCATCCAAATGTGTTACGGGGAAAAGCAATACTACACAACTCGGAAATCTCGTGACTCTCAAAGAGTTAAGGAAAAGAAGAAACTAAACCCCATATTAGATAATTTTATCATAGATGGTTGGTTGGGTTTTATTGAGCAAGGGCCAAATTTGGCTAAGCTGCGCCAAACACAAGATAACGTAAAGTAATGGTCATCACACAAAGAAAGTTTTACCGATACAGAAAAGAGATATAACCCCAGGGTAAGTTACATGAATCGAACCTTCGCGGCTTACAACTCACTAGTTGTTAGCGCAGTTGGCAGACCCATTGGGCCAAGGCGCATCCGATCATTGTATTGATGTATGGCGGAGTAATATAGGACTTCTTTCTTTGATATGGCTTTTGATTTCAACAATGCACGCACAAGAAATGTTGGAAATAACATCTTTTGGAAGTTTGAATGTGAGTGAATATTGTGGACATATTTCATTTTCTTTTGCCATTGGGAGGGCATTTTCACTCAATTCATATTTGTTTAGCTTGAGACAGGGCTCATTTCTTTCGTCAGAACCTTCTAGATTAGTTTATTTAACACCCAGATCACTAAGACTATCAACAAGGGCTTAAGTCTAGAGAAAGGGTGGTCGAATAAGTTTTGGTTTGTCGTTTGGACATTTTTTCAACACGAATTTCAATTAGCATGGAGCCCACTAATTTTCAAGGAATATACATATCATACACATGCCGACTACCTTTAATAGTGGACAAATGTATTGGCTGCCACTCAGTAGGTTTCAGATTCTAATCCCTGTTTGTTAGAGTACGGATGTTCGGATGGTTCCTATTTGGAGCAACGGTGACTTGCTCACAGGGTGCTCCGCATAAATAGCTTCCACTTCAGCCTTTGTAGCACCGAAGGCCAAAGAGGCCAGTGGCTTAAAAAAGCACATCATACCCATGCTCGTGAAGACATGGCATTTAAATGACTTTTATGACATTTAAATGAAATTTGTGACTATGTATTCATTGTGTAGATTAAAATTAAAGTGTATACATGATTTTGAAGTTCACCCGATCTATATATTTATCTGCGGGTGCTGAAAAGTTGATATTTAACGAATTTAATGCACAATTGAAAAAAATAATATTTTGGAAGCAGCAAAGATTCATTAAAAACACAATAAAATAACCCTTTTAACATTGAGAGGTATTTTTGTCAAGCTAAATGTAGGTGGCAGTCATGTTTCTGCGGCGGAATGTGTTTCCTACACGTATTCTGAACGTAACGTCATTTTGCTTGTTTTTTTTAAAACGATTTTAGCACTTCTCCAATAAAAATTCCAAAGAATATAAGGTGACGTGATATGGAATAGATAGTCAACACCAATTAGATCAAACGTAAATAGTAGTCAAAGTGGTTATAAACTTCAATATAAGGGACCATCGATATGTGTTACGAGATAGCATTTGGATTGCGGAATTAAAATCCTTTCCTACCGTCAGGTTTGTTTGTTTACACTGAAAATCCCTCTCATAGGACATCTTTCGGATGAAAATAAAGCCGTTAAAGGTTTATAAAAGAATTTTTTCTTTCATTGAGTCATCTAAATTCCCTTTTCAACACGTTTAAGCTCATTTTCAGATTACATTTTGACTACTTTAATTATGTGTTCACAGAACTAACCAAAAGTCATATTTGAGTGTATAATAATCTGAAACTTGTGAAACATGATATAGGTAATAATACTTAATAAATCCGATTTAGGATACTTAACAATGAAGCTATTTTACTTTTAATTCTTAAGCGCTTTCGTATACTTAACTGAGAAACTTTGAGGATAATAAAAATAACTCGTTCAAGTGTTACGTATTTTACTTGTATTTGAAGTATTTAAAGGGATGCTACGCCAGAATTATTTTATTGCCAATGTTATTAAGTCTACCCCTTTATAAAAAAAGGTTTTAGAGAATTTGAATCAAGTTTGAGAAATGCTCATATACTTCAAATATTCCAACCGTTTTAGTTTTGAGTTTGTACAGCAAAATGCATGATTGGGAATTATATTTAAGTAGTTCTTAGATCTAAAAATCCCATTGAAGATTTGTTGGTTTATTGAAGACTTAAAGTATTAAAGCAGCTTAAAGAGTTGAGTAGGGGTTTCACCCAAATTAGCATCGTTTGAATATTTTTAGAATCTCACTATAAAATTCAAAGAATCGACTACTATTGTTTCTAAAATATTTATTTGTAAAATTAGGTACATCAAGTTTTGTTTTTAAAAGATTGAATTAGCAATTATTTTTCTGAAATCAATTACACACAGTTCAGTTTTCTTAAGTTTTACTAAAGGAATATTAATTCAAATACCTTAATAATTAATCAATGAAGTACACATAGTAATTTATTTAATACGAATCAAAACTAATATTCGTATATCTCGCTTATATTTACTTAAAAATTTGATAACTTTTATCTTTATAGGTTAAATAAAATAAAATCTTGCTGATATGAATTACTATTCAATTTCTTGATGTTTTGTGATTATCTTGAGTCTTTCTTCAACTACATAATAGTTATTCAACGAACTAGTCATAGAGACTTGTATAAGATAGTTTAAATTATATTTTGTCTTATCTCACAAAGTGGGTCGGGGTAGCCCGATTCGATAGCAGCGGATTAGCAACCTGAGGGTTGCGAGTTCGAATCCAACCAAAGGCCGTCGTGTACAAAGGGGGCTGGTGCACTTTGAATCTGTCGTGGCCACGACAGATTTGTTGTGACCACGACAACACGTTGCCGTAGTGTGGAAGTTTGGAGAGTGGAGTGCCAGCTCAGGTGTGACCTCGTCATCTGACCGTGGTTCAAGGTTACGTGGTGTTGTCCTCGGATCTTTCCTTTGGGAGTGACCCCGGACCCTTTATCAATAGCCCGTTGTGTTGCACCAGTGTGACGTTCATTGATATACCTACCTACCTTATCTCAAAGTTGAGTGTGCTATTTTAATATACCCATCTCCAGTGGTTTGGTCTCAGAAATAATTTAAAATTTGTGTTATTAGTGGTTGCATTTTCTCACTACATATATTTATCACATGCATATTTATTTTACTATTACTGAAAAACTTCAATGTACCTCAGTTGGTAATATCCTAATAATTGAGTAATTATTTTATTAAACAAAAAGGAATATAAAGGGTTATGTGCTTGCAGAAAGTTAAACAATAATTTGGTAACATTTTGAAAGGTATATTTCCAATACTAATATTTTCTTTGCATTGAATAAATGTAGGAAACACATCAAAAATTAAAATTTTGTTCCAGTTTTATGCAAAAAGTACGTTTATTTTTAGATTCCCAAACTAAGGAATTCTATTCCAACTTGGTGACAGAAAATACGATTTTTAATATAAAAAACAACGTTATTAAACATAAATGAAAGGAACACCCATCCTTAAAAATAAGATTACCTATTCTTCAAATACCAAAAAATGAGCAATATATGAAATGGGACTACTTCAAATACCAAAACATGCACTGAAACTTGAGGCTTTCTGCCGAGCTTTGGTCTGCATGTTTGTTACTATCGTCTCCTATAAAATACTTTTTACAATAATCTAAAATCTTAAAAAGTAAAACTGTTCGAATGCTAAATGCAGAGGAAATAATGACGGGTAAAAGTAGCATTTTTGTGTCTAGAATTCCAAGCTTCAAGTTTAAATGCGCTATTCTACGTTCTGGCCGCTGCTTTAAGCATAATAAAAAATGAAGAAACTCACGTTTCGTAGTTTAAAATTCAACGTGTGTAATAAATGTAGAAGCGAAACTTTTTCGTTTGGAATTTTAGTGTCGGAAAATGGTTTCTGCATCCAGACGGAGCTGTATGTAGACAACAAGCTGCAGTATTAAATATTGTTCAGAGAATAACATAAAGCTTGGTTTAGGATTCTATATTGTCTCCTATTTCGAACAGTTTCGGAATGTTAAAAACAGAAATACTCCCAACTGCTGCATTTAAGATGCTATTAAAGTTTCCTGTTTAAGTTTCCTTACATGGAAAACAAATTTGTTCACCAAGAAAACACTAGATAAGAAATAGATATCTGAAAAGTCATTCTTTGGGATTTCATTTTTGCATGGAGATTTGGGTTCTAAAGATTTTGTTGCTTCAATTTTAACAAATGGGTTACATTTGCAGTCTAGACGTTCAACGCTTTGAAAGCTTTGACGCTTTGAACACTAGATGTCTTTCCAGTTTCATGGGATTACATATAATTTTATTTTTTATAGTACATTGCATTTTATTCCATGAATAAAATGCAAAATACAAAGTAAAGCCATGTTTGACGAACAGTTTCTTCAAACAACACAATGAGATAAGTTTTTTAAATTTGTTGAGTGTGTAAGATATAATTCTGTAAGTAAGACTGTAACACTGCTTTCACAAGAACTTTAAATTTGTTTAGGCGTTATAAAATGCTGCTTATGTATTGCATTTTTATTTAAAAATTAGCAAATGAAGTTAAAGGCCAGAAAATACTTTTCTCAGAACAACAAAAGAATCTTAGAACTCGTGGAATAAAAAAATGTGTAACTAACATAATAATGAAGATTTGTACGAGAAATTATAATTGTTCTTAACAGATTCTTATTAACTTATAGTCATGATTAAATGTAAGAATGTTTCAGCGCCTTTTAATTACAGTTATTACCGAATAGAAATGTTTGGAATTAGGCAATTAAAGTTTTACACAACAAAATAATTTAAGTTAAGATTAATACATGAAGACTAAATATAAACTTAATTGTTACATCATACACAGATAACTTGGTTTCATTTGAGTTTTGAAACAACTAGCATTTTCATATATTTTTTGCAATTGTCTTTTCATTAGAACAAGGTATGAAGTTTAAATCGCTGTGACAACTTGAATTATTGTGATAGAATAAAATTTTAGAAATACTTCATAATCTTCATTCAGTTCAAAAACCAAAAATCGTAAATTCTTAATGTTAGCTTATTGGATAAGAATAATCTTCGAAGATATTTGATTTACAATACACCCAATTCTATATCATCGCACATTTGCATATTGCAGCACAAACTAAATGTTCTCATTATACACCTTTCAGAGTAATTTCGTTCATTATAAATTTGAAATGGTGATGTGATGAGACTAACATGAATGGTCCATGTTATCAACATTTATATATAAATATATATACTAACTTTATGTATGCTGCACTAATTTCAGAAACCCAATTATGTTAGGTAAGATTTTGCTGCTGTTAATTTATGTATCAATTTTGATCAGATTTTATTCTTTCTACAGTAGATTTACATATGGCTTATACCTTAATGTTGCTATCGACTAAAACTATCACTTGGACTAATTAAAGCATAAAGTACATTTATATTAAAACTTGCAATTTCAACAGGCTTAGTAAAAAGTGAATACTACATACTTAGTTGCATCATAACCACTGAACTTCAATATCCCATCAACCCGGAATACTCCCACTCAGCACTCAAACAGCCAACCACTGCATAAACCAGATCTCATTACTCGACCATCCTTTCCACCCTGTTTAGAGAACCAAATACCCCGCTACCGGTATCTGGTGTTTGGCCATTAAGCGAGCGCGGACGACATCAATACACAGAAACGAGAGGTCCCGACAATCTGACCTTTCCTGCAAATAATTTACAATTAAAAGGTTCCCGCTCCAGGTTGCTTATCCCAAACATGGCCGCCCGGACGGAATTGTCACCGATTCCCCCGCGATAATGGAGTTGCTAATCGCTTTTGCAGTGGCACTGCATCGGATTTGTATGCGTTGCCTCGAGCTGACCGCCTCCGGGTGGCTGCAAATTGAAATTCAAGTATTAAAGGTTTTGTTTCGCAACTCTTGGGTTGATTGTAGATAAGCTGCTGGGATAAATGAGAAACTGCCACAAGCTGGTAATTTTATTCGTGTTTCCTGGAGGCCGCGTAGGTAGGAGGAACGGATTTAATGCTCTCCTTTATTTGAGTCGGGAGGTGGTGCTAAACTTGTTCTTAAGGTTATCTACCTGAGATAATTTTATAAGATGCGAAATAATTTCATGTTGCTTTACACTGAGAATATAAATGTAATTCATATCTGAAAGATGTTTGGATGGTACTTACTCTTTGAATTGTAATATGGTAAACATTTCTGGAGAGAGAAATTACTTGTGCGCTAATTAACCAATGTTCCTCCATGTTCAAGAAAATTGAAATTTGTATTAATACCGATGACCTTAAATATTTTACATATGATTTGATTAATGGAGAAAGCTTTCACGCAATATCTAATGGAATACTTGACAGTTGATATCTAAAAGCAAATACCTTTGTATAGTTTATTTCTGGTTTTCATTGGACTCCACAGTTGAAACATAGCCTCCATTAATTGATTGAACAACACTTCCTTGCTTATTGATTGATACACAGATATTCCAATTTGTGTACTCAAGGATTTCGTCATCTGATAGGCTTATAATTTGTCATGTACATAAGAAATTTTATCAACTTAATAATAAGTTTTACCAAATGTAAGAGAAATTTGGAATTTGTATTAATGACGTTGACTTCAAGTATTTTACATACAAATTTATAAATGGAGAAAGCCTTCAAGCAATACCTGATGAAAAACTTGAAAGTTGATACTCAAAGGTACCATTTTGTGGGTATTTATTGACATCCATTGGTGTGTGAAGTCAATTTGTCAAAAGATACTTGTTTATTTATTGACTGATACGCATGAATCCAACTCGTGTGCTTGACAACAATGATCTTATAAATCTTCTTCAGATAATGGGCATACACGCAAGGAAAGTTTTAGTGACACAAAAGAGAGAAATATATCCAGAATAGGATACAGGAACTGAACTTGTACTTCTTACATCACTCCGGCTCTTATCATAGAGGAAAAACCCACTGAACCACGAAGACTCCACCTGTTTATAACGCTTCACATATACTTGAAGCTCTAAACGTAAAATATGCGAGATGAGTAATAGTGCTATTAGATATTTTCTTAATATCTCTCAACTCTTCGAGGGGATATCTGTCATAAAGTTTAGATAAGCTCTTCTCAATTTTTCTAAGGTGTATTATTTTCATGGATGCCTTTTCTGAAATTAATCCGTCATAAAATATTCGCTCACTTCTAGCCTTTTGTAGATCCGAAATAATCGTTGTTCCCTAAAATGCGGGACCGCGTTAGCCCAGTTGGAAGAGCAACGAATTATCAACTGAGGGTTGCGAGTTTGAATTCAACCAAAGACCGTTATGTACAAAGGAGTCTGGTGCACGTTAAATCTGTCGTGTCCTCAAATGTCCTCACGTTGGCGTGATGTGGTAGTTTGGAGAGTGGGGTGCCAGCTCTGGGGTTGTTTTCGTCATCTGACTGTGATTCAAAATTACGAGGCGTTATCTTCGGATCTTTCCTTTTGGGATTGATCACGGACCGAAGCCAATAGTACATTGTACGTTGTTCCAGTGCGAAGTTAGTTACCAACTACCTACTCCAAAATTCGGTATTTCGATTTTATTCATTAACTTATGAGATGCAATTCCAGGAATATTTTTCTTTACTTTCCTACTTCTACAAATAAATTGCCTAGACTGGCAATAAATTTTATTTGATAAATATAAATCAACTCAAAAATATGTTTCTTTCGTTACACCAGCCAACATTTCCGTATTTCCCGGAAGTCTCCCGCAAAAACACTTAGTTTTCTGGTTTAACGGATGGAAAAAATATATTCCCGATTTTTCTTAAGGTAGAAATTTTCAACCGACTCCAATTTCTATTTCAAGCTGAGGCAATCATGAGGTAGGTATGTATTTTAATTAACATCATACGGAGCAACACAACAGGCTATTGGTGACGGTACGGGATCAATCCCAAAGGGAAAGAATTGTGAGGACAACAACTCGTAATTTTGAACCACTGTAAGATGATGAAGAAGCAATCATGAAGAAAGAACGTCAGAATTGGTGGTTTTGCTACATTATCGTAAAAACCTTCTTTAACACAGAAAAACCTACAATTATACTTATAAAACACTCACAATAGAGTTTATTTTCTCATTTATCCATATATTTGGCATCTCTTTGTGTGAACTATCTTTAAATAGGTTAGGTCAAGTTTGAACTGCCATGAAGCGTATAACATTGGTGGAGACCAGTATTACTATTTTTGTGTTTCGAATTGCTTTCATGATTCGGGTAATTGTGGTTAATTTGGCACTTAGGCCTTTTTCTTTTTCTGTAGTTGCAACGTTGCTTTTGATGTCAAAAATCTTCTGTATCTCTTTGTATTAGAAGTTGGCAGGTATGCACTATCTTCATAGCGATGTATCTTACACAGTTTTCAAAATACAATCTGAAGTAAAATTAAGCAAACATTTTTAAATTCTTGTACACCAGTCACAAAATAGAAATATTTAAAGGTCTGGTTCACACTGACAACAATCAATGTTTCCTCTCTTGTTTGAAACTCTCTTGCTATGTCGAAAAAAAATATCAGCAAGTTAAATAATCAAAATGGTTTGAATAATTTGTTTTAATAAGTTAACGTATCCAAAATTTCTCGCTTCATATGATACACACTTCGCAAAATGTATTTCCCAAATCTGAAGAGTTTTGACTGTGTATTAAAATAACCAGAAGCCACTTAGCCACTCAAAATGTTTTGGAATTTTTAATTATATGTTTCACTAAAGCACATGGCACAGAAATCAACAGTATTTGCATATTGACGAATGGAAACAAACAGATATAAACAATGTAAAATTCAACCACTTCAGGATTTTGCTGTTTATTTTAAATATGCTTAATTTTTGAGCTATAGTTGTATAATACCGCTCTAATTAAATTCTTCTACGGTCTGATTACACAAGGCAATGAAAAATCTGGAAGATAGAAATCAGAGTAGAAAGGAAAATGTGTCTGGATGTATTAATAAGTGTTATATTATACAGGGTGAGTCTAAATTATTTTTACAAAATAAGAGGGGTGATAGTACCCATCCAGACGAGCAATAATTACCATGGAACATAGGGTCTCATTCCACTCTGAGAGGCAGAAAAGGGTAAAGTCGAAACGCGTCGAGCATGAACAAGTCATCGCCTCTGACTCCCAGCACATTTTTCCAGCACGATCCGGCACTTCTTGAATGTCACATATCCCGCACGATGGATCGGACGTGGCGGACCTGTGGCATGGCCTCCTCGTTCACCGGACCTCAACCCACCGGACTTTTTCTTCTGGGGGCACATGAAATCTATAGTGTACCAGACGCCTATGGACTCGGCTGAAGATCTCGTAGCGAGAATCGGTGATGCCGTAGACAAAATTAACACAACACCAGGAATCTTCGAAAGGGTGCGCCAGTCTTTCCTTCGCCGGTGTGAACTGTGCAACGACACGCGTGGCCGCCACTTTGAGCACTTGCTGTGAGTTTTTCTCTGATCAATAAATCAGATTGTGCAACTTTTGGTATCTTTCATTCGCTTTCCCAACACTGTTGTAAGTTCATGTTGAAATTCTAATTTTACTCTTTTCTGCCTCTCAGAGTGGAATGCGACCCTATGTTCCAAGGTAATTATGACTCGTCTGGATGGGTACTATCACCCCTCTTATTTTGTAAAAACACTTTACACTCATCCTGTATACTTTTAGATGTTATAAAATATGGAATCGCCTTGGTGAATGGGATGCAATTGAAGTGGATATTCCGAAGCTAATTGTGACATGGATGAGGTGTGCATTTTTGTCATCTCTTTATTGGAAGTAAGAATAAGTAAGACCAGTAAGAAGTACTCTAAATGGTGCTTTATTTTTGTGATTAATTTTATTTCATTTGGAGGTATGAAATGCCTATATAATGCCTAAATGTTATATTTATGCATATATTCATCGTAAATTTATTAAAATAAAGTAAGAAATGTAAGCAACGACACTCTTCTGATGATATGAACAATTAAGAAACTATAGCACAGAATAAATTAGACTAGCACTGGTGTGCTAGTTTAATTTATTCTGCTCCGACAAAGGAAGATGGTCTCGCAATGACTTTCCAGAAATTAAATGACTCGAGTTTCATATATGTCAAGCATCTATCAAGAACGATGAATGTTTACCGATAAACATCGTACAATTGCACCAGAATGAATCGATGCCGAAGTACAACGGTCCTTAAACCTCCCCTTTTCATCTAAATTTCACGCTTGTGTGACCTTAAAATGACAGATGAGGACTAATCTATCGCAAGATATGAGCGATACTTTCCGAGAGAGAGAATCCCAAAGTTTTCCGAACAATAGTTCCCGAAAACCTAACAAAACGGCTTTGGAGAGCAAGTAGTAAACAAGTCAGCTTGGGGACAACAAGGGACAAAAAAAATCCCTTTTTTATTTCAGCCTTCACTCACTATGCTAGAAAGGGAATTCTTTTTTTGCTGTCCAAGCTACCATGAAATTCAGTAGAGCGAGAGGACAGGGGTAGAAAAATAGTGTTAGTTAAAAGCGTTCCATAATTCCAGTTCGTAAATTACAATGGTTCAAGAACGTCCTGTTTCTGGTTGGTGCAACAGTTTTTTTCAGTTCGTTTGGTCAAGTTTTGACATAAAAAATTATGGCCACAGAACTTTTTACATTGAACATATTAATCGATAAATTTGTGGGTAACTGTCTTGATTTATGTGAATTGAACTGAGGTGTAACTAACTTGTAGTCAAAGAATATATTTTGAATTAAATAAAATTTTACTTGGTTAAGATTATGTTTAATATTGTTTCAAATTCAAAAAACTAGAATTATCATGCCTATTAAAAGGCAATATACACCCTTAACAAACGAAAGTTTAGGAAACTTTTCAAAAATTGAAAATTTTAAAAATATTTAATGCTTTGGTTTATTTTTTATAATAATTAACATTGAAACTTATCGTCAGAGCAATATGTTACTAATAAACTGCATTAGGAACAAAATTTATTTTTTGTTCATGTCTGTAACTTTTATAAAAAGTGTTAAAAAACAAGTTCTTACTGTTTTTGCGATGTGAAATTCTCAATTTTTACATGAAATGTTTTTTGATTTTTTTAAAAAACTTTATGTAGCTTTTCTAAAAAAATAATTAAAAATTACAAAAACGATCTCAAAAATTGAAAATTAAAAAGAATTAACATTTGCAGATTTTTTAAAATAAATAACTTGTATAATAGTTGAAGCTTTTAATAAGCGTAATATACGTTTCTAACACACTGTACTATGCGCACAATTTCCGATATTTTAATTCATGTGGCTAATCTTTATAAAGTAACTACCAGAATTGTCCGTCGTTTCTCAGGTTCAATTGGTTAAACGTCGATTGAAAGTGATCCGACAAATCCCTTCTCTATCACAGGAAATGCAATCATAGAAAAATAATATAATTGAAGGTATAGTAATTTTTAAACTCTATTTTGACATTTTTATAGCTTCTACAGTTTACTTTGAATGCAATATGTATTCTTGCTTTATCCTTCTTTGTAATCCTTTAAACATACATCGCACTATAGAGTAAGATAACAATACAAAACGTGATATTGAGATTACTATTATACATAAGCTGATTTTGAGTTTTTTAAGCTACTGAATTCCCTTTAAGTTCATTTCCCGTAAAAATGATAAGCGTATTGAGTATCATTACAGCCAGTTTTCCTTTCAATACTTTTTCACTTGAAGCACGCTTTCACCCGGAATGCGCTTTCATTGCGTGTGTTTACCTATTTCTTGATGTTGTATGTCTAGTGTCTTGCGCAGTATGGCCAAATGTAGCACTTCAAACCCTAATAAACCAAACCATCACCAGGAATGCGATATTTCCGAATTCCAGAATCATTATGAAAGGCTGACAAATCATTGATACGATATTCATGACGAATTTCTTTTTAATCAAATACATTTTTGTCTTGAAATTTCCATTCCGCGTGTGAAATAACAGCTTGTTTAAAAATTAAATGTATTCAGTACAGACGAAACAAAGTTAATCGATTACAATTTTTCAAAAAACGCTCGGTCAATTTTACAGCATTTTTTAAAAAAGAAAGTTAATGTTTTCAATGACTTCTTGAGATATCAAAGATGCATAATAATACCTTCAAAGACGACAAACTCCTTCTGTCACTTAAGACAAAAACTTTCAACTTTTATAAGTCCTAGTTATAATAAGGGCAGCGGTAGCCCGGTTGGAAGAGCAACGGATTAACATCCGAAGGGTTGCGAGTTCAAATCCAGTTAAAGAACGTCATGTACAAAGGGGGCTGGTGCGCGTTAAATCCGTCGTGGCCTCAAATGTCCTCACGTTGGCGTGGTGTGGATGTTCGGAGAGTGGGGTGCCAGCTCAGGTGTTTGCTTCGTCATCTGACCATGGTTCAAAATTACGGGGTGTTGTCGTGATCTTCCCCTTTGGGATTGATCCCTGACCGTCACCAATAGCCCGTTGTGTTGCACCAGTTAATAAAAATACCTACCTAGTTATAACGATATTATTCCAAGATCGGCAATGTTTAATTTAAAATTTGATTTACCCTAACTGGCATGGGCAGTTTTAAATCGATTCTTTGTTGAACTTTCTGTCAATTCAGACATCCGGTATCTAATATATATATATATATATATATATATATATATATATAAACTACCTTAAAAATAGAATAGGCATTATAATTATTATGTTATTTTGTTTCATCCTTTTTGTTCTTGTTATCACTTGCATTTTGTTCTTGTTTGTTTGGGTTCTCTCTTATTTGATTTTTGGTGATGACTTATATATATATGTATTACTGAAAAGCTTCTCAATTTTAGATGTAATTTGTGCTTTCGGATTTTTAGTAAATATCTAATGATTTACTAATAAAGTGTTTAGTTCCATTTTATACGTAGGTAGATAGGAGAAGGCTCGTTCAGGAGATTTTAACTGAATAGATTGCTTTTATCTTTTTCAGATTTAAACATTTTTAAAAAGCACAGTTTTGAAATGGTTTGTAAAGATTTAATTTTTTATATGCATTTGTTTTTATTTTTCAATCTTTAACTCCTCTATGATACATCTGGGACCTTTTTGATATATCCTGAAGCATTTGAATATTTATTTCTTATCCTTTTTACAAATAATTCATTCTTTAAATTATAAATAACAAAACTATTTCTTTCGGTTTGTAACATAGTGCTAGTAGCTAAATCGCGAAATTATTAATCTCAGTTATCTTTTTGTAGTATTAATAAATTCAAAGCACATTTTAATATATATACAAATGCGCATGAAGTACCTCATTCAAAAATTCCTTTTAATCTTTCGAGTAAAATACGAGTATATGCATTTAAAGGTTGTACCTCACTTAAACTTTAATTTTCACATCGAACTACTGAATATTTATAAATATCTAACCCTGCCAGTATATTTTTCACACCAAATACTTCATAAGAAAAGCTACTTTTAAATGTTTAGTAATGTAAAGCAAATTTAGATAATCTAAAAAGATAATCTGAGTTTCTTCTAATTGTTTTTTCAATAAAAGTTTTTTTGGCAGATTGTTTATAGTTTGAGCTTATTTATTGTGTAAGTAGATGCGAGAAACATATTATTAATAAAAATTTAGAAATTTTTCACACACATATCATAGAAAGCACAACCATTTCTTACGCACAGATCTCATGCAATTTCCAAAGTTGATTCTAACTCAAAATTTAGCTTTTTTAGAAAAGTAGAGTATTATCCAATAAATTATTCATATAAGAGAAAAAGTAAATAGAATGAGTTTCATTGAAGTGTATTACATATTGCAAGACGTTTTTGACAGGAATAAATTTTTTTCTTCTTAACTGAAATTTCTGTGAATCGATATCGACATTTTAGTTAAAAATTTTACTGTACCCTTCAGAAGATTTATTTTAGAATCATTTTGGCGTTTCATCAACTGATTAATCTTAAAATAACTGCGTACTATGGAGTCATTATCAAACTTCAGACTTTTCTAAAATACTAACGAAACACAGTTTAAAACTTTAAAAACAAGTCATTTTCAAGCCTTCAATGAAACGTTTAACATAGTAAAGGGGTTCAATTTTAAGTTTTAACATAAAATTCTCATTTGCCGATACTTTTTGTATGAGGGTATGAAAGTCCAATATTGGCATGATTCCAAGTTATCTAATGTATTGTTTTATATTTCAAAATAAATTGAAAGAGATTTTTCCAACAACTCTTTGTCTTCAGGGCATTATTTCTAGTTCAAGATAACACAAAAGCACATCCTTTGTTTATTTTGTGTTCAGGTTTACTTCAGCCTGAAATTTTTTCAAAGGTTTAGCATAGAACAGTGAAGTAATTTTCTTTTCTCAAAAGAAACTGGTAAAATGTTTACACTGATACCGTTTTAGGCATGCTTACAATAAAGTAAGCAAATGTAATACATAATTATATGCGTCGCAATTCTGATTTTACTTCAGTGCAACTTTGCATGCGCTTCATTATAAAGTGGTGTGTGTTAAGTAGGTTGTCTATTTCAATTAAGTTTTTCATAAAATTGAATATTTAATTTAGTAACATATTATTTTACTGAATTGTTTAAGATCTAATATCTACAAATACTTCAACAAATTATTCCCTTTATTTATGTACACTACATACCACTTTTGCATATAATTTTTATGAGGAATAAAGATTATGAATTATGAGCAGTGATAAAAAATGAAGTTAGCATAACTCTAGAATTATAAATGCTAATATGATTAAATGGAAATTTTCTGTTGTAAAGTTTTGTACAAAAATTTAGAGATAAAATTCATTGAAAAATGATGCTTTATAAATTCTTTACCAATTTAAGAACCAGGAAAACATTGCAATAAATATTTGGCTTATAATCATCGATTAAAAGATTTATAATCAAATCCATTAAAAATATACTGTAGGAATGCTTTAACAATTTAAAAGCCAGGAAAGAGTGTAATAAATGTTTGGCTTTTAATTTTCGATGAGAAATATAAAATAAAATAATGGAAAAGTGATACTGTTTAAGCGCTTTAACTATTTCAAAGTCAACTATTAACTATTAACGCTTCAACTATTTTCAAGAAAATATTGTGAATGTTTGGATTCAAATTTTTGATTTGAATGCTCACAAGATTTGGGTTGGGTTTCATGGCGCAAGGGCCATATTTCACCTAGTTGCGCCATACAACGTCAAGTAAATGGCCATACACACAAGGAAAGCTTTATTAATAAATATGAGATAAACACACCCATTGAGGAATCAAACCTGACAGTTCTGACAAGAGAATAGCCATAATTATACAAGGTGTTCGAGGAATTTGGATGATATTACTGTGCAGCTTAGGTAACATGGAAACGCTTATGCATTTATAAGGGAGGGTGGACTTTCTTTTGCTGGGGATTAGATTAGACGAAGTATATTCTTCGAAAAGATGTTTTTACATTGCGAATATTGAAGATTATAAATTGTTATTCTGGTCTAGAACAATTGTTTGGATGAGTCTTAATCTTACTAAAATATTTTAAGATAGATGTATAATATATATCTCATCTCAACTAGTATCTTAACAGTAAAAGGGTATGGGGAGAGAGAAAACCTCAGTGGACACATTGGAAAATATCTTGGAATCCATGTTTAACCTCGAAAAGTCTTTCCAAAATGGCGTAGCTTGTCCTATTTAGGACCTTGCGCCATGAAATCCAAAATCCAATCCAATCCATTCCTTTCGAAAAGAGAAAGACGAGGCATTGCCCAAAAGAAAACAAACCACATTCCACATAATTCTTGGCAACCTGTCCTTACCGAGTATGTCTCTATTAGGCCGTAAGAGAGATATAATTGTAATGGTAACTGATATTTATTTTTTATGATTGTTTTATATTGTTTTCATACGTCACTTCTGTCACTAGCACAATAGAAAACAAAAACGGAAACAAACTACTCTCGACAAAATAGTATTAGCTAGGATATTGCAAAATCGCTTAATCAAAATCACAACAACGTTCACAGTATTTAAAAAAGTCCCCTCTATTATCTACGAGTTCAAAGTACTTTGTGTGAAAACGTAGACTCACTTGGGATGAGTTTCAAATCATATGCACTACTTAAATATTCAAAGAAAAATATTTTTGTTTCTTCTTGAACAAGAAATCTTCCCACTCTGCTTTTAGTTTCTCACAATTCAAAGAGATTAAGTTCAGAAAAAGATTGTGTTTTATTCTTCACGTAATATATTTTTCTTTTAACATTTCAACTATCTGACAATTAGAGACGTATTTCTTAAATCATTGCTTTCTAACACAAAGCCTAAAAGAAGTTCAACTCATTATGAATCTAAACCAGTCTACTTTTAAGTGTCAAGGTGTCTTTTGTCGAACAAAATACAAGGATGAAGTTTTATAAAGATTAATTAGTTAATTTAAAAATAAGGAAATGACTAAAATTGGTTTGCTTTC
The DNA here is from genome assembly GCA_933210815.1 of Meta bourneti. NCBI lineage: Eukaryota > Metazoa > Arthropoda > Arachnida > Araneae > Tetragnathidae > Meta > Meta bourneti. Next base: position 50,813,437 of record OW119923.1, read on the forward strand.
ATAAAATGTATACAAATAGAAGTTGATTATTCTCGATTAAATTCTGAGGTTAAATATCACATATCACTCATGAAGCAGTATTTCTTAAAAATATATGTATATTTTATTAAATATGTTACATTTATACATAGATAACTTGTCGAAAATAAATTATGCTAAAATATATCAAACGATTATATACATAGCAAAAATTCTGCTACACCCCATGAGTTAAGAAAACAGTCTATACAAATTTGGTGAAATGCCGATAAGATGCCAAACGGTTGAATTTTCTGCATAATTTTATTTTGATTTATTTTGAGAAATTTAGTAAATTTTCAATCTATATAAACAAAAATGGAAATAGTTGTCCATAGAATATTTTCGCCCCAATTCAAGTTATTTATTCGTTTTGAGTCATTTTAAAGCAAAATCAATGGTTTCCACTTTCTGTACCTGTCTATCCATTTGTTTGTACGTGCGTCTGACAGTTACGCCCACATGGCTGGATAGATTTTCATGAAATTTCGTACACTTTGTGTTCTCACAATAGTTTTATGACAGATATTCACAACGTCAGACAGTCATCCAATCTCGTTTTATGCCTGTTTTTGTGTTTATATCTTTGAATTAATATAAAATAAAATCAATTTAATATATTCGCAAAAAAATGTTCAATACTTTTTTAAGCTTATTTTGACTTGCAAGTTCCAAGCTAGAACATATGAATGCTGTTACCATTTACAATACTTCAATAAATCTTAACTTGGGAGTGTTGGAGAAGCGGAGGTATAAATAGAGCGTTGAAATTGAGGTTGAAGCCCAGAGTGTTTTACCAGTATTGCTAGAAAAGGCAATGATTTTCCCATGGACTATTTTTGCTGAATTTAAAGTATATGTATTGAACTTATTTTTTCTTTGGAAAAAATAAATAATTTCCGAATGTTTGCGACAGATAACATAAGAAGCATTTTCCGTGTAAACAAATAAAACAGACGGTCTGCGACGATTTCACTTCTGCTGTCGAAATGCTCTATACTGATACATATCGGGATTGCCTTTAAATGTAGTTCATCGCCGTTTTGGCAACGTTTGACGCGTAATATAATTAGTGTTGACCAATCATTTATCATATAGGAATTCAGGATTCAGTTGTTTGGAATTTTTATTGGCAAAGTGCTGAAATCGTATTCGATAAACAGGCCAACTGATATCACACTCAGAATACGCAGAGGAAATCCGTATTGCTGCAGAAATACTACCGCCATCTATATTTAGCTTGAAAGAAAATGCCTCTCATCAGGAGAATTGAAGATTTAATTTTGAATAATATATTCACGTCCACTAGAGCACGACTAGAACCTTGGTTGTAATTATTTGTTTGGTTCACATCATAGAAGAGATATAAATGTAGAGTGAGTAATGGTAACTTTTTTATTTGACCGGGATCATGTGACCAAAGCTAGTAGTAACGTGATCCTAAGACTCTCCTCTCCTTGACTCACATAGTTTGCGCATTCCTCCTTCCATACCCAATTCTTGTAACATAGTGAAAGTAAAAGCTTAAAATGGTTCTACCCCTCTGTAGAAGATGGATCTAATTCCAAGCTTATTAAAGGTAGAAACATTGCTTTTTATATGTGAGCGATTTACATTTATTCTTAAAAGCATTTATTTAATAAATAAAGTGTTATGTTTAATATTTTCGGATGTAATAAAAGTAGACAGTGATTTTGGAATTAATCCATATATCTAACATTTACCGCTCCATAGTACACTTCCATAATGTTTAAAATAAATAATTTCTTCAGCTGTGTTTGCTTTTATAAACAGTGCGTTTTTAAGGCTTGTAATAATAAAAATAATAAATATAACTTAAAAAATATGTGTTGAATCAATTTCTGTCTTGGCGATAGTTTCTTACGCCAACTGAGATCACTATTTTCTCTTGTATATTATACGATAGATAATGTTATGAAATTATAAAATAAACTTAAATATGTATTAAAATTGTTATGTTTGTTTACTGAACGAAATTCTTAGTGTCAACCCACTTGTAGAATAATAATTGCGAATAAATAAATAAAAGATTAAGTTTAAAACTCTAAGTTAACTAACTCCTCTAAACTTAAGTATTATGTATAAAATGAAATGGAGAGTTTTCCCCTTTATATAACTTCTAACTGAAAAAAGTTTTAAAACTACGTCGTTTTTAATGAAAAACTAAAGCAATGAGTGAACGAATATTGAATACATTTTCCTAGTTATCTTTTAAGGTATTAATTCTTTTACATGAAACTTAATGTGCGCCAAACAGAGAAAATGCAATACTGCTTATTATTTTAAATGCATAATACCATTAAACGAAATTTTCACTTCTTTCGACATAATTCTAAACATTCAGCGCAGCTGGACAATTTCCTTTTCGACATATGCTTGACTCCTGGTTTTGCTTCTCATATAGTATAAATAAAACAAACAATGTAAGGATTAATTATTTTCCAATTCCAAAACACTTCTAGAGTTTTGAAAATATTTCTGTCTTTGATATTGTTTCTTCAACTCGCGAAATAAACGGGAAAACGATAAAAACGCATTCGAGTGCTATTAAAAATCCCTAGGCGAATAATTCCTTTAGTACCCTTCTGGTAAGAGGGAACGCTTTTTAATTTTTGCATCTAATAGAGAAATTATTGCATATTAAATAATTTAGAATATTTAAATATGCATACATAAAATATACTCTTGTTATTTAAAACATTTCTTACGTTTTATACAATTTTCTTATATGAAGAAAACCTCGTTTTTTTAAGGTCTTGAATTTTTTATTACTTTTCCCCCCAAAAAAAGTTTTAGGGCATTGCTTCACGAATGATTCAAAAGATTTTGTGTTTATGGGATGAGAAGGAACTATAAATACAACTTAATATTTTATCAAATACAGGAGTGTATAGTAAAGATATGTACATATGTTGAAAATAATTTTACTCAGTTTGTATGAATTTATAACTTTTCTTTCATTCTATTTTACAATTTTTTCATAGATAAAGAAAGGAGAATTTCGTGGAAAACAAAATTATGATGAGAAATGTTAAAATTATTCAGCATTTTACGATATTCACTATTTTTATATTTTATATGTAATGGGCTTAATATATTAGGTCGAGTCATAAATAACTTCCGATTCAGTTAGGTAGAATCTATGTTCGTATCTACCCACTATAAGTCACAGGGACGAACGAGTTTTTGCATTCACTAAATAGATAAGGGTTCAGTTAGTCTACTGACAACTGGTTTGTGTGGTGCACGTTTCATTAAACTGCTGTTCATAACCCCTAAAATGGAGAGTGAAAAAGTGCATATTCGCAATGTGATGCTTTGGGAATTTAAACAAGGCAATAGTGCTAAGGCGACAGCTGAAAAAATATGCAGTGTATACGGTGAAGGTCTAATAAGCGATCGGGCAGTTAGAAATTGGTTTGCCAAATTCCGTTCTGGAGATACGACTGTAAAGGACGAACCGAGGGCGGGACGTCTTTCCGACCTTGACGACAACCTTTTAAAGACAATATTGGAGCAAAATCCTCCACGTCAATCAACAAGAGATATAGCAGGAAGGTTGAATACATCACAATCAACTGTTTGCCGCCACCTGGAGAAATTAGGGAAAGTCAGCAAGTTAGGAGTATGGGTACCTCACAATCTCAGTGAAAGGAATAAAGAAGATCGCATGTTAATCGCCACAAGTCTGCTGCAAGGTAAAAATCTAGCCTTTTTTAGACAGGCGATGAAAAATGGGCTACCTATGATAATATCGTCCGTAAAAGACAGTGGCTTGATAAGGATCAACCACCCCTACCAGATCCGAAAACAAACATCCATGGAAAAAAGATTTTGTGTGTATTGTGGGATTGTCGAAGTGTAATTCATCACGAGTTTTTGAAGTCAAATTTAACGATTACTGCGGATACATGCGTTCAGCAGCTGCAAAGAGTGAAAGAAAAGCTCTATGAAACGCCTCCTGCACTCGTCAATCGCAAAAACATCATTCTTTGCGCGACTACAAACAGCAAGGGCGACTCAAGAAAAAATTCTTGAACTTGGATGGTCAGTTTTGCTACACCCACCTTACTCCCCGAACCTTGCCCCAACAGACTATCACCTTTTCTGTTCCTTGCAAAACTTTTTGGATGGAAGAACCTTCAATTCTGAAGAGCAAGTCAGTCAGGCTGTCGAAAATTTTTTCCGGTCCAAACCAACCACATTTTACAAGGAAGGAATTGATAAGCTGCCTGGAAGATGGGAGAAGGTCATGCATAATAGTGGTGAATACATAATAAATTAATATAACTTTGCTATTTAATGAAAGCAAAATAAATGTCTGATTAAAAAACGGAAGTAACTTAAGACTCGACCTAATAGATACGCGATGCACTATTTTTATATCTCATATGTAATGCACTTAATACAAATACCAACGTTTTCATGTTTACAAAGAGACGGCGCTAACTCTGTTGGTGGAGTCTAGGATTTGCCATGTACGTGGGGGAATAATGCACGTTAAATCTCTTGTGGCCTCAAATTTCCTCACGATGGCGTGATGCAGAAGTTTCGAAAGAGGTGCCAGCTCAGGTGTTGACCTCGTCATCTGACCGTGGTTCAAAAGGACGAGGTGTTATTCTCGATATTTTTCTTCGAAATTGATCCCGGACCTTCACCAATAGCTCGTTGTGCAACTCAAGTGCGACGTAAATTCAAACTACCTGCCGTATCTACAGATTGTTGATTATATAATATGAATGTTAGTTAAAATATTTTACAAGTACTTAAAAATTATTATGTATCTTTTGAATGTATAAAGGACTGGATTAAAAATTGATAAAAATTTAACATTAAAAATCTACACAGAAAATTTTCACAAAACCTTAGTCATGAAAATTTAGAAGAATAATTAATAATTTTTTGCTTGGATATATTTCAAATTTCAGATATGAACATGTTTAAATTATTTCCATAACTTCTAAATAAGAAATTTAATATCTTACAATCTCAAGTATATAAGATTTCAATAGTATGTATATGTATGTTAAATGGGTGCCCATTATTGGTTCATATAATGAGGAATTTTCTAACTTAGAGACCCTATAGCTACTTTTGAAGCTTTTATAATATATTTTCACTACTATTTTAACTCTATGCATCAGAATTATGAGAAAATCTTTACTGAAACTGTAGTTATCAAACAAGCCATTCTTCAATTTACTTCAACCCGTATTTACCCTATAAAATGTTAAATGGAATATCTGAAATTTTGCTTCTATTTGATACATTAGTATACTTGCATAAGGCTTGTACCGTATTTGAGGAATCAAATATTAATGAACCTTTTGAAAAAAATTTAATTTTAGGGACAACTAACATTTTCTGCATTTGTGTTTAAAATCAATTATTTCAAAATATAATTGTAATTTTTTAATAAAATTTTCATATAATATTAAGCATCCGACAATTTAATAATAAAATTATTTTTTCTTTCAAAGTGAGAGACAAATTACTGATGATTTAATGGTTGAAAATATTGTAATTTAAGCGCAAATATGCCTGGCCAAGTTCAAGAAATATGCATTCGTTTGCGCATTTACACTTCTACGCTGCAATAACATGTTTTAACATCAAGAGTGGGGAAAAGCTTCCAAATCGACCAATCAAGACCAATCAACCAGAGACCCGGAAAGTTTAATGTGACGTTACAGAAGCTGTCAGATTCCAGCTTTCAACGATAATTTTACTGTGTTTCTACTTTGCTTCTTATATTCCTTTTATTGTTTTTGTTCATTTATGTTTCAGCTTTTTTCGTACAGATTGCAACATTATTAGTTAAAACAATCATTTCAGTTATACGAAACGTTTTTCTAAAACAAAGAATGTAATGATCTAAGGGCATTACACACTTGATGGCCGATAACAAGGAAATTTCAACGATAATATAATCCGGCAGTACCTTTAAATGTTAAAATTCATGAGGATTTAATTCTTTTAAAATTGAACTCTGAAAATTCGACAGCTATGAGAAACATTAAAAATGATAACCGATCGTTTCAGCCAAATTAAATTTTATTTTATAAAACGTTGAAACATCATTCAATGGTGCCACTGATATACTGAAAATATATTAATGTAGCCTAATTGCAGCTTCAAATCATCTGAAGAAATTAAGATTTGTTGATATGAAGAATTTGACGTGGTTCTGATGGCTTGATTTTTCCATTTTTATAATGGTTTCATTTTAAAAATTAAGCATTCACTATAAATTTGGAAAATATTGGTGACATCAATATATCGTAAATAGTCATTGAGGTTTAAGTGTCTTCATTTATTAATTTGCATTTCCAAAGGATGTATTTGTTCATAGTTCCATCCGCTCTTCTGAAACTTATTCGTTTCTTCGTTTTCTTATATTGCTTGAAAATTAATTATTAGTTGAATGTTTTTCATGATTGAGAGGTGCATTCACATATTCAGATACTTTTTAAAATACTTAATATTTTTTGTGAAAAACATTTATTTAGCTACACTAAAAAATTGTAAGATACTGAATAAATCCATTTTGCGAATAAAATAAGCATGAAAATGCTCATTCTAGGAAAATGCACTCTGAATTCCCAAATCAGACCTTTTATCAAACATTGAAAATTCGTGAGTTCTGCGTTTCTGAGAAATTTATTTCGTTTGCTGTTTCCAACAGCTCAGGGCAGATTTTGATGAAAAGCAATGAGCCACGAAAGCAGCATTAAAATAAGTTCCTTTTCGATAATCAAGGAAATAGTTATAAAACTTAAAACTTTCTGGAGATATGCAAAGAGAATCCCACAAGTGTAATGGACTGTAGCAAATGAGTTATGAGTTCTCATTAAGTAAATATGTATTTGCAGGAGTTGTAAAAGGAAGAGAGGAAAAACTTAAGGGCTTCTTAAATTTTAGTTATTTTACTCCGTTTATGCTATTTGTGTCATAAATGTTCCGTAACTTCATATATCGCTTGTAATCAAATAATGTGAATATGGTGGACTTTAAAGTAAATGCTTTTGTTTGTGTGTTCGTTTCAGGTAAATGAATGAAGTTTGAATGTAAATTAAGCAAAATGCTCTTTTTTAGTACTGTTTTTATACATTTAATACACAACTAAGAATATAGTGAATTAATTCGATGAACATAAAAATAGTTAGCTTAAAATAACTATATAGTTTGAATAATATTTGTCACGAGAAGAAATATCTAAAATACATTAATTTTCAAATAAATTATTTATCATAAAAATACGAAATAAAACAAAATAAATGAGCAAATGAAAGTGTGTTTTTTCTATTAGATTGAATGCAAGAGTCATAAAAAGCATTCAGTAAATAATTTATAGATTACGTGCCAAAAAGTCATAAAATTTCAAATATAATCACAACTGCTCTTATGCTTTAATTGCTAATGCAAATGTTATAGGAATAAATATAGAACAAAATGAAGTAAACAATATTTAATTAAATATCTTTTCTATTCAAGCTGTAGAAAAAAGTATTAATCTTAGGAATTCTACACTTTGTTCTACTAGATACCTTCAAAAACAATTATCGTAATTGATCGCATAGTCGGGTTGTTGGACACTGCTTTTTGAAAAGAATTTGCTAAAATATAGGTTTTGAATCAGTAAATCTTTTTATTTGCAAGTACATCTCATTGGTATTCACATAAATTCTTAAGCTCATTTGTTTCCTTGTACCTCAAGATTAACGACAGAAAATCCAATTCAGAAAGGCTAGGAAGATTTACAACATGAATCACAAATTAACTTCATTGAAAGGACTAAATTGAAAATCCATACGCAAATTTGGGAGGAATCCCGTTAGAGATGACATTCTTATTCAATAAGACAAGAACCAGGAAGTTAGATGAAGTGTTTTGAATTCCGTTGGTCGCAAGTTGCGTTGTATGCACACTAAGAACTTCATTTTGAGGCATAGCTATATGGTACTTCAATGCAACTTGAAGAAGATGGGATTTTTTATTCAAAAACTAAACAACTTTGGTTTTATCTACCAAAAGTATAAAATTCATGCATAAAAGAAATTATTCATACTTCATACAAAAATAAAGAGAACTGTATACATTACAAAATTTTTCTCAGGAAGTTAAACAGTAATATGAAATTTAAATTTTTTATGCCTATAATAAAGTATAATTAAGTGTTCAATCTTCGTTAAGATAGTTTCATAATTTTAGATTTGAATGCTGCTATTTCAAAATGCACAAAACAATATTTAAATAATTTGAATACCCCATTTTTTTTTTTGTTAAATATTTCAGAAACGTAAATTATTTTTTTGATGGAACATTTATCAGAAAGGGACTATTTTCATGCTTAGGATAGGAGCCTTTGATATCATAAATGCAAGAATAGACAGCGATTTTTATCTCTCTTCATCATTAGCTTTTGAAATTTAAATGTGTTTAGCTTATGTTTGGATGACAAATCGTGCAAGTAAACAAAAAATTTCGATGGGGCTTATAGTTTGTCACATGATCTTGCAATTGCGTTTCAAATCAGGTATGGTGTTGCTTCAAAATTATGTTCTATATTTCCTTTGTGTTTTGTTATAACCAATTTCTTCATTAATTCACAACAAATTGTGTAAGATATGGGAATTCAAATTTAGCTCCCAAAAATACATTAGATAGTTTGAAATTTTGATAAATGATTTTCAATGCAGGCTTTTTGTTAGTGTCAGAACCAGCAATTTTCCACAGACATACATAGTAAATTTAATTGGTTGACCATTTTAATTTTTTGACAAATTTCAGAAATGATTATTTCATTTTAATCCTTATTCTAAAATTTCGTCGAAGTCAATTTGGAATACATTTTTTTCTTAAAGAATTCATCGAAAAAAGTGTCAAAAGTACATCACATAATAAACAATCAAATTTAATGACAATGTATTACTACATAGAATTTTGATTGCCTCTTTGAATATTTAACTTGATAATAGTGTTAAATTTTCGCTTTAAATTTTGAAATATGATTTAAATAACAAAAAAAGAACATAGAGATTATTTATGCAATAAAAGGATTTTTATTTAATTTTAAAATGAAATATTTTACGCATATTGAATAATTTACTTAATACTATATATCTGCGTTTCTGAGAAATTTATTTCGTTTGCTGTTTCCAACAGCTCAGGGCAGATTTTGATGAAAAGCAATGAGCCACGAAAGCAGCATTAAAATAAGTTCCTTTTCGATAATCAAGGAAATAGTTATAAAACTTAAAACTTTCTGGAGATATGCAAAGAGAATCCCACAAGTGTAATGGACTGTAGCAAATGAGTTATGAGTTCTCATTAAGTAAATATGTATTTGCAGGAGTTGTAAAAGGAAGAGAGGAAAAACTTAAGGGCTTCTTAAATTTTAGTTATTTTACTCCGTTTATGCTATTTGTGTCATAAATGTTCCGTAACTTCATATATCGCTTGTAATCAAATAATGTGAATATGGTGGACTTTAAAGTAAATGCTTTTGTTTGTGTGTTCGTTTCAGGTAAATGAATGAAGTTTGAATGTAAATTAAGCAAAATGCTCTTTTTTAGTACTGTTTTTATACATTTAATACACAACTAAGAATATAGTGAATTAATTCGATGAACATAAAAATAGTTAGCTTAAAATAACTATATAGTTTGAATAATATTTGTCACGAGAAGAAATATCTAAAATACATTAATTTTCAAATAAATTATTTATCATAAAAATACGAAATAAAACAAAATAAATGAGCAAATGAAAGTGTGTTTTTTCTATTAGATTGAATGCAAGAGTCATAAAAAGCATTCAGTAAATAATTTATAGATTACGTGCCAAAAAGTCATAAAATTTCAAATATAATCACAACTGCTCTTATGCTTTAATTGCTAATGCAAATGTTATAGGAATAAATATAGAACAAAATGAAGTAAACAATATTTAATTAAATATCTTTTCTATTCAAGCTGTAGAAAAAAGTATTAATCTTAGGAATTCTACACTTTGTTCTACTAGATACCTTCAAAAACAATTATCGTAATTGATCGCATAGTCGGGTTGTTGGACACTGCTTTTTGAAAAGAATTTGCTAAAATATAGGTTTTGAATCAGTAAATCTTTTTATTTGCAAGTACATCTCATTGGTATTCACATAAATTCTTAAGCTCATTTGTTTCCTTGTACCTCAAGATTAACGACAGAAAATCCAATTCAGAAAGGCTAGGAAGATTTACAACATGAATCACAAATTAACTTCATTGAAAGGACTAAATTGAAAATCCATACGCAAATTTGGGAGGAATCCCGTTAGAGATGACATTCTTATTCAATAAGACAAGAACCAGGAAGTTAGATGAAGTGTTTTGAATTCCGTTGGTCGCAAGTTGCGTTGTATGCACACTAAGAACTTCATTTTGAGGCATAGCTATATGGTACTTCAATGCAACTTGAAGAAGATGGGATTTTTTATTCAAAAACTAAACAACTTTGGTTTTATCTACCAAAAGTATAAAATTCATGCATAAAAGAAATTATTCATACTTCATACAAAAATAAAGAGAACTGTATACATTACAAAATTTTTCTCAGGAAGTTAAACAGTAATATGAAATTTAAATTTTTTATGCCTATAATAAAGTATAATTAAGTGTTCAATCTTCGTTAAGATAGTTTCATAATTTTAGATTTGAATGCTGCTATTTCAAAATGCACAAAACAATATTTAAATAATTTGAATACCCCATTTTTTTTTTTGTTAAATATTTCAGAAACGTAAATTATTTTTTTGATGGAACATTTATCAGAAAGGGACTATTTTCATGCTTAGGATAGGAGCCTTTGATATCATAAATGCAAGAATAGACAGCGATTTTTATCTCTCTTCATCATTAGCTTTTGAAATTTAAATGTGTTTAGCTTATGTTTGGATGACAAATCGTGCAAGTAAACAAAAAATTTCGATGGGGCTTATAGTTTGTCACATGATCTTGCAATTGCGTTTCAAATCAGGTATGGTGTTGCTTCAAAATTATGTTCTATATTTCCTTTGTGTTTTGTTATAACCAATTTCTTCATTAATTCACAACAAATTGTGTAAGATATGGGAATTCAAATTTAGCTCCCAAAAATACATTAGATAGTTTGAAATTTTGATAAATGATTTTCAATGCAGGCTTTTTGTTAGTGTCAGAACCAGCAATTTTCCACAGACATACATAGTAAATTTAATTGGTTGACCATTTTAATTTTTTGACAAATTTCAGAAATGATTATTTCATTTTAATCCTTATTCTAAAATTTCGTCGAAGTCAATTTGGAATACATTTTTTTCTTAAAGAATTCATCGAAAAAAGTGTCAAAAGTACATCACATAATAAACAATCAAATTTAATGACAATGTATTACTACATAGAATTTTGATTGCCTCTTTGAATATTTAACTTGATAATAGTGTTAAATTTTCGCTTTAAATTTTGAAATATGATTTAAATAACAAAAAAAGAACATAGAGATTATTTATGCAATAAAAGGATTTTTATTTAATTTTAAAATGAAATATTTTACGCATATTGAATAATTTACTTAATACTATATAACCATTCTAATAAAGAGTATTCAAATCTTTATTCAATTATAAGTCTGCCCCTTGATAGTCTAATTATGCATGTATATTTACTTATTATAGCATGTGATTAAGTTTATATTTGAAATAAAATAATAAATGCTCACTTAAATTAATTATAATCCAAATAATTACCAACTTCAAGATATTTGTTTCATGTTAAATTCGATTATTTAAATTCTATTTCATTGTATTACAAAGTAATGTTTGAATATATACATGCCCTTTTTACTTATTTATCTTGCGCTTTAGTTATACATTTGAGAACTCAAAACAATCTAAAAATTTCGTTGATGTTTTAATTGTTTCAAAATTATTTCAGATTAATTTCAAATGCAAAATATTTCTAATACAAAACTGATAAATTGGTACAACGTGTATTGAAAATTTCAAAGTCTGAAATAAGCTATGTTTACGAAGTTATATGAAAGACGAAAATAAAAGTTGTTCACTTACAAGACGTACAATTTTGAACGAGATTAGATAATTTGTATCCAGTGCATTGAAAGTTTTAAATTTTGAAATAAACTAATAAGATAACAAAAATATAAGAATTAAAATCAAACATCGTTCACGAAAGATATTTTTATAACTCCATTAGAAGTCACATCTGGCTTATCGTGTAAAATACCATACGACACATAAAGAGCACAAAATAATCATTCAAAAGGAGATTCTTGAAAAAATTGATAGGTTGTTTCCAAAACACAAACCGTAGTTTTGACGTGAATACTTAGATCTTATGTTTGGATTATGGAATGATTGTAGCAGACAAAGTAAGTTTGAACGATTGTTTATTATGTGCGAATATTCAACAATTAATTTACAGTTTGAACGATTAAACTGCAGTTTGATATTAATGTTCAAGGATAATTTTATTTATTAAAGACTTGTGATTGTAGCGTTGTTAGGCAATCATTTGTCTACACCAATCTATATTTATCTTGATGTTCTAGTTCTGAAATCATTTGATAAAACTGTTGTAACGCTCGACTTTTCATGCATGCTGCCCCAATACTGTTCTCAATTTAAAGACGTGCTCACGTCAAAAAGATTTAAAATATAATTAATAAATGAATACAAATGTATGTCTGCTTTTCTACCTTTGAATGTCTTACAATTTAACTGTAATTAGGAATAAAAATAAAACTGCTTACGAGTCTTTGATGCTATTTAGTTCTACACTTTACAAATAACTTGAACCAAATCGTGTTTAAAGAAAGGATAAATATATTATTTTTATTTCCCTTCAATATGTTACATATAAGCTTAGATTTTGTCTTCAAAGAAAATATATTTAACTTTTCTCTATCACGAACGGTTTTCTAATTAGCCAACTGAGATAAAAGGTATCACTTGACAAAACCTTTGAAACATTTTCTTCATCTGACTTGGAATGATCTGAGATTTCTTGTAATCACCAGCGGAAACAACTGATTACATGTTCCCAGAACAAAGTCCATCGTTGAAATATGTAATTAAGTCCAAAGACAGTGACGGTATTAAAATTGTGTTAGTTATAACTGGCACTGAATTTACTTCATTCCCGTCATAGTGTAAGAAATCGAAAAGAATCGCCTTACAATTAATTGAAGTGAATCAATTAAAATACTTCTAAACACAAGTAATTAAAAAGTACGGAAGGAATAATTTGGGATGAGCGTGGCTCAGACAAAAATATAATTAACCCAGAGTTTGTTGATAATTAACTAACTAGCCTCAATTAATTTGTAGACACCATAATAATTTGGGGGTGAATCTTTGGAATTTATTTTTATACGAAGGAAGCGAATAATTTGCTGAAATGTTTATTCTGTAGCATGCCTCCTATAATTAGTTTTCTCTGCTTTTTCGTTATTTTATTTCTAACCTGAAGCAATAAGACGTGAAATGGATTAGCCGTAATTCGGAATTATTTGGATTTGGTAAATTTGGAAACGAATGTTTTAAACAAGCAGAAGAGGCATCACGCTCTAATAAATGAAGTACTTAATTATCTAATTATATAAAGAAGTTTGTGTAGCACTGTAGCAAATTGCAAAGAATTTTACTCCTTATATTATCCTCAGGCCCTATCGCATTTGGCAATTTTTTCTCCACGAGATACATACTCATGTATACCGTTTATATGCAATGATTGGTCTTTAGAATTAAAATACAAGGAGATCATCGATTTTACTTCTGCTTCATTTCAAAACTTCTTATACCGCCTTTCGTTTTCAAGTGGTTGCCCAGAACAAGAAAAATGTGATAACCAATTGAAGAAATGGCAGGGTAATAAGATTGGTTATGCAATAGTTCTATTTCTAAAGCGCTAATCAAAATGATGATAAATTTCACTCCATGTGCTTTGGCATTGGCTTGTAAAACCCCTGTTTTCTGTTCACCAGTGCTGGCTCTTTCTGAATCAATCCATCCTGCACATATTCTAAGAGTACACCTCAGCAATGAATGTTTGGTCTTGGGTAAGAAATTCTAGGTGCACAATACCGGCCCCAAATCCGTCATAAACAAAGCATAATATTCTTAGAACGAAGTGAATCCATCGCAAATGGGGAATTGTCTTTGGGGTCAGTCAATGATGTGTTCGCATGTTGCTGGAGTACTGGATTCATTTCACCACATATAAACAAGAAATTCAAGAAACTGTTCATTTTTATGGCGGGAGATAAGTGATGAGCAGATGATAAGGTTTTGAAGTTCGTGTGGAGTCCACTAACGAAGCTTCCGTGCCTCCTCAAGTTGATGCAGATGCGCTCTGGTGTTTTCTTCACTTAAAATCTCCGTCAGTAACTCTCCAAGTGGTTTCGACGAGATACCTCGTTTATCAAGGTCTATTTGATTTTCCTAATGACGATGTATCTCGTCATCAAGATATTGCCTATTTTCTTATGATGACGAGATCAAGATCTGGTAAGTTTTTATGATGACGAGATATCTAGGACGGTTAATGATGGTAGGTCTTACAGAGCGTAGTTCATCTTCCAGCGATTTTCAACCCGAAAAAAAATTGTGCCAAACTTTGTGTGATGCTTTTTTTTTACAGTATCGCTTCCAAATGCAACGCATATTTTGACGCATGCCTATGAAGCATTTGTACCTCGCATGAATTCTTAAGACAAACATCAGCGAATAACGTTAGATTTAACGGGCATTTCGAATTTTTGTTATACTCCCAAAATCAAACTAAAAGTATTGAAACTTGCCTGAATGAGACTCGTATTTGAACATTAGGACGCATCCAGAAATGTGAACTATACAAATTTATTTGCGATAAAATCAGCAACTGCAGCAATCTCTACTGAAAAGTGTCAGAACTTTTTTGTTACCTGATCGTTAATCCCTAGTGGCTGTAATTCTTAATTGATCGACACATTTTAAAACCATTAATTAACGCACAAAGGAGTGGGAGACTGCAAAGAAGCTTATTTTCAATAAAAAAATCCTTTTTTAAAATTTAAATTAACATAAATCATTGCATTTACAATGAAATAGTTTCTGCTGTTTTGAGTATGCAACAATGGAGAACACTCCATTACCATCTACACCAAAATTAAAGTTTGTACTCTATTTAATGTGGTTAAAGGGAATTCTTTTCGTCTAAAACCGCAATCCCGAAGAATTACTTTATCGATATTTAAGTCAAACTCCGTTTAAGGAATTCGTTGTTAATGTCAGCAATTTGCATTTAGAATTCAGTTTTTGTCCATTTCTAGTAATCTTAAAGGCATCATATTAAAATATAACAAACATTATTGATGGAATAAAATAAGATCCTGTAATAGTACGAAAGCTAGGGAAAAGTATAACAGGCGGTGTCGCATGGGAGAGTTACTACTTAATATAAATGAAAGAAATGCTACAAAAGATAGGTGAACATTTGTTTGTATATTTATGCGTTTTTATATGACAGGCTATTTCTGTCAAGTTAAATGTATGTGGCTATAGAGCTTTTGTGGTGGAACGTGTTTTCTGTACGTATTATGGACGTGACATCCCTTGACTTGTTTTTCAAATACGATTTTAGCACATCGCCAATCGAAATTACAAAGAATGATTTCTGAATTTATGATAATTGGTCAATCAACGCCAAATTGATTAGAAATAAAACTTTGGCAAAACGATGTTAAATTGCATCTTAAGGTAACCCCGATATGTATCAAGCAAGAGCATTCTGTTAACAGGAAGTAAAATCTCTGTCATCAGTCTGGTTTGTTTGTTTACACTGAAAATCCCTCGTATAGGAATGTTTTGTTCCAATTTTGCTTGTGTCATACTGTTTTCAAGCACTAAAAACATACTTTCTAAACTTACAACTAAAATTAAACAAGAACAAAATTTACATCAATTTAAGTATTTACATAAAATACGTTTTATTTGAAGTATTTGTATTCAAAGTATACAGAAAGAACGTTTTTATGAAATATCGTCAGCTTGGAGCGCAAGGTGACTAACAGAGTTTTTAGAATTAGGTTTTTTGACACTAAATGCTTGTTTTCAGAATGATGAAAAATATACTGTCGCTTTGTAATCTGTTTGAACAAAAATATCAAAATGTTCATATTTTTCATTTTTTTCCAGAACTCTAATAGTTAATCTTTTAAAGGCCGTTTTGTAATTTTTTGGTCAGTTATTGATTTTCTGTTCTAAGCCGAGAACATTTCATCGCTAACATGAATTACTTTGTTTCTTTGACACTTATGTGGTCCAGTGTGGTGAGTGCTGATGAAAGGAAATGCTCGGAAATAAACCAACATGGAATTTATTCAAACATAACAAAAAAGAAAGGGAGCTGCGTGTCTAGCCGGCTAGAAAGAGAAAGAATAAGTTTCTGCTCGGAATTATATAACATCGTGTAACGTCATACACATGAGCTCATCGACCTTCTACTGAAATGGACGGAGCATGTAGGCGGTGTCGCTGTCGTAAGATCTCTGAAGGGTAAATCACGTGGACTTACGAATCGACTTAGCCGATTGGCTGTCGAATTGCTGACTAGTGTTTTTGATCACAGTGTGTAATCAGTTTAACCAATCAATAATTTAGGATTCATACTTTTACCCACAACCACGTGACAGATCTTCAAACCGAGCAACTGGAAGAAATAACATGAAGTTGCGGGCACCTTCTCTGTCTATTTCTTTAGAAGGTCGATGCATGAGCTGCTTGCAGCGCAGCTCCTCAATCAGGAGGGAGTAAATCACTATAAAACTATAAAAATGAGAACTTTGGAAATTTTCCAACAGAATCATTTATCATAAATTATCTTTAGAAATACGTAATTCGTGAAGTTTGAAATATGGCTGAGATGTAAAAAGTGTTATCTAATATTTGAGTAAAGTTTTAACTGAGAATTATTAAACGAGTTTTAATCCAAACTTCAAACAGTTCTTAGTACGAAGAATCAAGTGGGGCAGAAAAGAGCCCTTATAGCGAAAACTGGAAATCTCCCACCTCAAGAGATTTTCGAACAACCATTCCCTCAATTTCCATTGAGCGGCATTGGGACAACACTATGATAGGAAAGCGCGCTAGGTGGTCAGTCGTAAGTCATTCAATACTCTCTCGCCCAAATTCTGTAGGGGAACGAAGTTTAGCGAAATATGCCGTTCTACGAGGTGTTAACGAAATTTGGCCGCCGCATAGTAAAGGTTAAAAATTACCGCATCATTATGTTGGGTTGATTTGTAAGTATTAATTGTTTTGTCTGTAATTTTTTGACTGTATATATTATGTTGCCTTTGCGCCACCTTTTGGGCGCTTGGTAGTTTTTCTCACGGGTTAACCGTGAGAAGGAATGTAAGTCTCCGTTGAGGGGAAAGTGCTCATTAGTATCGGCGTATTTGGCAGTCTTTGATGTCTGACCGTTTGGCCCCTTTCGTCGGGGTGGATTGTTCACTTGGAGGAGGGGGATTTTGATGGATGACCTCTTGGGGCAGGTGGGCTTATCTTTTACGGGGTTTACCGTTGATCAGGGTTGATGGATTGGGCGGTTCTTCAGAAGTCGAAGTACGATAAATAGTCGTACACCCCTACAAGGAGGACACACTGGATTTTTGGACTCTGCGGGGAAGACGATCGGAAGAGGAGAAAGCGGCGAAGAACGGATTGCCCTGACAAGTTTACCCGGCGACCTGGCGGTCTAGCGGAGTTGAATTCATCTCGACAACCACGCTCCTCCATGGATAGAGGCCTGCTACAAGATTTGAGAGGATTCAGAAATTCCATGTCTGACGCCCGGCGTACCGAAACCCCACACCATTTTTCTGAGATCTTTTGCCGAGGGTGAGTCCATCTGTTCCTCGGGTTGTGTCATTGGTCCCCATCTCCTCCTGAACTTTTTGTCTTTTGTATTGTGTGAAATCATTATTTGTAAAGAGTGATGTTTTCTGTGTCTTGTCGGGGGCCCCTCTCGTTCAATTGTTAATCAGCACTTTGTTTACCCTTAAATTTTAATTTAATAAATTTTCTAATGTAATTTTTAAAGAACTGTGTATAGATATTTTATTGTTCCTACGGAGGCAATTCACGGTTCAAAGTAAATTATCAACTATACGATCCAAGCTAATTTTCAACACAACAATTATGCAAGAGGCATTCTCTATCAAGCTATGGTAGTGTTTCTGCGGCGATACGTGTTTCCTGTACGCATCGACCTTCTAATGAAATAGACGGAGCATGTGGGTGGAATCGTTATCGTAAGATATCTGAAGGGCAAATCACGTGGACTCGCTCATCGACTTAGCCGATTTTTTTTTATTGAACGAAAGCAAACTCCCCGTGCACCACAGAAGTACAACACGGGGCTTACAGAAGTAAGTTGATTTAACAAAGAAACAGTGGAAAACAATTTAACTTAAATTATAAGATTTTATGAACTTGACAAATGAGTAGAAAAGCAGATTAAATTTTACAAAAACATTGAGTTTCACTGGCCATATTTCACCTAATTTTCTCAAATCCTTTTTTAGGCACATTCTTGAAGTTTTAAATGCAAGACAACTAAAAAGGAAATTCTTCACATCTTGTGGCTGCTTTTTAAAACACTCGCACAAATCATTAGTCCGAAGATGAAACCTATATAGATATTTAGCAAAATTCCCATGGCCAGATAAATAATTTGGAAGTTTATGAAGAAAAATAATTCTGAGTTCAATCTATGCTTAATAGTAGGAAAAAAATTTTTGGTGTGGCCAGCCTTCTCAGACGAGACATACTCTTCGTTCCACTTAGCAACAAGCTTTTCATAATATGAGCCTTTCAAGTAACACTTAGGAATGTTACAATTTACATCAATTGCTAAATTCAAAGCGTCTTTGGCTAAAAAATCAGCTCTTTCATTCCCGTAAATTCCACAGTGTCCACGCACATAGGCAAAAAAATCTCAGTTCCTCTATTTTTAAGAGAACTAATTGTTAAAAGCGTTTCAACAACCAATTTTTCTGTGCTTGCAACATTCTTCAGTAAATGCAAAGAGGAAAGAGAATCGCTACAAATAAGGTACTTTGAACAGAAATTTCCATTTTCTTTAAACCACTTAACTGCGAGATTAATACAAAGCAATTCTGCTTGAAAGATAGTGCATTCATTCCGAATACGATGTTTATAAAAGCCGCATTTGAAGTTGTCCTCAAATAGAACAAAAGCAAGGCCGACCTTGTTGTTCATCTTATTACCGTCCGTAAAACAGACTTTCTGAAAACGCTTCTCCACATTTTTCTCGTACTTAATTAGATGAATTGGTTCAAAAGCAGCCGGATGAGGAATATCACAGAGAGGCAATTTTCCATCAACACAGTCAGTCGAAAAATCATTTAGAATCGAAGCATACAATTCATTTTTGCACTTAATTTCCAAGTCTAAAGGTGGAACTCCAGCTATAGCAAAGGTTGCTTCATAATTTAAAGTTTTATAATCTCTGATAAGAGGCAGAAGAATTCTCCGTTGAATCTTCCTCAACCTGCGTCTGTTGGTCTTAGTCTCCAAAGCCTGTCCCCAGATCCGGGATTCATAATATATGAAAGGCACAATACCGTGTTTATACATAGCTTTTAAAACCCCATAGCCTACTCCAAATGTATTTTTGGCAATACGATACAGGCCAGTAAGGAGTTTTTCCGCATTTATTAGAAACATATTCAATATGCTTTTTCCATTTGAGTTTACTGTCCAGGAAAACACCAAGGTACTTAAATTGGTCAACAAATTCGAGAGTCGAACCCTCAAGGATCAAAGGCGAAATAACATCTTCATCCAATTTTCCACCGATAATCATAGCTTTACTCTTGGAAGGGTTGAATTCAAGTTTATGAAGGTTTGACCACTGGGAAATAAAGTTTAGCGCAGATTGTGCTCTCAAGAGAGAGATGATGTTTTGAAGAATCTTTCCTTGAAATATCAGCAGAATATCATCAGCAAATACAATTTTGAAACAGTCAGAAAGACGAATTAAAAGATCGTTTAAAATAATATTCCACAGACTCGGTCCAGAAACAGAGCCCTGAGGACGATCTCTCTAAAGAACAAATTTTGCCTTCCGATCCTATAAAAAGTTCTGCAGCTCTTTCATTCAGAAAACTTCTAAGAAGGTTATAAATTTTTCGGAATATCAGCATCTTTTAAGATATTCAAGATAGAAGGCCACCACGCATTATCAAACGCACCCTTTATATCAAGAAATATTAGCACACTTGTCAGCCTCTTCTCCTTCCCATGCTGCAGGATGTCACACAATCGAAGCAGAGCGTCTTCAGTAGATTTTTGAGGAGTAAAACCAAATTGGGCATCACTAAAGAACTTATCTTTCTTCCTCAAAAACCAGCTAATTCTGTTAATAAACAGTGCTTCAAGGCATTTTCCCAATGTAGACAATAGAGTAATGCATCTAACATGATCAAGGTGAGGAATCCTTAAATCCAAGGATTCCTCACCTTGATCACGTTAGATGTATTAGTCTATTGTCTACATTGGGAAAATGCCTTGAAGCACTGTCTATTAACATAATTAACTGGTTTTTGAGGAAGAAAGATAATTTCTTTAGTGATGCCGATTGGATGTCGAATCGCAGACTAGTGTTTTCGCCACCCACAGCCACATGACAGATCTTAAAACCTAGCAACTGGAAGAAATAACATGAAGATCTGGGCACATGCTCCATCTATTTCATTATAAAGTCGATGCCTGTATGAAAAGGACGTCACTTAGCTTGTTTTCGAATATGATTTCAGCACCACAAAATTCCACAGAATAAATTCTAAATTGATACATGATAGTTGATAGGTTAACACTAATTTGATTAAATGCCAAACGTAGCCCAAGCGGCTATAAACTAAATTTTAAAGTAATCCCAATATGTATCATGAAAGAGGATTTGGGTAGAGGAAGTAAAATCTTTACTTTCCTTCTAGTTTACTTACCTTAAAAACCTATTTCATACACAAACCACAAACTTAAAACAGACTCAGGATACATAGAATTACAATTTGCGATATTGCTTTTATGTAAAAAATGAATTTGGATAAATTCCCTGAGGACTACGTTTTTACAGACATCTTCTAAGTACTTAGTTCAGAATAACGCAGACATTTCGACTCAGAAATAGGAGAGGGAACTCGAAACAGTCGCATCAAACCCTGAAATGAATCTTGTACACATAAAACCAAGTCAGGGCGACATTCACAGTAATGAAATATTCGGAAATGTTTACTCCTGTCCTAATGTCGCGGCATAAATAGAACTACATTGTCCCCCTCCTCGTGCAGAGGGAAGAATCTAAAACGCGAAACAAAGAAACATAATACATTCGAGTCCGATTTCCATTAGCCAAGTTATCCCTATAAAGCCATTGAATGTTGGACCCGAACCAAAATAGGAAAAATTTCTAATCAAGCAGAAGACGGAGAAACATTAAAGAAGTTTATTTTAGGAGAGTCTCTAAAGACACTGCTTATGTACTTCATTGCATTTTATTCCCTTCTCATTGCAAGATAATGTTTAAAACGGCTCATGCACTTTTCTTTTGTTATGGTGATTTTTTTAATTAAAGACGATTTGGAACTCAGATATGAAAATGAGACTGGATGTAGTGGAATTTTTCGAAATATTCATGGTGGTAGGTACATATGAATTATAGTGACTAGACTGGGATAGCAGACTTAGGTTATGTTTGAAATTTATTTATTATTCCTATAAATATCCGCGCAGTTTCGTCTTCGATTATAGCGGAAGATGGACTACTTATTTTCAAAAATTTCGAAAGGTATCTTTGGATTACTATTTTATGCTTTAATCGATAAATCCGATAATGGTGTCATGTGGCATTTTTTTGAAGAGGCATTTTATTCAACTCTTCCTTTATTATAATGTAAAAACTCCTGTGTAGTGTGATCAAATTTTATTGAAGTGCGAAAGTAGATTTAGATTACAGTTGAAAATTTTTTATTTGTAATTTCTCTAAATAAGAATATAGTGGTTTTGATTTCGATAATAATATAGGACTACTCTCTTACCTATAGGAATTTGGGAAGATATCTTCACATGTTTATTTTATGTATGAATCTATAAGCCCGGCAATGGTGTCAGGTGACATATTTTGAAAAGGCATCTTATAAAATTTTTGAGTTATTGCTATCAGATTTCCTTGTTAAATTATGAGAAAAAATTTCTCATAATTTAAGACACATTTTTTTCAAAACTGAAAATTGGAAAACTTAAGAGACATTCAGAAATAAAATGCCTATATCGTCGGCATAGAGCAGAAACTCATTACCTGGCAAAACAAATTTTTTACTGTACAGATACTTAACGACTATTAGTTTATAAGTCCAGAATTTTTTTATATATTTTTAAAACAGATTAAATTTTGCAATGTATTTTTCATCACCATAAAAATAAGCATGTATTGTTTCCAAATAAATATCAGTTAATGAGTTTCTCTCTTTAAGATATACTTCGTGAAAGCAAGAAGAAATTAGCTTTGTTTTGTAAATAATATACATTTTTTCCTAGGTACCTTTATCTTTATTACGATTGATATTTAACTAGAATTCACAGGTATAGCTAAGAAATTGCAGTATCAACATAAAAAGTTAAATACTACATTAATTTGGATTTACTTATTTAAAAAAGATCGTTTTAATTGAAGCATTCTGTAATAAACGTATTCTTCTAAAACAATATACGATATTTGTGTATTAGAAACTATAATTAAAAATGATTTTTGTGAACAAAATTATGTGAAGATTCATGAAATAATCCCCTCTGAAGCCCATATTTTAAGCTTTACATTTAGTGAATTGCAGCGATATCGACATAATTAAAAAAAATATTTGCAAATGTTTTCAATCACGAACATAGAAAGATAAAAGATTACAATTTGAACGTTTTTAAAAACCTATTTTAATCCAATTTTTTATTTTTAAGTATTCGCTTCTTTTTCAAGAAAATGTTGAAATAATTACTAAGTAGGATAAACTGGAGAGAGAGAAAAAAATCATCATTTATTTCTGCTATTGTTAAAAATAATTGCTTTTGCTCTTATTTAAAGAATAAAGGCAAAGCTAGTTCTTATTTAAAACTCATAAGAGCTTTATTTTCGTTATCAAAATTAATGCCTTAAAATCGATTCTTGTTATTTATTCAAGTATTTATAAATCGATGCTCTTTTGATTTCTCTAATGTAGGCTTAATTGTCTTTGTGTGTTCTTCGTTTGCATAAAATGTTACAACACATTTAGTAAATAGTGTTTTTATACATGCAATTTCGCCGAAAAGTATGAAAAGAATAAAATACCTCATATACGATGCATCTATTTCATTGCTTGGTTAAAAACAATTTTAATGTAAACTTTAAAGAAATTTAAGAGGCTTTTTATTTTTATTTTACAAAATTAATGCTTTAGAATCGATTCTTATTATACATTCACGTATTTATAAATCGATGCTTTTTGGATTTCATTAATATAAGCTTAATTGTTTTCTTCATTTGAAGAAAACTTTACAGTACATTTCATAAATAGTGGGTACTTACTCTACATAACAAGGTCGCTACGAAATATGAAAGGAATAAAATATATCATGTGATGCAGATATGTTATTGCTTAATTAAAAACAATGTTAATTAAAACTTTAAATATTATTCTTTTTTATGTTTATTTAAGACGAGTGATAAATTGTGTTCTTGTATTGAAAATTTCAAAAATGTCAGGTAAAATAATGAAAGAAATCGTTATCTCTTTTACAAGGATTTGCAGTTTATAATACACTCTAAGACAAAAAACAGTTGCACCTAGAAGGAATTGTCAGAATGCAATGAAATTTACAAGGTTGGTAAAGTGCTTATGAATGAGCAAATGATTAAAATTTGAGACTGAAATATGCAAACTTTATTGAGAAAAATTCAAAAAAGTGGTATCATTCAGTATGGCGTATGACCGCCATTATTCCTAATGCAGCATGCCAAGCGCCTTGGTAGTGAGTCATAGAGGTTCTTTATGAAGTCCTGTGACAGTCCATCCCATGCTGCTTGAACCCTGTCACGTAGTTCCAGCTGATTGCGCTGTACGGGTGGAGTAGTGACATCTCGTCCAATTGGATCCCATACATTCTCGATCGGAGACAGGTCCAGTGAGTATGCCGGCCATGGTAAGATATCGTTGTGTCGTAGACAAGCTCTAGAGACGGCAGCAGTATGTGGTCGAGCATTGTCTTGTTGAAAAAGCGAGTGAACCTGGGAGTTCAGGAATGGGACCGTAACTGGCTGTAGAATTTCTTGTACGTAGCGCTGGCCTGTCAAAGAGTCCATAACGAATACCAAAGGTGATTTGGCATCATACACAATTGCACCATACACCATGACACCAGGTCTGGACGATTGTGACGCTGCACAACAAACCGTGAATCTTGGCGCTGACCACGTTCCCTCCACACACGGATTCGATAGTCGTCCCATCCAGACAGAAACGGGATTCGTCAGTGAAGACCACTCGATGCCATTCGACGCCCCATGTCCGTCTAGCACGACACCATTCCAGTCTTCGACGGTGATGCAATTCTGTTAAAGGCAGTCGTCGTAACGGTCTACGTAAGTTTAGTACCAAGCCGTCGACAAATGGTGTGATCACTTATTGGATGATCGAGAGAGGTTCCCACTACCCGTTAGATGTCTGCAACAGTAGCTGTTGGATCAGTACACGCATGTTTTACAACACGTCGATCCTCTCTCGGTCGGGTTTCTCTAGGCCTTCCTGAGCCTGGTTGACGCTGGCATGTGCCTTGTTGTATCCACCGCTGCAAACAGCGTGCAACAGTAACATCACTACAACCAATATGTTGCTCAATCCGTCGATTAGACCATCCACATTCTCGGCCAATTACTCGGTCTCTGCCAAACTCTCCCAGTTGCTTAAATTGCTTGCGAACTTTTTCCGAGGCATAACTCAATGAGAAACCGAGGCATAACTCAATGTAACCAACACAACAGCATGAGTCGAAATGAATTTGCTGCGCTACTGGATGTCCTTTTATGTCCCGGTATGCAGTGTGTTTGAGAGCTGCCCTGCGCGTGGCGCATGTTCAAACGATTATAAAAATTTGATCATTTGCATCTCCAACACAGATGTGCCACTCCTCCAAATTTCATTTATGCCGGTCTACTTTTTCCAGGTGCACCTTTTTTTGTCTTAGAGTGTATATACATATACTTGCTCAGATGATCTATAAAAATCGTGGACGGATTTTTGTACAACATATACACGTTGTAATTGATTGAACCTGAAGTCGTTCTAACCACTGAGAAATGCTGAATTTAGATGTTAAAACATACAATTTACATACACAAGTGTAGACGCAAACATTTAAAATATCTCGGGGGAAAAGGTCACAGGGATGTGTTCATGATCGCAGCCTGGCGGGTCACTGTTTTCGTTCTAGCTTTCTGTTTGGTAACAGTTCTGAGGTTTATAGCCCCGCAGCTGGTGCTGCGCTCGTAGTTCACTCGTTACAGTCTCCCCCTGGCTACGAAGACGTCTCGGCGAGTAGCCAGCAGAAGTACCAGATGGTTGTCTTGAGTTTTGCTGAACTGTTGGACTAATCTTTGGGGGTCGACCTCTCCTTCGCAGTGGGGTGATGGGTACATTTCCATTTTGAGGGATGTTAAGGCATGGACGGAAGGCAGACGTGGGATATGTTCCGACAGGAATATGAGGAAATGCAGGATTTGCAACAACATAACTCGTTGGAGAACGTTGTTTCAAAATCAAATAGGGTCCGTCTTGACGAGGTGCAAATTCCGCTGACCACTTCTTAGCTTTGTTACTCACAGGGTGTGAGGTTACCCATACTTGATCTCCAGGTGCGTATTGGGGACCGCTTCTTCTTCAAAATTTGTTCAGTGCCCAAACCACTGATAAGGCTTTGCGTTCTGTAGTAGAGTAGTTCCTCTCTGCTGGAGTAAGCAGAAGACTAGGGTATTCGATCGGATGTTCTTCTGAGCCTTCTCCTTGGATAAGGACTGCACCCAAAGCATAACTTGACGCCTCAGTTCTGAGGACAAATGGTTTAGCCTCATCCACTTCTTTCAGCACGGGCAGTGAAACTAAGCTCTTCAAATTTTTTTTCTCGCAGGGATAACCAGTAAGGAGCAATAGCAACTGGAGGAGCATCATCTATGTCGATTCGGTGTTCAATGTAAGGTGTTGTTTCTACCCCGGTCTGAAGTTAGTTTCATAGTGAGTTAGCAGTGCATCTAATCTTCTGCGCTGATCTTAAGTTAAATGTTCACCATCGTCGGAACGAAGAAGGTATGGATTTCCTGGTCTATTACTTTTTTAATATCAGAGGATTAGACTTGATCACTCGCAACGAATGGGAAACGGTCATTTGGCTGAACGGTGTAGAACCAGACTTGGTCTCGAAGATTCAGAACAGCGCCTGCTTTCTTAAAAAAATCTGCTCCTAGGAATTTATGGTTTCCTTTAGCCTCTGGGAGGGCAAAAAAGGTTAATTGGAAGGAACGTCCATCTAGACATAAAATTAAACAGGTCGTATGAACTTCCTTCTCTGTCTGACTTCCATCAGCGAGGGTTACTGTGCAAAAAACTTCCCGAATATTACCCCTTCATCTTGAAGTATATGGTACGGTCTTTGGCCAGCGACAGTGACTTGCTCCACTGTCTGCACACGATGTGCCAAATATTCTATTTGTTATAATATTCATAACCGGAACTTCATTAGACATGACTGATCTATCAATTTGAATCTTCTCAAAACAAGCTGAGGTAGATTTCGTGGAAGGATTGCAAACTGGACATTTGGCTTAATGAATCCGAATTTTCCACAGCCATAACAAGGCAGTGCTGGTCACTCCTGATTGTCACAAGAGTTTATACGGCTGATTCTATTTGCCTGATTTGTCTTTCTGAACGATACAGGCTTAATACTTTCATCTCTGGTATAGTAAGCTTTTATCTGAATTGGAAAGATGAGGTTCTCTTTTGATTTTTTCTGAGACAGTCATAAGTGTGAAGCTTCTCCGCCAGATCTATGGGTGAATTTAGATCTGTCCAATTATCGATGAAATGATCTCTGATATCTTGAGGTACACTTTTTCTTTATCTGGTCAGCTATGATGAGTTCGTTTATTATGTCAAATTAATCAATTTTCAGCTCTGAAAGCCAACCTTCAAAATAACTGGTCAGTTCAAAATAGAAATCACGCCACGTACTTGTTTGACTCTATACAGAGAAAACAGTTGCATGAATTTATCAGCTGTGAGCTTGTATCTTCTAAGAAGTATGCCTTTCACCTTTTGGTAATCTTGATATTCTTCAGGTTCCCTGCCGATAAGCCTTCCTACCTCAGATGGTAGTGATCCAATCAAAAATGGGACCCAAGTTGTTTCAGGAACCCTTAAGAACTTCAGTTGACGCTCAAACAGGTTCGGGAACAACGCATGTCGTTATCCTAGGATCTATTTGGGAAGAATCCTTTTTAATTCTCACCTGGGTTGTTCAGTCTCCCGAACGGGAGTTTCTGTTGAGGACTGGGTTTCGAGTTGCAACTTCAAGCGTTCTAATTCAAAAGCTCTTTCTTTGGCACCTTCAGCTGTCTTCTCTATTTTTATCCGTTCTTCGATAATGTTGATTAACATATTTTTTATTAGTTCTTCATCATAGTTTTCGGCACTTGTTATTAAATCTTTCAGCTCCATCACCTTAAGAGTCTAACCCCATTTCCTGCGCAAGTTTCAGATTTTCTTTTCGTCCTTTCCCAAGAAAGGCCATCTTTGCTAGAGCACAGTTAAGTCCTTGATTTGAATATAATTCACTTTTTAAAGTTCGATGTTTCGTGATTTAATTAATATAAAAATCCAAATACTATCAAATAAATGGAAAAATTTACAATTCTAAAACTGAAAATTACCTTAGAATATTTCACCACAGTTCAATTTAAGCAAACTCAATTGAAAATGATCATTCACACAAATCATTTAATGCGTTTACTACCATTCCACGAAAAACATTAACATAATTTCACCACAATTCAAAATAACTACCTTTGTTTATATAATTTAACATAAAACTATAACTGAACTTGATAACTCTTTTTTTTTTGGGGGGGGGGGCAAAACGAAATTAAAAGCAAAATATTCTACAATACAATGCACGTTATCAATGTGATAACCATTTTCTTTAAATAAAAATAAATACTAAATCGCTCGAAAAAAGTATTTCTAGAATTCTTACATATAAATTTCGAATAAGGAAAATGAATAGTAAAAATCTTATTCTAAAAGACAAGTATTCGAATTGAATCAAAGCAAAACTAACAAATTCTCTTTTTCACACACAATATTCTAGTTGAATATTAATTTTTACTTCAATTCAAACAAAAGAATTGAATCTCTGCAAACTAGTAATTCAAATCAAAACTACACTACGTTTTGCAATTAATATCCAATATTGAGGATGAATATGTTTCAGCTTACAATTGCTCAGTGCTAGAGTTAGCACAAACGTACGGTATTCTAAGGATTTTACATAAATTCATTCTATATTCACACAATAATACTATTTAAGCACAAAATCGAAACTTCAGAATTCCGTAGTTAGGCGCGTGTTGGCCAAATCGAAAGTACTGCTAGATAAGAATGATTTTAAACAAATTAAAATAAACTTATCTCATTCTTCAAACCACTCGGGGATACAAGCATAAGGATTATCCGTGAAAGGGATTTCCACCTATATTCAATAGGATACACCTGGGATGAGGCTTCCTAAAATCGGGAGTTCGACGCCGCTGCAAAACACTAAAACCCTGGCCTCAGGTTTGGAGCTCCAAACTTGTAATTGATTCAATCTGGAGTCATTCTAAATATTGACAAATATTTAATTTAGATGTCAAAACATAAAATTTACATACACAAGTATAGACACAAATATTTAAAATATCTCAGGGGAAAAGGTTACAGGAATGTGTTCATGATCGCAGCCGGCGTGACGCTGTTTTTGTTCTAGCTTTCTGCTCGGCAACAATTCTGAGGTTTATAGCTCCGCAGCTGGCGCTGCGCTCGTAGTTCGCTCGTTACAACGTTAGATTTTCAGATCTTAAAAGCCATTTGTATAACATTTGATATCAGAGATTGTAAAGGATTTGTTACTTGTTTATAGTTTATACAATTACTTGTGTACTTATCTATGTTGCAAAGAAACACGAAAACAATTTTTAATTGAAATTGAAAGACCGTTTCCGACTTTATAGAAGTCTAGCAGTCTCATTAAACAAGTGTATTATCTAGAAATATCGCTATTTGTATAGCTTAAGCGAAATTAATTATAATTGATCGATTAAATACACATGTATTCCGACTTGTGCTGTTGGATCTCTTAAATCCGCTTCCTCATAATGTATGGGACATGAGAGGATTTCAGTGCAAATAAACAAACATGAAAGAAAGTGAAAATTTTTCTATTTCTACCCAATGTTTTTCCATCATACATATCGGGATTCCTTCCGATGGAAATTTATCACCGTTTCAACAACGTTTGGCTTCAATCATACATCAATTCGAAATTCATACTTTGGAATTTTTTTATGGGAGGTAGGTAGGTATTATAATTAATATCGCACTGGAGCAACACAACCGGCTCTTGGCGACGATCCGGGATCAATCCTGAAGGGAAAGATCCGAGGACAACACCACGTAATTTTGAACCACTGTCAGATGACAATTTCTATGGGAGAAGTGAAATCATATTCGCGAAAAACCAAACAACTGACACCACATTAAGAATACCCCCAAGAAACACGTATCGCCACAGAAATACTACCGCTCCTACATTTAGTTTGACAGAAAATAGCTCTCATACATACGAGATAAATAGGTAGTTGAATTTATGCCACACTGGATCAACTCGACAGGCTATTGGTGACGGTCCGGGATCAATCCCGAAATAAAAGATCCCAGAACAACGCCTCGTAATTTAGAACCACGGTTCGATGAGGATGTCAGCACCCGAGCTTTTGTATTCCACTCGGAATTTCCACACCACGCCAACGTTAGAACTTTTGAGGCAACAACAAATTTAGCGAGCACCAACCCCCCCCCCCCACACACGACAGTGTTTGGTGGGATCTATTTTCAAACTTGCGACCCTCCGGTTGAAAATCCGCGGCTCTACCTACCGAGCCACCGTGGCCCGGTACATACACACAAGAAGCTCTACCGATACACGAAGAGAAATACACCTAGTGTAAGTTTCTGGAATCAAACCTGCATTTCCTGCTACAGACTACGCAGTGGTTAAACCCACTGAGCTACATGGAAATCACAAATTCATTGTTATGGTGCTTAACCCTCCAATTGGTTTCGACGAGATACCTCGTTCATCAAGATCCGACCAACTTTGCTAATGACGATATATCTCGTCATCAAGATATTTTTGGTTTCTTGATTATGAAGTAAGCAAGATCTGGCCAGCGTATCTTTCTAATGATGAAGTATCTCTTCCTTTAAGATATGATCAGTTTTTTGTAATGACGAGGTATCTCGTTCATCAATTTCTGGCCAGTTTTGCAAATGACGAGATACCTCGTCGACACAACCCTCAGGAAGGTTAATGATGGGTCTGCAGACCATAGCGTAATTTCAAGCGAGATTAATATAGAAGTATATTTTGGTAGATGAAAAAATTATTTTACATTCGTTTGTGTTCGAAGTCGTACTTATCTCCATATATCTTGCATTGCATTTTAAATAGATTTGTAAACGTCTAATGTCGAAAACTTGATACGAAACATATATATCTGGTATTTTTGATAACTTCTTTTTAGTCATATCAGTATAGCATGATAAGTTTATCTTATTTTATCGTGGAGGTTCGTACATATGCAAGAACCATGCACATTTTAAATGCGAACTTGGGACCTTGTGTAAACTCGTGTATAGAAGTGCACTTTACCAAACTAATGAGCAAGCAACAGAGTTTTGAAGAACTGAGTAGGAGTCCTATTTAATAAATGCATACTTTCAGATGTCTCTTAATAGGAAGGGATGACTTGAAAGTTATCTTGTGCTTTATGCATGCTTAGAAATTTCTCGAATTTTCTCTACATACATTTTGACCCGTATAACAAAGCGCTATGGTCTGAGTTAAGTAGAATATTTTGAAGGAGAGTGTGGAAACGTCAAAATTGCAATAATTGTCTTAAATTGCATATATATCAGTGCAACAGATATCTTCTATGAAGTACTTTTTGATCTTTTCATGCTCTGCTAATTTGATTCGCGTCCAGGTCACTATTATAGAAGAGGGAGAAGGTTTTGTTGTGTTAATTAATAAACGGGAATGGATAGTATTAAAGAAAGATGCATTGCTTGAAGAGCTACGCTAACACTTGTCAACATGGGGCATCGATGTATATGAACAGTATTCGTTCTAAGATTTTAAATACGGTATGACATGCGCCGAAGTATGCACTTGCATGTGTTTTAGACGTGACTCGTTTACCGCAAATCATTAATATTACAGTTTAGGTTAACGTTATTTTATTTAGAATCTCAATAAATTAAAAAAAGTAAATTTATAAATGTATGGAGTAAGATAAAAGAACGAGGTAGCTTAATATAGATTTCGTTGAGTCAAATTTATTGCGTTGGGTTTTAAATGTAAAACGTGATTCTGTGATGAAAATGGAATTCTCAAATTTGCGAAAACTTGTGTTGTAAGTATATCAGTAGTTTGCATTAATAATTATTTAATAGTACATATATTATTGTTAATGGGTATAATTACTTGAATTTATTGAGCTGATGTTATAATATACACTGCTGGCCACCGTAAATGCAACACCCTGAAGGAAGCATGCAAATAATATGAAATTTACAACATGCATTAGCGGAGGTGAGATATGCAAATGATTAGAATTT
The DNA here is from genome assembly GCA_933210815.1 of Meta bourneti. NCBI lineage: Eukaryota > Metazoa > Arthropoda > Arachnida > Araneae > Tetragnathidae > Meta > Meta bourneti. The sequence continues at coordinate 50,845,531 of OW119923.1, forward strand.
CAGCGCAGACGCACATCACGCGCGCCTGTGGCGCCACTTCAAAGCGCTATTTAAGGCTTGGAGATTTCGACGATTTCAAGTACGGCAATTGTGTTTTTCTTGTGGTTTTTTCAAAAAAACGATCAATTATGCCTCGTAGAAAACAGCGATCATCTTTTGATCAAGTATCCGAGTTCGACAGAGGAAGGATAGTGGCCTACCGAGATTGTGGATTATCTTTCAGGGAAATCGGTAGTCGTGTTGGACGAAACCAAACAACTGTAATGCGGATATGTGATCGTTGGATGCAGGAGGGTACGACAGACCGACGTGTTCGATCGCATCCACCTCAGTGCACCACTTCACGTGATGACAGGCATATTGTGCGTATGGCAGTGACGGATCGCTCAGCTACATCACGAACCATAGCACAGCACATTCAGTCTGTACCGCATCATCCAGTGTCTGCGCGTACCATTCGACGCCGTTTACAGCAGAGTGGTCTGTCCGCAAGACGTCCATTGCTTCGTCTACCCTTGACGCAGAACCACAGACGTTTCCGCCGCCAATGGTGCGATGAAAGAAGGATGTGGACGGCAGAATGGAATGAAATTGTCTTTACTGACGAGTCACGCTTCTGTCTGCAACACCACGATGGTCGGATTCGAGTCTGGAGACACCGTGGAGAGAGGATGCTGAACAGCTGCGTTATGCACCGCCACACTGGTCCTGCACCGGGTATTATGGTATGGGGCGGTATTGGATATCACTCTCGCACTCCTCTAGTACGCATTGCCGGTACTTTAAACAGCCAGCGCTACATCTCCGAGGTGTTGGAGCCAGTTGTCCTTCCTTACCTTCAGGGCTTGCCCACAGCCATATTTCAACAGGATAATGCGCGACCACACGTGGCACGCATTGTCCAAGGGTTCTTCGTCAATCGCCAGATTGAATTGCTTCCCTGGCCAGCTCGCTCTCCGGATCTTTCGCCGATAGAAAACATGTGGTCCATGGTTGCTCAACGATTGACCCAGAATACATCCCCAGCTGCCACACCAGATCAACTTTGGCAACGTGTGGAAGCTGCTTGGTCTGCTGTACCCCAAGAACACATCCAAAGTCTCTTTGAATCAATGCCGAGGCGTGTGGCAGCGGTGATCTCCAACAATGGCGGCTACTCTGGCTACTGATTTTGGCAGGAACCACACTTCACAGAAGTCTATAAATTTAATCATTTGATACTTGGTCAACATGTTATCTACAAAATAAATTTTGTTGTGATATCTCTTGTCTTTCTTGGTGTTGCAATTTGGGTGGCCAGCAGTGTATAAGGCAATAGTTTGCTACAAAAGTACCTAAAATAGAAAGTAATAAAGCATACTTATTTTAGACTGTTTTATTAAACTGTTTTATTAAACATTTGTTCAAAATACGATTTAAATGAAACTTCAAATATGGTTTAAATGAGATCTTTGGTTCAAAGATGAAGTAACCCAAGAGCTAACTTATTTGTTAAATGTAATGTTGGCAGGTAATAATAGTTCATGGTTTGAAATATATGTCAATCATGTATTAAACAAATACCATTATCCTGTGTTCACATGGGTTTAGTTTGTTGCTCTACAGTCGCTTTTTGCTGTACGTAATGAATTAGACAGTATCATTATTTTTATGAAGACTGATATTTACTTGAATTTGTTACAACTCGAGTTGGACTCAAGAACACTGTACCATCGCCAATTGGCAGTAGGTATCATCCCAATTGGTGATTAATTTTGAGATATGGTAACCCATCGTAAGTTTGTATAATGCACTTGCACTTGTGAGCAAGTTGAAGGCTTCTAATATGGCAGTATATCCAAATAACTGTTTGCCGACGAAATTTTTGTCGCCAATTTGGGGAGGGACCGCTACCGTGTTCTTGGGTTTTACTTATCTCCCAATAAAGCAAGTAATTTAAACTATTGAGTTGCTTAATATTTCTTATTTTCATTTAGTGCCATTTCTATTTATAGGGTGTGCAATATTAGAGTAAGGAAGTTCTGTAACAGATAAAATGAATAATTTTGCTGCCACTTTCAGTTGCCCAATCTATCCCTCTTTCCAAAAAATATCGGTTCGATTTCTACCTGGGAGTATTTGTTCTGTATCAGTAAAGCTTTCCTTTGAGCGTGTGTGTGTCCATTTACTTGGCTTCGTTTTGTGTTTGGAGCAGCGTGGTCAAATATAACCCTTGCTCCATTAAACCCCCAAAACAATCAACATCTGCAGATATTAATTTAGTGTTTTATATTACTGCCTAAATTTAAATTATTTACAAAGGCATTGGTTACAAACAGCGTTTTTCATGGGTACTGACTATACTTTTCTAATTACAGTAGGCAAGCAACGCTCAGTCTAAGCAATAATTTAAGATCTATATTAACACTGATACAAACCCAAGATCACATCAGCACAGCCTTTGTGTATTCCTTTTTTAAAAGATATATACGCTCACATTCCAGCAATAAAGTGATAAAATATAACTTAGTGCTCTTTGAAGGCAGTAGCAGCCTTGAATGTGCCCAGCAGCTAAATTCCAACACAGCTATCTCAATTTTTCTTGTGATTCATGGTCGGATGCATCCCACATCAAACGCGCAAATATTTCGGCGGTACCCAGGAGACTACTTCCACCTTCTATTTTCGGAATAAAACCGTGTGGACGTGCTTTGACATCTGATTCGTCCTTAAAGATTCGGGATGCTCATTTGGACCTTTCTTTGAGAATGTATCAATTGGGACTACTCCAAAACTCCTGGCCATCGTATAAAGAGGACTTTTATCCTATTTGCCAGCTGGTATCCTTTTCCCTGGGTCGCCGCTCTAACTCCGGTGATAATCACAAAGGTCCACAGCAATTGGAGAGGAAGGGATCTATAAAGTCTTTTTCTCCGATAGACTCGATGAAATTAAGGCCGCTTAGGTTTAGAAAATAAATGCTGTTTGGGAGAACTCTAAAAAAAGTGTAGTGAAAAGTATATATATTGACACCTACTTCAAATAAGGATCTAGAAATTTAGTTTTATTTCTTTTACTTGGAAGTGTACGGTCATTCGAGCGAACGAGGCATCGGCTTGAGGAGAATATGATCCTTTCTCAATTGTACCTTATGAAATATAGTGGAGTTGTTGAGTGGGAAATGGTAATAATAATCGTTATCTTTTATATAGGAACTATCAGACCCGAGCCTACCATCTTCACTTATTGCTATTACTTTGCAGTGTCATAACTTACATTTGATACCGTACTTAAATCTGTTTATAATGAATATAAGCGTCTGTATGCACATTTCATGCGTCCAAAGGAAATAAAATTAATCAGAAACATAAAAAACCCTTCGTGTGCTTCTAATGGTAATAATTATTATTTACCATAAAGTACATTGCAAAATGTTCATGCCTTGGTTATGTTACTACAAACAAATTAGGAACGTTCGCTTCAATGGCATCCTATTCACTTATTCAAAGACAATTCGGTAGTTCGTGATGTGTAAACGTATTTTCGTGTTTGCTGAAAAAAAATTTTCTGATTTAAATCTTAAAAATTTCTGATTGCCTTCAATGATCAGACAGGAATAATTTTATGAGAGTGATGAAATATCTTCCTTGCAGTTCTAGTAATATTGCGCAGCTCCTATCCAAACGAAGCATACTTGAACTTTTCGACAAAAATTATCGTAGCAATTGGTTTTATATTGTTTATATCAATTTTTTGCTGTGTGTGTTTGCTAATATGCAAATAACTCCGATTTCTGTGCCACGTACGTTAGTGAAATATATAATCAATAGCGTAGCTCTACCCATGGTCAAGCATCTAAGGGCGTTGCTCTAAGTTAACTGATAGACTGAAGTGTTTGGATACGAGTTCGAATATTACGAGTGCAAAGTCGGGTTGGCTAGTTGGAGTTTTCTGGATTCATCAAGATATTACATAAAAGTCGACCTTCAGGAAGTCCACCAGATCACGGTGGGTGTAATTTAGCCGCACATCCTACGGAATGCCCTGGGATAATGCAGATTTCCACATTCTCATTAATCAGTTCTTGAAGGGTTATATAATCCATGAGCCGCGCGGAATTGGAAAAATTCGAAACTGAAAAGAACAATCGCTCTTGGATTCAAATCTTACTTTTTAACCCTCCAAGTTGTTTCGATGAGATATCTCGTCCATGAAGATCTGATCAATTTTGCTAATGACGATATCTCGTCATCAATATATTGACGATTTTTTTAGATGACGAGATCAAGATCTGGTCAGTTTTCTTCTAATGATGAGACATATAGTCCATCAAGATCTGGACAGTTCTGCCAAGTGACGAGATTCCTCGGCGAGACAACCATGAGGAGGGTTAGGATCAACTGCGAAAACAAATTGTAAATTCAATTTTATGCTTTGGTACATCAAGATCTTTAAAGGTGCTTCTGCATGATAGGATAATTATTTTGGATGGTGGAGGTTGAAGTATGTCTAATTTAACAATAGGAAATCAAAACACTGAAGACTCATAATCTAGAAACGACCGGATCAAATTTCTTGGTGTGCAAGGTTAAATTTATTTACAAATCACATTCAAAATTAGAAGTCAAAACGTAATGCAAATTTGAGAGCAGAGCAATTTATACTAACTTCCTCGCCTGGTATACGAAAAAAAAGTGGAATGTCATAATATCTGGCATAAGGGAAATATCGCAATAGTGTTTATTTACACAATAAGCTGTTATTTTTTTGTCATTGACAAAATTGTATGATTTCATTTTTTTCAATGGAATAGTTTCAGTTATTCTGTGATGTGTGCAAATTAAAGCCTTTCTCTGGAAGTAGATAATTCATAATTATAAATTATGCACCTTTACCACGTAGTAATTTCGTTAGTCGAGTATTAGGTGTCAATATTATATTCTTCAGAGGTATATCGCAATACTTTTGGGGAAAATATCATTGTGAGGTTATTATATAGCTTAATACATATATATATATATATATATATATAACATCCCACTTCTACAAATCCTTGTCTTCAAACCCCTGATTCTGGGTTATTTTCCTGTGATTCTTTCAAATCAAACCCGTTTGATAGTCCCAAACTAATGATAGCAACAAAGGGACTTGGAGACAAAACTAATCCTTACAGACACTGCTCCTTGACGGGCTTACCATGATGGATTATCTCAAACACGTTCTCATGTTTCATGCAATAGTTACTACCTTCAACTGGGGTTATTTTGCCCAATTTAAAAAAATAAAGGACAAATAGTAATTACGAAAAGCGACCGCAAGAAGCCATTATTTGTCGCCTGGTGATTTTCTGAATCATAGACAATCTGTTCTGAAGTGATGACTTGCATGTCGATATGTTTTCTGCCCTTACGTCTGATTTTCAGACGCAATTACTAATCAAGGGATTTTAAGAACCTTCAAACTTTCATGTGATCAGCTTAACATATTGTCAAGTGAGATCAATTTGATATATCTATTATTCAGAGAGAGAGACAGGCATTTAATGAAGATTAAAAAGATACTAGCCATAAATGAAATTGTTAAAATATGGCTCTGGGTAATGTCACCCCGTTATTCAGAAAAATCTGAATCGGAGAAATATTGACGGTCGAGGATCAATCTCAAAGGGAAATAGCCGAGGACAACACCTCATAATTTTGAGCCACAATCAGATGACGAGGTCGATACTTGAGCTGGCACCCCACTCTCCAGTTCTAAAATGGAAAGATGAATTAGAAGAAGTGTTGTTTTCAGGAGGAAACTAAACTAGAAATCACATTCCCCAACCAAATCATCACTTTCGCTTCTTACAGGTGATCATCAAAACTGAAAAAAATTCATAAAGCACATTTCAATATAATATATTACAGATAGATTTATGAGCAGACACATGGCTTTATGTCAATATTTAAGGTACAAGTACAAATATAAAATTATTAGTCTGTTTCCTTCTCATCTTAATAATCAGTCCTCTAGATTTTTTGTAACGCGGATGCTAAAACACCAACTTAATGTTACATTAAGTTGGTGTTTTAGCATCCGCGTTACAAAAAATCTAGAGGACTGATTATTAAGATGATTACGCCGCACATTAAGATTTTGATATTTACTTGATAAGGTTTTTACAATGTCAAAGCTATAATAATAATGCTCAATATTTTAAAATTGTGATTCATAGTGTCCCACCATACATACGATTCTTCAAATTGTTATTCACGCTGATCAAGTTCTTGTCGGTGAACATTGGACCAATAGATTGATTCTCAAACACCATGACCGGCTCTTCTACGAGTGAAGCAACCGTTGTGATAACAGGGCAATTTCACGAAAGTCTTGTTTAGTCAACATAACCTTCAAACAATTTCTTAAATTCATAGATTTATGATTGTTTGCAATATCCTTTAATATTATGTACAGGCGAAGACGGTTACTCAATAAGTATTTCTCAGCTTGACCCTTTAATTATGTCACCTCTACGTAAAACGGGGTCATGTATGAATTATTATCAGCTACCGAATAATGTGGCATGGCTCAATAAATTTAATACAATATTTAGATTTTGAATGCTACAGAAAATATTCCGTTTAATTTCAAGCGAGTCCGATATCGAGAGTCTGCTTTGTCCTTGGCAATCAATAAAGCACAGGGACAAACAAAACTAAATCTTTTCATGTTGACGTCAGAGAGATAAACGACTAATGTCGTGTACAAGAAATTCTTACAAGACCACAGTTTAAAATTCACCGCAAATTAAAAATGCTCCCGTGCAAAGTCGGGACGGGTCTCTAGTTCATATAGAATGGTTATTTATTTATCTGGTGTGTGTAACAAAATGATGATTAAATACAACAGTTTCGCATCTTTTCATATATGGAAACACTTGGGGAGTGAACATCTGCTTCTTGTTGAATCGTTGTAGCCTGAGGACTGCATAGTATCTAATTTTTACGGAAAATTGAAATAGGATCAAATCCATATTTAAAATAACATAACCAATAGCTTAAATCAATTGCATGCTAGTAATAGACCTGGAAATGCAAAAAATGACTGACTAGTTCCGAATGATTTTTATCTGATTTTAAATCAAATATTGGTTTTTATTATCAAAATGTGCTCGGTCTCCGTACCAAAACAGGTGACCTGTTCCCTTCGGTTTTGTCTGAAGATTAAGAAGTTATATGCCTACCCGAAACCTGGTTAAATAACGAATTTATTAACTGCGATATGCTTGACAGATGTAACGTATTTGGGAAGGATTAGGATTATGAACTGCCAAGTACTTGTAGGGGAGGTGGGATCGTAGTAGCGGTAAAGAATACGTTGAATGCAGATAACACTATCAGAATATAGAGTTGAGGCTATTTGGATTAGAGTATTTTTGGATAACCCCACAGTTCTATTTATATTTACTGTATATTATTTACTGTCCTTCAATATCGGAATAATACATATTTTAAGGGATTTTATGATCTTGTTGAAAAACATTTCTTTAGTTTTACGCGAATATCCTCATTCTTGGTGATTTTAATCTACCATTTATAAATTGACAGAATTCAGATTTAAATGCTTATCACCCATATAGTCCATGATTTCTTTTATTTTAGTTTCCTACATGAGCCGAAACAATGTAACTTTATAGAAAATAATATGAATAAGATTTGAGATTTGGCATTGCAAAATTTCATCATTTTTCTGCGAGTTTAACTCGTGTTACATTACCTTTGATTTCTGAAGATGCATATCACTCGGCTTTACACATTGGTCTTATTAAAACTCGCTCATATAAGTCCAAGTATAAGAAGAATTTCGTGTTAGCGTACATTATTTCAGTTGCAATATTGGATTTGCTAATTTTAGTCTACTTTCTACTCTTTTATCTCTGACTGATTTGCTAAATAATTGTCCTTGTGTCAATATTGTCTTGTGCTTTTTATGAAATCTTAGAAAAATGTGTGTCTCATTAAAATATTCCAAATGTTCATTAGAGATGCCATTCATAATCTCAAATTAAAGTATAGTTATTTGAAAAAGGTTTAAGAAATTCAGTAGTTGGACTTAGATCGCTATAAAAGACTTCATTAAAAAGTTGAACAGATGAGGACATTAATGAATCCCATAGAAAATGTATTGATTTCATTGCAAAATCTTGCAAATCCAATCCTAAGTCTTTCTCGTCCTACTGCGGCAATCTAAGTTTCAAAAGTGATCTTAACGTAATGTATCGTAATGGAAGCTTTTTGAATTCTATAGCAAATAGATTGTGCCGAAGCTTTTAAAGATGATATTATATCCAATTTTATACTGACAGCTTTCCTAATCAGTATAGCATTCATAGTGATCCTGACTTTTTCACCAATTCAATTGATTTGGTTAAGGTGGATATCATAACATCAAAATGTTGAAGAGAGAATGAATAGATTGAGTGCTTGTTCTACGGGGTTAGATAATATACTTTACTACATAATTAAAGCAAATAGTGAAAGCCTAATTTATCCCTTGTTGATTTTGTTTAATCTCTCTTAAGACAATGATTTTCCCTAGTGTCTGGAAGCAATCAAAAATATTTCCCGTGTTTAAAAAATGTGATAAACCTTGAGTTGAAAATTAGATCTATTGCTATTATTCCGGCCTTTACTAAAGTTTTTGAATCTGTAATATGTGTCGAAAAATTTTGTCTAAAACCTCGCATGTTATTTTTGTAAATCAAGATGGTTTTAATAAAACCTTTCAACAACTAGCAATGTTATGTGCTTAAATACTGCTATTGTTAATGCTCTCATGATTAATTTAATGGTTTCGGTAAGAGATTAATCAAATGGTTGTTTGATTATTTATGTAACAGAAAGACTTTTAAGCAATTATAAATCTGCTTATTCCGAGGGCTTTTACAGTGTTTCTGGAGTAGCCCAAAGATTTGTTTTGGGACTACTGCTTTGTATTTTATTTATAAATTTGATGCCTTTTATACTTGTTTACTTTTTACTGATGATTTTAAAATTTGCAGGTGAATTTCAACATATCATGATTGTGAATTATTACTATTAGAATTTCTGAAATTATATGATTGGTCTGTATAAAATAAGATTTTCTTGAATATAGTTAAATGCTCTGTATTTTCTTTTACTAGAAAAGTGAATCCTGTCGTATGCGCTTGTAACATTAGTGAGGAATTTCTCAAGGGGATATAGATATCTGACCTACGAATTAGGTGCAAATCCAAATTTACTTTTAATGTGCATACGCTTGAAATAATAAAAATTCATATAACAGACTTGGGTTTTGAAACGAATGTGACAAAAATTTGAAGACATCACGGTGTTTAAAAGTCTTTTTCATTCTTTAGTAAGACCAGTTTTAGTTTAATCTGGAATCCATTTTATAAATATCTCAGTTACAAAACTGAAAAACTCCAAACTAGATTTCTAAGGCATATTCCCTTTAAAAATCTGGAATTTTGTGAAAATCAAGTCTTATCCTCTTTTGAGATTCAAATACAGTATGTCCTCTCTATAATGCAGAACTGTCTTCGTGTTTAAATTTTTTAATGGTTTGCTATGCAATAAAATAAATTGTACTAGCCCATTCATGAGATAAATATTCGTGTGTGTGTACCATTTTATAAAGCGCGGAATAAAATTATTTTCCAGGAAACTTCAGCAAATTTTATTTGAAAAATCTATCAATAAACCAATTTGTCAAAACGATCAATAGTTTACCCCAATCCTTGATATTTTCTTTGTCAATTTTATGCATTTTAGTAGTGTTATACCTTTAAAGTTGAAAATTAAGTTTTAACTTCTTTCTCTACTGTTGGTGATTCGATCGTGATTTTTTTCTTTCATTTGTCAGTATTGTTCCATGTAATTTTTTTGTGCTCTTATAATGTGGTTTTCGTTACATAATTATAATGTTTCTTTTCTCTGTTATATAACTGGAGTGATCTGTTTGACACTATGAATAAATAAATAAATGATATGAAGTTATTTATCTAACGCGCTACACTATGTTCTGATATATTAGTTTTTTCATCATTATCATAATAACGAAGGAAGTCTATATTTATAGAAACAAAATAGTAATATACAGCTATTCTGTAATTAATTTTTGAAGTATTTTTCAATTAAAAAGATTTATCGTCCTTAAACACACGTCAGTAATATAATTTAACGCTGAAGAAGTATCTTACAGATATCAAGCATGTCTAACCTCTAAGTGTCACAAGATTTCCTACTGCCTATGGCATGCACAAAGTCTCAATATCCATATATATTTGTTGAAAGAATCAGAAAGGATTATTAGTATTGGTCAAGAAGTCTAAAGCTGGTTAGAAACCATGCAGGGAAAGCTATAGGTTCCATGGTAGAATAATGCATGCATGACCTCATTTGGCTTTACGAGAGTTGAGCGTTACGATATTTTCAAGTTGCGTGCGATTGCTTATACTCTACAACACACATGATGAGCAAATAGCCATATCTATTGGTTGAAAGAATCCTAGAAAAGACTATTGGTCACAAAATCTGAAACTGGTTAGAAGCACTCGAAACTACAGTAGCACTTACACTGAAAACTATAGGTTGCATGGTGGAATAATGCATACATGACCTTATTGGGTTAAAAAAATAATTTGAAACTACAGTCTACGTTACTAGGATTACAGGGACAGAAAACAGAAAATGCACTAAGACTAATAAACTTTAAAACCAAGGAACTGATTCTTTCATTTTTAATCCATTCTCCGATTAAGCATAATTCTAATTTAAACGTACCTTAACAATACCATTAGTCGGAAAAGAAACTTAATGGATTCTTTGACCCACTGAATGAATGTTAATGAATTGTTTTGATACTGTGTATAAACATCGCGGGAAGGAGATTTGTCGTATTTTCTCTTCTCATGCGTTGTCTAAGTCGCTTTGACTGCGTTGATTTATTCAATCTCCAGCTCCCTCTTTGGTCGGAAACATTCCTGCTGAATACTGTCACGACATATTTGCATCTTCTTTGCTGGTAAAGTGAGACTGGAGTGCTGCAAAGTCGTGATTGAAAGTCTTGACTTGTCTAGGAATAAAACAAATATTGACAGCTTGAACATATTTATAATGTACTTTTATAGGAATAAAATATATTTAATTTTACAAATAAATACTACTGTTGTTTTTTCGTTCTCTAGGAATTTACGGGTTTATTCCTCGTTATGAGAATGAATATGGGAATGAATAAGAAATATGATTAGAATTAAATCGATTTTCTAAAACAGTTTTTCTTTATTAGACGATGATGAAACTAGTTACTTTTATTTATTTTGTAATTCCTTGGTTGTAGATTTTCCTCAGAGAATACGTGCAAATAAAACATATTTGCATCTTCTTTGCTGGAAAATAAGACTGGAGTGCTGCAAAGTCGTGAACGTTGATCATTGAAATTGCAAATTATCTGTTCAGAAGTATTAAATTTTCAACTATAGAAAATATTTTTAGCTTTTAAACTACGGTTTCTGTCTTTTATATGAACTACAGTTTTTGTCAATTTTGTTCTTGTAGATTCTCCATCACTCTGTTATAAAAATCTCAGGTTCACACGTATTAGGCAATTGAATAGCATTTTACTACAATAACAAGTCAATGTAAGTGGTTTAAAACTTAGAATGTAGTATCGTGTCTCTTAGATGTCAATGTGTATTGTCACATATCTACACATATTTTTTCTCATTGTTTCAATATTTATTTCAGAGAACTCGATTTTAAAACTATTTATCTCATTAAATAACAAAAGTTCATCAGTTTTCAGATGTTTATAAATTAAATACATTTGTTTATGAATTTGTTAGTGCAGTCAGATTCTCTCTCCCTTTCCTTTCTTAAATCTTAAAATCTAAGGCAATCTATACATTGATCTAACATCAGACCTACGACACTAAACTCCCTACTTAAGTGTGACCATCGATGTGCAGTAGACATAATTAAGATTCACCCGAAAAAAACGATGTCATTTCATTCATTTGTTCATGTGCGACGTTCTACGTACCATTGCAGACGCGATGCTTGCTGTGTAGAGTCAAAGGTAGGCGCAGCAATGAACAGCTTGAAAAAATTCCCCACTGCTACAGACGACGTCAAATTGTACATGCTGACACTGGTTGTTGTGCAACACATCCTAATTCTTGAGTTAGAGTTCTTGATCTTGAGCTAGGTTGAAGTGCAATCCGTTATATTCATGTGCCGAAGGTGTCTGTTCCCTTGTTCGGTGGCGTGACGAGGCTGTTGAAATCGTTCACATCGGTCAGTTCATCCCTCCTGCACCCATCGATGTCATATTCGCAGTACTGTGGTTTTATTTCGTTCAACACGACCAAATTTCTCGGAAGGATAATCCGCAGTCTCGATGGACGCTCGCGATCATGCCACAATTCTTCCTCTGTCAAATTCAAGCCTGTTTGTACGTCTCCCATATTTCCTCTAAGTCATAATTAAGCTTTCTATACAAACAGCAAGAAAACACAATTCCAATATTTAAAATAGGCTCTCTGTTCTTCCTTTTTATACAGCTTACACAGGCATTACTGGCGCACATGATTTACATATAAGCTGCAGCGCTAATCATTTATATACCCTTTCCATGATCTACTTATTGTACAGATTTTAAGGCTGTTAGATGCTTCTTTCAAGAAGTTCTATTTTCGAAGGCCAATAGCGTACATCCTGTAAGGCTCCTTCCGAAAAATCCATGGGTGATTTCACCAATCTTCCGGAAGATTAAAAGCCTGAAGATGGGGATAGGAATTGTGAAGATTCCCCGAACTGACTTCCCCAGCTGATGTACACTGAAGTTCCAAAAGTCATGGGTTACCTACCTAGTATCGTATAGGACCTTCAAGATCTGCAAGTAACTCGGAACTGTCCAGAATGGTGAAGTGCAGCATCTCAACCTGGTGTCGATTTCCAGAACTGGGAAAAACTGAGCTAAGCCATCAGAATAACTACCCTCAGTTCCCGTGACAGTATCTTGATTGCGAAAGATCCTTTCAGCTTTGTTCCATAAATCGCAATTGGTTTATGTCGGGCAAACATGGTGTCCATACCATCTGTCGGAACTCTCCAGAATGCATCCTGGACCAATTTTGGACAAACTGGACCTGATGACATAGTTTATTATCCGCCTGGAAAATCTTATTGTTGTAGGGGCACATGAAGTCCACGAAGGGCTGGATACAAATGGTCTTTCAGCAGAGCGACGAAACGATTACCGATAAATGACGTGTTGACGAGAACCAGAGGACTCAAACCCTGCTACGTAAACTCAAGTATGGAATTACTAGTTTTCTCAGATTTGTTGACAACTTGAATCTAGGATCTCATGGACTCTGCGTCATACCAAACCCTACCATTAGCTCGTAAGAAATGGCAGAGTGACTCATCAAACCACGTCACATATTGCTAGTCTTCCAGGGTTCAATCACAGTGTTCAAAAGCCCAGGTGATATGATGTGTCTTTTGTCGTGGTGTTAGCAATGGCACTTGTTTGGTCTTCTGCTCCCATACCCTATGGATGCTAAATTTCGTTGCACTAACTTAATGGATATATCTCTGGTAGTATCTTGCAGTGAATGTGGATGTTATCTTAGGCAGTGTCACTTGTCTATTAACATGGATATTCCTGGAAGGACATTGCTGATTACGGTTATTCAGCACTCATGGTACACCAATGCCCTATCCATGGTGAGTGGTAATGCAGTATATTCTAGGAACACAAATGACACCGTTGCTTGTGGAAAATGCTGAATGTACATAAACTTCGGAGTTCGCCTGGCTCTCACTACCATTCCTCGCTCAATTTCCTATAATTCATGTCGGCTTACCATAATCCTAATGGTAGTCTTTAAACCTGACTCATGAGATTATACCTCACAACTGATGAAAATCATGGCATCAAATATCTCGATGATACATGTTTTAATAATATCCTATCTTCTGAACACTTTAAATGAATATTACAATGACTTACACAAATTAATCTATTTTCCTAATCACGAGTTTCATTTTTCAGTTAACTTGTTCCTAAAGTTCTTCAATTACTCTTAAGAATCAATTGGTCATTAAGAATAATCGAAAAATCATTTCTTTTGATACCTGATCGATCGTTTCTGGTTTACTTAACACATCCAAATTGCTTGAAATGAAGTAACAGGAGAAGCTGATGGCGAATTTCCTAAAGATACTGATGCTCTTGATTATTAAAAACACTTTTCTTTTATTCTCTGCTGAATGAGATTTTTCGTTGATTTCGTAGGCTAACTTCACCCATACTGGATTTGTTCGCTCTAGAAACGATAGGTATATAGGTAGTTGAATTCAGTCGCGCTAAAGCAACACAAAGCGCTTTAGAAACGAAAGATAAATTCAAATGGTTTGAAATAACTATAAAGGAAAATGTTCAAATAACTTTTAAGAGGTAGGTAGTTGAATTTACGGCGCACAGGGAGCAACACACCGGCTATTGGTTATGGTCCGGAACCAATCCAGAAGGAAAAGATTCGAGGGCAACTCGTAATTTTAAACCACGGTCAAATGATGAGGCCAACATCTGAGCTGGCACCCTACTCTCCAAACTTCGACATCAAGCCAGCATGACTTTAAGAAAAACGTTCTGCATTTTTGGTTCATTTCATTTTACGTATAAGAAACTAATATGAATTACAGTTTTTTTGTGTTTGAATAAAATAGAATCTCACAAAAATATTTTAATAAACTTACGATAACCAATGTACAAGGTGGTTGATTTGTCGCTGTATTATCACTTTTTGCCACACGAGGGCTATTTAGAAGGGGCCTGCAAAGTACAAGTGAAGCAATAATTATCGACATTGGACTTGTATTTGTTTCTGAAAGCACCACTGTCGTCTTAGGTACTCATCAATGTAAGATGTCCGTCTTATCTTTGTTAACCAGATTTGAAGTTAATATGTCGATTCACTTGTAGCTGCCGTGAAGTTAGCCATGGCTCTGTGTTCCATTTTCACCAAAGGAAAAGCTGTTAATTGTCTTGTCGTTTAAAGGCGAATCAGGGGCCTAAATCTATCCAGACTTTCAGAACATGGGAACATTATTACACTGAAAAGGAGTGTTTATGAATCGATTCAAAAGTTCAAAAATAAATTGTTCACAAAAGTTACGCATAAAGAAACCGGACTCTTTTCCACTACCAAATCGATGACCGCGTATTTGACATGGCTCAGTTAAACAAACCAAGTAACTGGCATCACCTATAAATTAGCCATTCATCTCAAACTGAGAACTTAAAGAAGTGGAGCAAGTGTGGCTAGTTGCTTAGCCCAAAACGTTTTTTTCCTGAGGGTGCGAAAAATTTTGCGCTGTGAAGAAATAGGTGCATTGAAAATCAAAGGGATATTTTGAAAGATAACTTTCATGTAAGTTCTCTATTTTTATTCAAATGAATTTTACAGCTGTATTGTGGAAAATTGTTGACCTACTCTCCTGTCTACTCGTTTGTACGAAACATCTGGTACTATGCATACAAACCATTTACAAGACACAAGAACCCTTATATTTTTAGCCCACTTTCAAAAGCTGCAAATGGGCTTCATTATATAAATATATGCATTTGAATGCAAATTTTCTGCTTTCAATAAATATATTTTTATTTTGCGTCATAACATTAATCGATGCTTTTTTTAAATATTGAAAAATGCGCTTGAAATTTGTTTTAAATGGATCAATGTTTGTGAATAGCATAATCCCCTCGCTTTTCATACCGTACAACTTTCGATTGAAAGAAAGTGTACTCATAAATCTAGTTTATTAACTTTATTAAATCTACCAACACTATGATATAGCTGTTTTATTTGTAATGCAATAATCTTATAATGCATGCAAGAAGAAAGTTCAACAATGTCTAGACAGTTTCATGTAAAAGATAAACATAAAATAGAGAAGAGTAGACTACTCAGATAGATGTAGGTATTCGAGACAGTGTAAATTAAGCTTATCATAATACGATTAGTTTCTCATGCAAAAAGATATTTCAATTTAATTTCACAGTATAATTTAGAATAATTTTAGTTCTCTTAATGGTTTTGAAATAAAAATGAGTCTTAAATTGTTACTGATTCATTTGGATTCAAAAACTCGTTTTTCAAAATCTACTTGGCTCCTCATTTTTAATTGAAATTTTACATGCTTTTCTTAGTGATGCTTTAAAGTATCTTGTTTGAAAATTATCTTTCACGAATTTGACAAACATTACCTCAACCTCACTGATATAACTGCATATTATTATTACTTAAATACTAATAGTTAAAAATAGTAAAGATTAGTGACTTACTGAATAGTACCAGTGTTGTTCTGATCATGAACTCAAAAGTCTTGATGAATTCCAATCTGCAGCAGAAAGCTTGTCAGACGATGAAGTTTCCTTTTCAATTAAGGAAGCAATTTCGTACTTTTTCCGTTTTTCAACATTATTCAACACATTATCAAATTTTGCAGTTTCCTTTCAATATATAAGGAGTAAAAATCAAATTTATTCTTTCTTTGTGCATTTGTTTGTATCTCGAAGTTCTCCAATTAGCAACAAAATACTGCACTTTCTCTTCATGTAGCTCATTTGACTCAGTCAGATTTAGTCAATTTATATTAATACTAACTATGACTTAGAAGCCCAAGGAATATCCGTAAATTCGAATGAAAAGCCCTCAACTTATGCAATGTTTATCATCTTTCAAATCAAAAGAACAATTCTCTTACTTCTCCCTGGCATGAGTTTTCCCAAACGAAAACTTCAAATAATACAATGTGACGAATTCCTCTCAATCATGACTGATATCCGAGAAAAATTCCGGATCTATACTTGTTTTACTGAAGGGAAAGAAGGAGTCAAACAGTTTTATCTAAATTGCGAAGTGAGCACCTTTGGAGAATGAAATTCCTGAGTGATCAAAAGTCTTTTTCGGTTTGTCAAAAGTGCAATGGGGAACACGCCTCTAGTAATCACATTCTTTCCTGCATTGGAATGAGCTCTTCAGACGTATTCTAGAATACTGATGACATAATAATTTCTTTGAGGACGAATGACTTGTTGAATTTGGTCTAGAATGTGGCTAGACCTGGTGAAGTCCGGATACTTTATGGCAATAAAGTAGCGTATGTTTATTTCTATTCCACCTTGTTGGAATGTTACGATTGATGCGGTTTACCACTAAGCATAGAAAAGCTGATATTTTCTCATGAAAGCGTATCAATTCACATGTAAAGCATCAAACCTGCTTATTTGTATGTTGATGGAAAAAAGTAACTCATCAAAGAATTTAAAAAGACTTTTTTAAGATTAAACTTTATTCGTTCATCTGTATTGATGGCAAAGTGTCATTACTCACTTTACATATCTTCATAACCTATTTCCATCCATTTGTGATGAATATGGTATCCGTATTCACTAAAATATATGGACTTCATACCTTTAAATGAAATAAAATTATCTAAAAATGTATAACAGCATTTCGTTTATTTTTACTGGTGTCAATTCTTATTTCCAATAAAATTCATGGCAAAAAGCCCACCCAAGTCATGTTATCACTTATTCTAAACGTCTACTTTAATTTCGTTCCATTTCCTTGTTCGGCATTTTTTGACGCTAGACCTGTTTTTCCTCATATTTTCTTTTTCTGTTTATCTTTTATTCTAGATTTTTCATTATTTTCTGTAATCACACTGCTGAAGAATTTCCGTACCTAAAAGCAAGTAAATTATAATTGGCGAATGAATTTTGTAACATTCGATTATTATAAAATTCAAATAAAACAAAAAATGTTCAAAGCTGAATTTACTGTAATGTAAAGAAAGTTTTTTGATCAAGCTTAATAATGGGTAAAAACGAATTAATATATTGATAATAATTAAGTTTGAGCTCTATTAAAAATTCACATTTTGAAAGTTCACTCATTCAATTCTTATTCTTATCTTTGAAACATAAGGGTAAATTTAAATTAAACATTTTCGATTAAGCTTCCGACACCATTAGTGTATTTAAGATACTTGGTCTCCAATTATGAATTAAATTGCGAATTAAATTATTGAGTTTTAAGCTGAATAATTTCAAATATATAAATTGACTTTTCTAGATCTTTTAAACATTGTTTTACAGGAAGTTTTAAAAATTTATCTTTTCGCTAATTAAAATTCGTCTATTAATGTTTTATAGATTTTACCAGTTGAATAAAACAATTTACAGACTTTAAACAGGAATAAATAATTTCACTAAAGTGTAGACGCGTTTTTTAGAAGTTCTGCCTTTGTTCATAAATACTTTTTAAAATGAAACTAACCGGAAAATTGAAATAATTCGTAGGTAGGTATTTTAATTAATGTCACACTGGAGCAACACAACGGGCTCAATCCCGAAGGGAAAGTTTCGAGGACTACTCCACGTTATTTTGTACCATGGTCAGATGACATGAAATAATCGGACAAATTTGAATTTAAAAATAATTTGTCAGTCAAGTGTTTGAATTTAGAAATTTGGTGAATCTTTAATGGTGAAAAAATTTGTGAAAAATATTTTGATATTTGTACTTTCTTTCATATGTGATGTAATAATGACGTTAGAAATTTTTTTATCGCAACACACTTTTGAACAAAACCAGTTTCAAGTCACACATTCACTATACTTTGTGAAACAATTTAATAATTCAAATTATCATTTCCATATTATTTTTCCAATATTATTACTTCTTTCATGCCATAAAGAGAAACAGTATAACAGATTAATATATTGCATAACATTTGTTACTTTTCTCATTGACTGTTTATTATACCCAAAACAGCGTTTTATTGCACGATGTTTACGCACTGCTTTGGATCCATCTCTATGAATCGCCCAACCGAATCCGCTATCATGCTAACATCCCAGTGTCCTTGGTCCCTCCTTTCATTGTCCTTAATACACTCATGTCCAAAATTGTCTTTACATGCATAAAATCACGGATATCTCAGAAACTGTGAACTATAAATTTATGAATTTGTGTGAAATGATACATAACATCATAACACATAAATACAAAGGAAAAATTTAAGAGCGCTGCATATGATATAAAACTACAGCATGAAATAATAAAATGGCAATAATATGTGACAAGAAGAAATCACAAAAAAAGAATAACTCAGAAAAAAATTAAGGCTTATGAATTTAATATATGATCTCCCCTTACATGTACACACATATAACAACGTGTTTCAATACTGGCAATAATGTTAATCTCAGTTTGGTGAATTAAGTTCCACTCCTCCAGCAATGTTGTCTTCAATACATATCTCTAGGAGGAGGATGTCTCCGTACAACTGCTTTTCCACGGTAGTTCCATAAGTTCTCTATCGGGTTTAGATCAGGAGATTTTGCTGGCCACGGTATTCGATCAATTGCTTCACTTTCAAGGAATTCGTCAACTAGGTTTGCTCGATATGGACGAGAATTATCGTCCATAAATAAAGTCAGATCCATATACACCTCTAAAAAGACTTACATACGATTCTAAGAACTCATCCCGACTCCTTACAACAGTTCCAGAGTTCTGAAATTGTTTCCATAGCGTAAAGACTGTCTGTCTTGAAATATTCACACATCTCGCTGCTTCCATGATTGTCTGACCTGCTTCTAAACGACCGATAATTCGCCACTTCACGGATTCTTCCAAATGATACTTCGGAGCCATAGCAAATCGTTTTATGTCCTTACACACTGGAATCAAACGCTGTATTGTAGAAATTCACTCAGATATTCACTTTGCGCAAAGCACTTGATTCACCGTCGGATGACGTGATACCTTGATTTGCATATCATAAACCGTTTGATCATTTTTGATTGGATAATGCCAATTAGGCTTGTATTTCACACATTCCCTGCAAAAATGGATCACATCGATTGAATATTCATGGAATATCATTATTTTTGTGTGTGTAAAGATAAATGTGGACATGAGTATACATTGGTGGAAGTTTTAGCCCTGATCCTCACTCATAGCTTACCTCCTTGAATGAAATCCAAGCGTCACTCTGTCATCATGACCGCTTCGAAAGTTTAAACAAATAAGTTTTCTAATATCTGGTGCAGTAAATATTCCCTCCTTCTATTTCAAGTCGGATAAAGCAGAAAGTTTACTAATTATCTACAAAAGCAGTTCCATTATTAGAAAAGACCTTGACGAACTGTTTCATCAGTCCAAGCTTGATATGAAGGGGTGATAATTGTACTTTCTCTGATTTAACCAACCTCGGCTGTATTACTTTCTTGGTACCAAGTTGTAAGGCTTGCTTGAGTGGTCATTGCTTTTGAACCCAATGTAAATTTGTTCTATTGTCTCATTTGTAGCATATTTTGTATCGAAAATTCAAAAGTTCTCCTACATTTTTAGGAAATCCACGATCTCTTGTTAAAATTTTTAGTTTGCTTTGAATTAAGATCTGTAGCTAATTGCTTGAGTATATACTGAAAGAACGAATTCAGCATTTTTAGAAACCCCTTTTACTTCACAAACGTTGAAATCTAGGTTTGAGAGATTGGAACATCAGATCTATGTGACATGAATCTAATAGCAAACCTATGATTGGGTAGCAGATTCTATTCTTTCACGTTTAGTTCAGTGTATTTGCATTATAAAAATTTGCAGTCTCTCACCTCTGTGTTTCTTCCAAATCATCAGAATACCAATTGAAAGAACTTTACCTTCTTTTCCCACTACCTAAAGTAAATGAACATACACATAGTAAAGTTTTATTGATGCAAAAGAGATAAATGCACCCAGAGAAAGTTACAAGAATCGAACCTCCTCCAACTGCAAAAGATGAATGAAACAGGACGATATAATATCACAGATATATAATAAAGCAAAACAATTAAGTATGGAATTATTGTGACATCACTACGTACATATTTATTTTATATATGTGATGCTAAATTTCATAACTATAACATTTGTTAAAACGTAAGTATTACTCTAAATATTTAGAATTATACTGCTCAATGATGACTATTTTAGATATTAACATTTTACTTGCAAGAACTGTTATATAAATTTAGAAACGTACGGAATTATTTTGATTTATAAAAATACATAACGAAAGCTAAATTATTTTGAGTTATAAAGAGTAATTTCATGATAAATAAATATAAACAGTAAAAATACTGTTAACTATGAAAACTGGTAAACACATTTATCACAAATAGTTTAATTTTCCTTTGTACTACAGTAATTTTCTTACAACAGGTAATAAATTATTCTTTCAAAATTAAAGATGCTAATAACAAAACCTCTTACAGTTCTTTATCAGATTTATATCGATTTTCTTTTCTGCTCAGAAAAATTATTTTAAACTTATAGTTATTTCTCAAAACAAATGATGTACTGAGGTAGAATAAGAAAATATTTTCCAAGCTTATAATTTCTTTGACTGGAATATTTCATTTTTTTCTTCATGAAGGCATAAAATACGTAGCACGAAAAATTTAAATACCATCGCCTTTAGATGAATTGCTTGAACATTTAATTTTTTATAATGATGAGGAAAGTATAGAGGTTTGCATCATTTAATAAGAAAATTAGTGAAATTGAAATTTATTTCTACAATAAATTTTACTCGGTAATTGTTATGCAGCGTCTGTTTATAATACAATTATTTCATTATAGTCCATAGCTAAGTGTTTAGAATTATTTACAACGAAAACGTACTTATTAACCCTACATTAGAACATTTTATATATTTTAATAGTTTTTATTTAAAAAACCAAAAACAAATTTTCAATTTTCAATTTTCTAGCGTTTTTATAATTTTTTTAATCCTCTTTCTCTATTGCAGATCTCAATTTTCCTATGAATAAAGATTTAGCTTCGTGAAATATGATTATTATAGCTATCAAGGGCAGAATTACCCGATCTTAATAAGCAGCATTACCCGATTTAGTTTACTTAAAATTAAAAAAGTGACCAGAATGATCACTTTTCTCTTTCATAGAAAAATGCCAACATCATTTAAGTGTCTGGAAAATAATTTTTAACGCTTTTTCCACAAAGTATTGGCACGCACATGCAGACACAGACGCAAAACATAGAAACCCTTGTTTTTGCATTGCAATGGCACAAAACGGTTAATTAACTTGAAATGGGGGGGATATTCCTTATATAAACACTCTAACTTTACTTATGTAGATATGCCTGCACTATTTCCATAACAAAATCTCATCTTTGTTAAAATGGAAAATAAATAAAGGCAATATCAATCTGATCTATAAAGTCCCCATCACTTTTAGTGATAATCAAAACTGATCTTGAGATTCAATCCTTTACACAAGATTTGTGTCTCCCCATTTTAATAGTTAATGTAGTAATGTTAGTTTCAACTAAATTAATAGAAATATGTTTGGATAAATTCGTGTGATGAATATGCGATAATATTGCGAATTGTTACCGATTTATCAGTTAAAATCAACCAATCGTAGTAGGATATTAAATAAAACAACGTAACTATCACATAAAATAAAATAATTACGCAACAAACTGATATTTTTACAAAGGAGCCTGTTATTTATCTTTGAATGTAGAAATAGTTATTAAGTAACTGCAGAGTATTGGGTTTTGGAACGCTCTGATGCTGTTTGTGGCCAACCCCTTTATGGGTGTTGCTTAAAAATCAGTCCATTCGAATAGAGTGGGGAGACCAGAACAAATCCTTTCTTTCAGGTTTCAATGCGGAAGTCTCTGATGTCTTTCAATACCATTGTGACATTTAACCAAGTTTTTCTTATGGCGAATCTTATGTCATTTTTTGTAAGTCAGCATGTAAAAAAGACTAACTTATGGCTATCGTAAGCTATAGCCATGATTAATGCTTGGTACTTAAAATTTATTTTTGCATTGTTTTGTGTGTGAAGAAAAGCCTTATAAATTCCGAACAAAATATTAAATGTTGGCAATTTTTTAATATTAGTATGATTGTTTTTAAAGGCATAATTTCTCAACATTTAAAGGTATTAAAAGCATTTAAAGTTATTTTAGGCTATAACAAGGCATATTTGTTAGGGCCTGTATGCTCAAAGTAGATACTTTTCAAACTATCTTAGCGAATTTTAAAGCGTTTCACTATTTTTATTAATATATTTATAGGATATATTTTAACAAATTATTAAAATTTTAGACACGTAGATGTTATGGATCAAAAGGTAAAAGAAAGGGAGAAAATGGATGCATTGGACTATTTGATAGTCATGCATAACTACATGATGGAAAACTGTCAGGTAGATAGATAAGGAAGTAAAATAAAAAAATAAATTATTAAAAAACCTCTAAAATACAGTCCTATCTTTCAAACTGATGATCCTCCTTGATGCTCATACTGCCACTATAAGTAAAACAAACCTTAACCGACCATAAACCGTAGACCATAGACAATTTATCACTTAAATGATGAAAGTGGGATAACATTAATGCTAAAACCAATAAAAATGTATTATGTGTACTTTATGCTTGCATCTCGGAGTCTTTTCTGAAAACAAAAAGATAATATATAGTAGTGAAATGTGTATTTTCAAACAATTTAGCTGTATCAATATGACAATTCGTCGAATACATGTGAGATTGACAAAAACATTTTTTTTTCTATTTATACACCATTCATATTACTTTCATTTATATTACTTGTATTTTTCATAATAGTAGGTGTATGTATTCACACATTAATACATGAAAAATAAATTATTATATATAGGTAAGTGAGGAACAGATGGCGCACTGGGTAAGATAGCGCAGTAGCTATTACTTGGATGCTGAACGAACAATCGTTGAAGATCTTTTTCTTTATATTTAGTACGTTTAAAAGGAGTTAGTTGGTTGAAGGTTGTTTTGTGTTTTTACTTAAGCCACAGCCTTTATAACCGTTTAAAGAATGTCCATGTAATTTCAAGACATGTATATGACATCTGCATATTTTAAGTCTTTATTTAAGTTGTTTATTATTGTTGAGGAATAGTTTGATATGTAATAACATACTAAATAATTCAATTTTTTACTTTGTTAAATCGAATTAATCGTGTCAACAGTTTAATCTCGGAAATATTCTAAGTTATCTAGGGCTGGTGGTCTAAAGAAGTTTTTTCCCGTAAAAATGTTTCATTTTTCTAATATAATCGCTTAATGTCCGGAATATCACATGAGTTCTGAAAAAATCTGCGTTTGTATTGAAAGTGTAAATTGAAAATTATGGCTTCATGAAAGTTGCACCTTATATGGAAAAAAAATTAATGATTGCAAGAAAAAGTGTAAAAAGACATTAAAGGAGTACAACTTTATAATTTATTCATCATTTACTTAAATTTATATTATTTTTCATGGTACGAATTTTTTAAAGTATCTTACCTCCAACCTTTATATAAAGATGGTGCAAACGATCTGCCTTTTCAATTTCTTTAACTGTTATTTCAATTTTGACAAACATCATTTACATATTTCAGTAGTAAAATAACGTACTTTTGAATTTAAAAAGAAATAAAGTTTTCGGATATTTTGTTTCAATTCACAGGAGCCGATTTCCTTAAAAGTGCGTCATCACTCCCTTATTTACCTACAATTATATTTTAGAAGTAAAACAGGGATGTTTGTACATCATGTTAGTTATGTATTTGTACCATGTTAGTCAACGTTTGTTACTCTGAAAATTGTTTATGCGGACAACTTAATGCATTTCACTTTTATTCTATTAAGCTTGTAAAATTTCACTTCTTGGTCCATTCGAAATCACGTTATTTTTACTGTTACCAATCTCTTTCCTTTTATGGGTCAGCATTAAAAACAAGGTTTCACCCTAGTCTTCAATAAATCTAACATAATTTGTTTTTAAGTCATAGGTTTTGTCTTATTGTACATGTCCTTGTACATTTATTTTTTAAGTGATTTCAGTTTTTACGAGTCTAAGTTGAGTTCACTTTCATAACGTTAAAGCAACTTCATTATGTCATTTCCTAGATTTTTAAACATATATTCCTAATTAAATTTGATTTTTTAGTGGCAAAAGAATATACAACCACCTCAAGTGACTTTCGATTCCCTAAACAAGCATATAATATATAAGCTACTCCCTAACTAAGCATATAGTATATAAACGATTCCACAAGCATATAGTATTTAAGCGATTCCTTAACTAAGCATATTAACGCACTAGATCCAAACTGTGGTATTTAAGTGCTAATAGTAATGGAAGACTGTTATATCGCGTAAATGTAAAAGTTGAATTAGAAATTTCTTCGTCTTTTGTACACATATACCAAGTGAAAACTTAATGAAACAATGATTGATTTATTGATGCCAGTTGACTGCACATTATTCTTTTTACAACTCCGAATTTAAAAAATGCATCAATGATCTGGAAAGAACTCTGTTAGCCAAACAATTGAATTTTATCATTTTTCAAAACTCAGAAGTAGATTCAATTTATCAGTACCTTCATTCTGTGATTCTTTCAATTCACTTTCAGAATTGTTTCTTCTAAGTTGAAATACCTTTGATATCGATTTGCGAAAGGTTGATGAGTATTGAAAACTCAAACGATTCTTAGCATCACTAATTTATGCGATCCTAAGATTATGAAATGGTTTTTGTTGAGAAATGTGGCATGGTAGCTTTCTCAATAATATTTTAGAAAAGTGAAGTAATCAGGTTTCATGACTTTTTATGGTCCCTTAACTCTACGTTTCTTAGCTTTCAACTACAGCGTAGCATTATTAGAATGCAATTTATGTTAAACTATGTATAATTAATTACAAGAGTGCATGATTATAACTTTAATGTGCCGTATATACAATATTATTATTTTATATGTTTTATATATTAACATTTTATGAGAATCATGAAAATGCTTCGAATAGTATTTTAACAGAGCGTGTGAATGGTATTGAAATTTTATCTACCAAAGATAACTTCATGGTGGTAGGTAGCTGATTTACGTCGCACTGAAGCAACACAACGGGATATTGAAGACAGTCCGGAATTGATCCCGAAGGGAACGATCCGAAGACAACACCTTGTAATTTTGAATCGGGGTCAGATAACAAGCTTAACACTTGAGCTGGCACCCTTCTTTTTTCTGCTTTTTTCGTTTTTCCCTTCATACGTTTCTTGTATATGTTCTATTATTTATGAAATATTTCTAGCAGGTGTATAGAATGAACGCAAGCATTTAATTCAGATTTTTTACCTGCTTTCCCTTGTTGGTTATATCTTTGGTTGTATTTTCTCGAGTGTCTCTCTATCATTGTCTATATCTTTGTTTTCTTCACAATCTACATATATGCCTTTCTTCTAGGTTTTCGTTTGGCCTTCACTTGACTTATTTTTGTTCTGCGGTTCTGTATCATTCTTTGTCTTACCCATCTTAATCACAAGATTTTACTTTTCGCAATTACCTGACATTGTCTGTCTTGTGTTTGGCGCAGCTCAGCCAAATGTGGCCCTTGCGCCATAAATGTCAAACCAACTACAAAAGGTATAAGTCTAGAAAATATTTACTTATTTGAAACAAATTTGTAAAACGAAATATTGGTTATCAATCCAGAGGGAAATTTACATTTCATCATTGTTGAAATACAAATAAATAAATAAATCTAGGCTACTTAGTAAAGTAACTTGATCTATGTCTTCAAAGTCGAAACGATGTTCAATGAATCTAGGTTGCATTATCCTCCATTGAAAAGCTTCTCATTCAGTTACCTTAAAAGATACGCTTAAAATAGAATGATCTTATGCTGCACCGAGGACATTTCTTCATTCCAATCTACATAAAAGTATTTCGTTTCTTTACATTGCAGTTTAGCTTTGTCCTATATTAAACTAGTAAAAATATCAAACTTTCTAACTAAATTTAGAAAAAGTGTACTCCTGAATTGAATAATCGTTTTCTCGTTTGACACGCATACACTAAGGAAAAGAAAGGATGATCCTAAAATAGTCTAGACAGAATTTTGTTTATTTTGAAGAATACGACGACTAGGATACGGCTTACCCCAATTCTACGCAGCTCTACTGTAGGACTAAAAATGATAGATTTGAAGAATAAAAGAGAAAATAAAGTGCATTTGGAATAGATGAGCTGTACACTTTCTTTAGACAAGGTGGAGTTTCGAAAATCGATCATGAAAATTTGATTTTCTGGGAACATTACTAAACAAATATCCAGTTTCATATTGTCCTGAAAAATGTGTACAAATGCATTCATTGAAAGTTGAATAAGTAGATACCTTAAAAAATGTCTGGTATTTTTATCTATATTTTTTACTTAAATTATACTGTTTATCACTAGTAGTGTCGTGTGGAAATAGCTTGCTTTAGTTCTTAAACTTCCATATTATGGTAGTCGAGAAAGCAAATAAAAATACAGTATTTTTAACAAATTTCCTTTTTTTAATTTAAATTCTTTTGAGATCCATATTTTTCATTTTATCTTAATTTAAATCATGGTTATTTAATCGTAGAAAATGTAAAAAAATTTTAACGAATGTTTACAACATCCTTAGCAGCTGGGGCACAGCTTGTCCAATACTGGACCTTGCGCCATAAATCAACCAACCAACCAACCTTAGCAACTTCTAAACCTATTACAAAATTTTTGATAAGTTGTCTTCTTAGCATGACTTCCATGAATAAATTATAATAGTAAAGATGAAGACTTCATAATATAAATATTATATTTACTATCTTACAGTAATATCAAATACACTTTCCAGCTATTTACTTGAATTTTAAACCTATCGCATAACAGTCGTTTTCATGTAAAAAATAAATGTAGACAATTTTATTTTATTTAAAAATAAATTTAAGTATATATAAACGTGTGTCCAAGTCAACTCAAAACCTTTGAATTTAAAAATGATATTTAGTACCGAATTCACGCAGTTTCCCTCTGAGCTGTATGATAAT
This sequence comes from Meta bourneti, assembly GCA_933210815.1. Classification (NCBI taxonomy): domain Eukaryota; kingdom Metazoa; phylum Arthropoda; class Arachnida; order Araneae; family Tetragnathidae; genus Meta; species Meta bourneti. The sequence continues at coordinate 50,873,516 of OW119923.1, forward strand.
TGTTAAATACTATCTAAAATAAAAGGCTGTATATAAAAGTCGAATAAAAAAATAATTTGTAAAAGTTACGTCTCAGAATTTTATAGTATGCGTGCAAGTGCAATTATTAAGCACTTAAACTCATAATAATAAGGACGCATATAAGAGTAAAAAATATAATGTTTGGAACCTGAATACTTAATGATATCAGGTAGCTACACTACGAATGTAAGGCAATATAAAATGCATTTATAATAACTAACAATAAAAATATTGATAAGCTTTCTCCACTACTAGGAGCAGAGATTTTAGGCAAAAACTCTGGCACTAACAGCAATCATACACAGAAATTACGAGACACGTCCAGTCAGTAACTACCATAACACACTACACTGGTGTAAGTATTCCCTTCAGATCACGCATTCGCAGTTAAGTTCTCTCATCCATTAGTCACGTTCTAGCCAATTCTACGAGATAGTTGATTTCTTTACAGACTGTTTTGTGCGTTAATCCAGATTAAATCAACAGAATTATCCAATGACTAAAAAGTGGCAGGTGATATTTATTTTTCATGTGTAAAATTTGAATTCTCTAATATATTCATTTTTTGATACCGGAAACAACGCAGAGTGGAAGAATGGGACGAAAATGGCTTCGAATGTGTGATGGAAGTGTGGTAGGCCTTCTCTTGTCATAGAAGATCTGCAGAGATTGGAAGAGAAGGTTTGGTAAAATTATGCTGTAGTTTCCAATTAGGTCACCCATTTTTATGAAGATTTGAAAACACAAAATCATTTGAAACATTTTCGGTACTAAAACTAATGTTTCAATGAGAATCCAAAGATATGGACGGAACAGCAAAAATGAAACTGCTTTGTTATTTTAGAGGCGATACGATGATTGATTGGATATTTAGAACTGAGGGCCATATTTGTCAAGCTCTTCCAAACTGAAGTAAAGTAGTTAAACTCAAGTAAATGTACATACACACTGAAGGAAAGTTTTGCTGATACAGAAGAGAGAAACACACCCAGGGAGAATCAAAACTGCGCCTCCTACAACTTGCAGGTTATTAATGACAAACCCACTGAATTTTGTGGTGGCTCATCAGGTATGATTCCATGTACAGAAAGTAGTCCCTACCATAAAAATACAGTTTTTTTATTAAAATGTTAAAATTGAAATGGACGTTTTCTACAAGACTCAGCCCCAACTTTTGGAAGCAGGGTATTTAAAAACCGTGTCATAGCATGACAGATGCTCTAGGCATCGAAAAATGCACTGGTACAATTTAGAAAGATCTATTGAATTTAATTAAAAATAGTACTTCATTAAAAAGGTTCAAAAGAAAATTAAAGTTCATTTAAACTAATTTTGCTGTTATTGGAATGTTAAAACGATTGTTTCTATGATTTTAATGCTGTAAGAATACATAGTGTCATTATGATAAACATTGTTATCAGAATGACGTTACAGCAGTTGGTTGACTGGTTGGTTTGGGGGGTTTATGGCGCAAGGGCCATATTTGACCATGCTGTGCCAGACACAATACAATATCAAGTAATTGACACACACAGAGAAAGGTTTACTGATACAGAAGAGAGAAATACACCCAGGGAGGAATGCACCTGGCAGGAATCGAACCTGCGCCAGTAGTTGGTAGGCGAAGAAGCGTCATTTCATACAACGAAGCTTTTCATCGAAAAGGCCTTAAACTTCACCAACATCTGTCAAATAGAACCGCTTCAAAGAGTTGGAGACATCTTGTAAAAGCAGATGTATCATGCTGTGATGTTCTGACTATCTGATCAATGGACATGACTCTTTCTGGACACCTTTGAAGCATCGAAGTCAAAACCCAACCCGATTGCCCTCTTTGTAAATATGACGATGTTTTTAGTTTTCAGTAAGTTAATTTATTCTCTTAAAGAATGCATTGTGTGGCAAAAGACAGAACACAAAATAGTCTTAAATATATTTTTAAAATATAAAATTACAGAAATGAGAGAATTATACCATATGAAATTTTAATAGAGCTTATTTGTAATGGGTTGTTAGAATGCTTATTAGAATGGAATATTAGAAGTGATAAACTACTCACTTAGGGAATTCATTAATTAGGATAAAATATAAAAAAATCCAGTTGTAAGCAATGAGATTAAACGCCTGATAAAGGCAATCCATTCCGGAAAACAAAAATGTATTGACAGAAATTGTCTGCCTAAACACACTTAATGAACTCAAAAGGGCTCATTAATAAGTGTGAATAAATTATTTCAATTGACATACCAATAATTAGTTTAAAAGTAATTAGATATACCCAGAAGAAATCTTAGAGGATAAAATACTGAACCTTTGCTAAGAATGTATCGTTAATATTAAAAATATGTCAGTTGAAATGCTAACTGAAACTGGTATCTAATTTCAAAGCGGATGCTTGATTTTGGTGACATTTAGGTCAAAGTGAAGTTTTAAGAGATTTCTCAGAATCCCATTTTGAAATCATTTTCCGAATGGGGCATTTAAAGAAATGTCTTCATGGAAGTATGCCCCAATGAATGCAATGTGAGGCTAACAAGGTACTTAAGATTCGTATTCACGAACGATCTTCATTTAAATAACCTCGTGGAACTTCGGACTATATCTGAAAAGAAAATTATCATCAAAAAAGGACTGGAAGGGAAATGTTTCACAAATACTTGTGTTCGGGTAACTGCTAACTGATAAATAAGACGGGTAATGTCTAGACTGAAACTAAAATTTGGATTAAAACTAATATTTAACGCATTCGTTTGAGATTTAAGTAATTACGACTTCAGTGGCCCATTAACCCTCTAAGGATTCAGACACATAATTCCACATTACAACCTGCTGTCTTCCCTGCATGATTTCTTACCACTTTTAATCTTCTTGACTAATAAAATCTTCCAAAAGGGCTATATTCTGTGCAAAGGGCCAAAAGAATCTTTCCAAAGGGTTATATTCTGTGGAAAGGGTCAAAAGAATCTTTCCATAGGGTTATATTCTGTGCAAAGGGCCAAAAGAATCTTTCCAAAGGGTTATATTCTGTGGAAAGGGTCAAAATAATCTTTCCATAGGGTTATATTCTGTGGAAAGGGCCAAAAGAATCTTTCCAAAGGGTTATATTCTGTGGAAAGGGTCAAAAGAATCTTTCCATAGGGTTATATTCTGTGGAAAGGGCCAAAAGAATCTTTCCCAACGATTTTAATCTAGAGAAAGGACCAATAGAATCTTACCAAATGATTCTACTTCGAGGAAAAGAGCAATGTAATCCTTCTAAAGGAATCTATTCTAAAGAAAGAATCGATAGAATCGTCATATAGAAAGATTCCATTCTAAGGAAAGGACCTATATAATCTTTCTAAAGGTTTAAAGAATCCGCGGATTCTTTAGAAAAATGTGGTTATGTAGTCATTAAGTGTATTGTGGGTAAAAGCAATACTATACTTCTCTGAAATCTCGAGACGCTCAGGGGGTTAATTTGGGCGAGAATTTAATATTTATGAGACAAAATTCGATGCTAAAGCTTTAATTAACTCAAAGGTCTACAAGATTGTGCACAGTAATGGTAAGCAGGTGAGATGTTTTTTTCCAAAAGGAGATATTGGTGTGGTAAAGTTCAGTTTGTATCGCTTGGCTCAGTAGGTTTTGAGTTCAAATTCATGAATAGCATAGATTTTCGTAGTAATTCTGAACCCATTTTAAGTCCTACATTCCGGTAAAACTAGTTCTCCAAACCTTACCTAAACGCCAATGGGGATATCAATTTCTATGATGCATGAGTAAATTACAGTACATAAAATTTGATTAATTGAGATGAACTCCAGATGAACAGATTTAACGTGTTCATAATCTGTTAAAAATGTCTACACCAAGTTACACGAAGAAATTCGCTAAACATATAACAGGACGCGAAACTCCCCAAAAGAAGTTTCATAGCATAAATCCTAAGTCAGCATACGTTATCTATTGCAAAATGCAATTATATAAAATATGAAATTATCATAATATATTTCCAATTGTGTATTATATACTTAAGTGGTTTAAGCCATACATGCATGCAAAAATATTTAATTTATGTATACTAAAAATTTATAAATAATAAATTTTTTAATAAAACATATGTTAGATGCACTTAGGAGCAATTAAATAAAGCATAAAATCATCTCTTTTGCAATATACACACCACCTGTGTCATAAGTACAATTTTGATGATCTCAAGATTTAATATCGTTAACGTAAGCGGTTATACAGGCTGTATAAGTGTGCAGTGATCCGGCATACTGTTAGTAATGGTGTCCAACAGTTGTTGGGGTAATGAATACCACTATTAAGTAAGCATAGAGGTTCAATAAATCCTGGTTGAGGAATATATGTTGCAGCCCTGCAACATGCTATACAAGTTTATTGAGGTTTAAATTCATTGTGCAGGATTCGCGTTATATCTTTGGATTCCAGCTGTTCCTGAACCAAGCTAGTCCTATAAAGAGTTTTATTATTGTCATTGAGTGGAATCCGGAACCAAATGCATTCCTGAAAGCTTAAATTAATGATGCAAGATGACATCCTTATAAACCTCGGTCGTTAGGGCTTGAAAACACAAGCAAAGGCTTGACGTAACCCTGAGATAATACCACTCCAAGCAAGTACTTTTCCAACTCCATAACGATCCCATTCGACGATGAGAGGAGGTTACAATGTGTCTCCTGGGCTCGTCAGATGTTCAAGCGTCGAGAATCACTATCTATGTTGAAACGAGACTTGTACTAAGTACATAGCCAATTGGCTGTAGGGTCCAAGCAAGTTGTTCAGTACATCAACTTCGAAATGTTTGTCATGAGTTTTGCATTTAAAAGAACGCACACAGAGGGCCGTCTTGCATGCAGGTTGATATCATGTAGCCGTACATAAACCGTTTGTTTCGACAAGGTGATTCCCGAGGCTATAAATAGTATATTGTCCTATTTCTGTGGGATCCAAACAAGGTTTTCAGTACACCATGTCCTAAAGGTCTGTGTTGAATTGAATTATTTTTGATTCCTGTTTTACCCGAGTAATCTTTAGTTTTGGTTTGAGTTTTTTACAGCAATTGCGCAGTTGATCACGTGATGTTTTGTTTTGCACCCACCACCAGTAGTATTGCATCATCCACGTCTTTGCGTGTGTGAGGAGACATCAGCGTTCTCCGTACCAACCGAAATCCATGAGGGGTTTTCGTTTTCGCTGCATGCTGTAATACCTTTTTGTGTAATTCTTCATAGGGAAGAGAATTGTCTTTGTGATTGAATAATTATTCAACATTAATACCGTCATATAGTCCAATACCACTGGTTTGTGTTTTTTATCGTGTGTGTGAATTGTCTTTCGTGCTTCGACGGTTTCTTCAGTCTCATGGGTAATGCATGCAGAGAGCGTCTAGCATATAGGCTAATATTATGTAGCCGTCCATAAACCGCTTGTTTCGATACGGTGATTCCCGAAGCCGTCCACAGGTCTCTAACCAGTGCATCTGTACTGGTTGAATTGAGTTGGTCGCTTTTGAACACATTCCCGTCTTGTAGTGCAGTTGTTACACGGGAGACCTTGATCGCATTCTCTTCAAGCATCTTGGAGAATTCGGAACCGTCTTAAAGGCTATGTGTGGCAGCGTGCAAGCACTTCGTGGATTTAATTTGTATTAAGCGCCCGAGACTGATAGTAGCGTAATTGTAAATGTGATTGACTCTTAAATTACATTTATTAAGCACGTTCAAAGTGTGATATTAGTGAATGTATTTTTAATTATGCACGTGCAAACTGTAACCGATATGGAATGTGATGATAAATCAATTTGGAATTAGGAAGAATTGGAAAGGAGGGTAAAAGAAGATATGGTCGGTGTGTTCGTTCTAGTTTTGTATCGCCCTTAGTTTATTAATAAATGTTGCAATTTTTCTAACAAGTGTTCGTTTCAATGTGTGCAACCGAAAAACTAATCTACAGCTATTTAATGTAATGTTAGTGATAATCGTATCACCCGAAAATTGACTAGTCGTCATCTCCAGGTTAATTTGGAGCCGGCTCGGGATTACCGCTATCTCTCGACTTAAATGGTAACAGAGGTGGGATTCAATAATCTAACACTATGTATGATATTTAGCGATATATTAAGTTCTGTAAAACTGTTATCTGAGTATTGCCAGTCCCTATTCTTCCGATGATCCTGCTCTCATGATGTCATCGATATGGCTTCTTCGTGTCATGCTATTATCTGAATATCGTGTTCGGATTCAAAAGGCGATAGAATGCTTTCAGATGCAAAACACTAATGAGTTCTTCAAACCCCAACTACCTGAACTGGCTTAACCCTCCAAATGGTTTCGACGAGAAATCTCGTCCATAAAGATCTGCTAATGGTTTTGCTAATGACGAGAAACCTCGTTGAGACAACCACCAGGAGGGTTAAACGGGTATTTTAGAAATTCCCTTATCACTAACTTTGTGGAAACTTCCATTATTCCTTTCATGGGTGACATATAGCATTATTATTCACTTTCTGTTCTAGTTACAACAGTAGCAAAAATGCGTAGTCGAATGCCTTATACTGAAGATACACGTGTAGTAAAGAGGTTTTTTTTTATGAAAATCTATTTTCAAACATGATTTTTTTTACCAGGAAATAATAGGAAGCAACCAAACTTTTATCTAGAGTTACATAAAAGGAAATTCTCTCCAAAAATAAATTGATATCAAATGCTTGATTATATTCTTGGAAACAGTTTCTGCGATGTTTATTTGCTATATGCAAGAAAAAGATGAAATATGTCTAAGTTGGCCTAACTCTTATTTCTCTGAAGACGTTCTAAAATTTTGAAAACATACTTTACCGATTGTTTTCTAAAAAATCAACCTTCCATGGAAACTCCAGATCGACTATGCATGAAACAAAGGAAATATTAATCCAATATTTTTGCTTGTAGTTTGATTGATGAAAGGCCTTATATACTTTGAAAAGTGCGTAGTACACACACACTTACATAACCATATTGCAAGATGAAAATAACTGTATCCTGTTTTAATTCCTTAAAGTTACGGAAAAATCTAGTGATAGTTTAGAGACAATGCTCTCTTAGCGTGGGAAAAATACTGAGGGAAACATTATTGTGTATTATTTTTTGAAGATACCTTTACAGGATCTGAATTAGAATTTTTGAAAACAACTTTCAGTGCATTTTAGGTTTGATTTTGAAAGCAATTGCATTGCAAACAATGTAAGTATAGCACAGGAATGAATGTATTATTTTTTCAATAGAATTTGTAAAAATGTTAGCCTTCTTATGAATAAATTAAAATATTTTCTAAAGTATTGCAAGACAAAATTTATAGTTTTTGCATTTTTGTGTTTGATTTACCAAAATGTTTGCTTAATATTGACACTTTATTCACTAGTTTGATTAACTCGGGATAATATTGAAGGTGTTAGAGCAAATTATGAGTTATTGAATCAATTATTATGTAAATATACAAATTTGCAAATTATATAATCAGTTTAATTGCTTAAATTTAACATTACACTTAATAGAGCACATAAATTTAAAACTGATGTTTTATGAAACGATTTTTGAAGCGCGAACTTTTGATAATAAACAAAGCTTCGTTTATTCGTTTGTAATCTCATTCCTCTTAAGAAAATTTACTCGAAATATTGCGGATTGACCATAAGTTAGCAGCATTGTGTGATTGTGCAGTACTTTTCACTAACTCTCATTTAAAGGCATGAGTACATTATTATAAATGTCCAAATATAACAGATTCATTATTAGTATAGAAAAATAAATTGTTATTTTCTATTTGATGTTATTGGATCTTGCACTGTTAACCGCAAATCAACCAAACATTCCTATTTGAAGCTTTTGTTTTTTAAATATTTTTGTAATAGAAAGTTACAAAAGTTGTGTAGCAAATTTATTTCAATAATATCTTTCCAATCACAGTTAAAGTGTTTACACCCACCGATTACTGTTCTTGAGACATCCTAAGATTTTAGAGATCGGATTTCCACATAGGACTGTAATACCCCTTTGGAGACAATAGTGTCGTGGCGGCAAAAATGTCACCAAAAAGCTAAATTGCGATATTCTAACTTACTTCTAACTGAACATGATTGTCTTCAGGCCCATCTATACCATATTGGTATTTCTCCTAGCCCCAATTACCATCATTGGGAGCTCGGTGTATCCATAAACAGGAATCACATTCTTTGCAATGCACTTCGCAGTAATTCTGAGTTTTGAAGGCCCTTTGAAGTTACACTTTTGTTTTCGTTTTTTTCCTGTATAGTTTTTGTGGCTTGTACCTGTCACCGTTTTCTATTGCAAATAAAAAAATTCTAAGCAAAATAAGTGTTGCACCTTTCAAAATTCAATTTTGAAAAAAGGATAGAATTTCAACAATTAATAACCTAATGAGAAGGTAATCAGTCTATAGAACTGGGGTTTCATTATTTACACTAATATTCAATAACTATCAGACCAGCTCGTAGCATCTGGGCTTGTTTCTAAATCGTTTGTCTATTGACGGTACAATACTCTAATATGATAAGTATTTAATTTAATTAATGATGAACAAACATAAATATGCTCATTTTGTACCTCAAATGAAATAAAAATGAATCAAAAACATTAATCTATATTTGATACCTCTTATTTGTGTTGATTCGAATTTCAACTGATTGTATCGCAAAAAGTGCACAGCTTAGTCGTGTTATCACAATTAGATTCTGAGCATTCACTTTAATTGCAACTCATTCACTTGTTCAAGCGCGATTCGGAATTATTCTAGACCTGTTTTCGCGTTCTCTGATATTTTCCTGTCTACGTACCTTTAAGATTTCCTATAGCCTTCTGTAATCAGACTGCTCAAGAGTTTCGTTTGGGTAGAAAGCTCATTCATGCAGTTTCAGCAACATTATGCACCCCCGCAGCTCAAACAAACCATGTTCAAGCTAAGAGGCAAAATTTAGCGAATGAATTCCATAGTGGTTGAACTTATATTGCTTACACCAGTTTTAATCTATATTCTCCAGTATACAAATAATATCTATATATAAAGAAGAGTTTGTCTGTTCTCTATACAAATCTACACCATTTGACCGATCCACACTAATTTTGGTACACGTATAATTCATAACCTTGCTGGTAACATAGGCTACATATTAACCCCGTTCTGTTTGTACTAGGTGTGCAGAGAGGGCTAAAAACAATTCCCCATAGGAATAACATTCTGTATAAAACGATTGCGGTACGTAACTCAGTTTATTTTTACCAGTATTGATGGAAAAACAACTTTTAAAATAAAATTATTTTATCAGTATTACTAAAAAAGCATTTTTTTCCAAATGAAATTAAATTCTGATAATTATATTCGAACTTATAATTTTATTTCTTCCCATCATTTAATAATTTTTATTTTGATTGATGAAAAAAGAATATTTGAAATATTTAATTTTACATAACTTACACTTTGTATGGGAACACGAAAAACCCAAGCGAAAAACTCAGATCATAGAAACAAAATTTTGCTATTCGATATCTGGCAATGCGAGAATTTATTTTATGTTATAAATTTAATTTAGAATTCATGTTTGTGTATTTGAGTCAAAACAGCGAAATGTTGCGGTCATATTTGAGCATTTCTATGTTTTATAAATAGTTGTGTTCTTTTTTTTGTAAATAACTCATTATTGTCTTTATCAATATTTTTCAAATGTCTTTATTCGAATTGCTCTCTTTCAGAATGTACTCAGAAAGTCGAAATTCGACACGCTTGTTCGTATCTTTCGTTTTTGATAATTCGTTATTTTTTTCAATGAACGAATTTCGTTTCTGTTTGTATTTATGTGTTCCAGTATTTTACATATTGCAGATATATTATTCAGGATTTAAATTTTAATACATTATTTTTTTGTAAAATATCACTAGACAGTAATTTCTTTGCGGTATATGTATATTTCGATCAACTTTCCTTAAGTCTTTGGTTGAATACGTAATGGTTTGTAGAATTTTCTTTGATAAAAATAAATTAAATTAACAAAACAAAACATTTTAAGTAAAGTGTTTAACTTCTTATTTTGAAATGACCAGCTAAGTTAACATAATATTATTTTAAAATAAGATAGGTTACGTTAAAGTAAAACGGGTAGCCATATTTTGAAGTTCAAATCTATTTCTAAATCGACTTCTGAAGTAGTCATCTTACAAACACTTTTGTAGTTTGTCTTATAGCAGGAATGCAATGAAGATGAAATGGATTATGTGAATGGATATATTATGTATGCAAATTTGCGTCCATAGTAAATTGTAGAATCTATGAAAAAGTTAAAACAACGTTAAAAATTTATTTTCCGTACACTTAAATGATGTTTGCATTTTTCTATGAAAGAAAAGTGATTAGTCTAATTACTTTTCAATCAACGTTTAACCAATTCAACCAAAGCAACGCCAGGTAATTCTGATAGTGTATATGTTACCGGCAAAGTTTAAAACGCCGGTATTGTATAGAATACCTTGGCATTTTATAGAATGCCCGACGTTTTTAGGCAAAGTATAAAATATGAGAATTATTATATACTTTCCCTAGGCATTGTATATAAATAATACCTAGACATTCTATAGAATGACAAATGCTATTTAGGCAAAGTATGAAAAGCAGTTAGCAGCATATTTTCAACGAGTGATTTAATCTGTCATAATTAGAATAAAGAACTGAAAAGCACGACTTTTAGATTAATTTGATTTTTTCTTCATTGTTGCAATAAATTATGTTTTTGAACAATAAAAATTATTATGCTTGTAATTCTTGTTTCTTACTTTTTCGTTATTTTTAGCAAGTAGACTATGATGTAGTTTCTCGCAAATCACACAATATAAATATACGTTTTTCGTTACATTTAATACACTTCTACGAAGACGTATGACATATTCTGCTAATTTTGAGAGGAAACCAACTACCCTAATTTAATCGTATATTATATGCAGGGTCGTTGGTAATCTAATAAAATGGTACTTTAAGTACACACTGTTCCAATGTCTCATATTTTGCATTGCTATACAAAAATAAATACTTTCAAGATGCATACCATTAATTTGATGATTAGTTTTCGAGGAAATAGATCCAATTAAATTATTGAATTCTTTGTTAAAGTACCATCAATTCGTGCTTTTTCTTCTCAATGTAGAAGAAGAATTCTAAAATTGCGAATTTAATATAAACGTGTGACCATTATAATAATGACATTAGAAAATGTTTCCATATAGGCCTCCAAATATTTGGAATCTTTAAATTGGAAAATATATAGAGCTAATTATAGTAAATTCAGAATTTAAATGGCATATATTAACGATTAAAGGATATAATGGCTGATATAGTAATTTTAGATAAAGGGGCATTGAAATGATTCTGCTGATACCGCTTGAACTTTGATATTATTAATTGAAGAAAAAAATTTCCATTATGTAATTACTTTGGTTTCCCTCTAGCGAATTTTCATTATTTCTCTAAACTATTTAGACTGAATATTCAATAAAAAAATTAAGTAACAAGACTGAAGAAAATTTGAAAATTGTTTTAAATTCTGAAGTAGCCTTAAAATTGAATTAAAAACGAATGAAAAACAATATTAGAAATAAATTTTCTAAGAAGGTTCGGTCAACTTGTATCTGCAAACATGTTAATTTTGATACGGAAGAATGGCGTTTGAAAAATTCTGAGATCAGCGAACATTGTTTCAGTTTGATTTTCAGAATAAATTATAACCTCAAAATCCCTGAAAATTCTACATTCCATACCAAATTCTAAATATATTTGCAGTGAATTTCATGAACTTCTCAAATTTAATTATAGGAAATAAATGTTAATTATGTGTAGTTATAGGAAGTAAAAAGGCGTATGTGTATTGTAGAAAAGTGTTTAATTTTAATTTTATAGAGATATAACCGCTAGATCTGAAAATTCAACATCCTCTACAAAATTCTAAATAGATCTGCAGTGAATTTTATGAACTCGTAAAATTCAAATAATGGGAAAAAATTTTACGAATGTTTTCTCTGTGTCCGAAATGTTGAGACTTTCCTGTTTTTAAAGCTATTCACGCGTCTGTATTAAAACTTCCGCATCAGCATTAGCTTGTAAATTATTATAAATTTAAGAATGGTACATCAAATTGTGATGGTACTGAAAAAAGACACCATTTATTTACTTCCTCTCTAGGACAATTTTATCGACGTTCATGACCATAAAAAGTACATTTTTAAAAATACATTTAATAATTATTCTTTCGTAGACCAGAATAAAAACTTGTTAATGAAACACACAAAAAATTGTGGAAGAATAAAAAAAATCTACTGAAATTCTACCTAAAATAATCCGTTACCGAAGAAATCTTAATTTATAAATCCTTCGTTAATATCGATCCCCAAATAATCATTAAATTTAATCACTAATTATTAAAGCTTTGTTTTACTTAATGATTGACTACCTTTAAACTTGCAATGTGTTAATGGGTTAGCTTAATAATTAAATTAAACTGCACTTTGGAGAAATTGAAGGAATGGAGTAATTGCACTCTAAAAAAGGCTAATTGCCAGGAGGGATAAAATTCGATCTTTTCATTTCAACACACAAACATTTTTTACTATGTAGTTATAGGAGTATGATGAAAAAACTGTAGAAGAGTTTTGTTTTTGCTTTCGAAAATCAAAGTACAAAATACATTTAAGGACAATTAAAATTTAATTATAACCACATTTTTATTACTCTCACGAAATTTTTCATAAAAAATTATGTATTTAACTGTACATATCCTCTTCCATGCTTCGAAATCGAACTAAATTTTTACAAGGTGAGATAAGTAGTACTAGACTTTATTATTGTAATAAAATCACATCAATATTTTTCGTCTTAAATATAATCCTTACTTTATCGAATTTTAAATAAAATTCTTTTCAGAGATTCGCTAAAAGCTTTTTTACGATTTTTCAATTGTTTCTGAGAAACGGAGTTCATATAGAAGTCAATTCGGAGAAAAGTTAAGGCCAGTGGATTTCGATGTAAGAAATATAACCACTGCGAGACGATTCTAAACGCATTACGTCCAAATCTTTTTTTTAGCAGACAGAAGTGGATTAGTATCATCTAAATCATAGTTTCGCAAACTTTTTTTGGCTCAACTCCCTTTTTCAAAGACATTTTCCTTCGGAGCCCCTCTGATAAACTCTATCTCAACTTTTAATTAATTGTAAGTATAGCTGTGCCTATGATTTTTGAATTTCACCAAAATATCTATGTAGCTGTGCGTAATTTTAAAATTTCAAAAAGCTAGTTTGGAATAAAAACAACTTGAAACTGAAATTATAAAGCTACTTATTAAAATGAAATAAAAAATGCATATAAGCACACTGATTGATCACTATTATTAACAATTAATATCAGTCGAATCAGTGAAATTAAAATAGTCACTAATAAGAAGGATGAGCCCTTGGCGTTGCGCTATCAATTTGTCTCCCCGCATTAGGCTCCATTTTCATCAGCATAGTCCTTAAATCTCCCCGGTCAACTATTTGCAATCGATTTATCTTCTTTAGTTTAAAGTAGTGCTTGCTACCACACTAAATCTACTTTCAACTAAACAGAATGATGGAAAAACACCAAAATTTTAAGTAGGGAGTGCGTGCGCAAATATATACATTCTAACACTTGCTTGTTATCACGTGTCGTCTCGTTTTTAGACTGATCTGCTGCATCTTGCATTCTACAACATATAATTCTTGCAATAATACACCATTGTAGTGAGTGTATTTGTATTGTCAAGATAATATGTTTTTGCTTACAGCATTTTAAGGTAATAATTTTTTAGCATCTCCTTATTCTCCACTTTTGCTCCTCGATGACCACTTACATCCCCTGGGGACGGAATTGCCTCCCTCCTCTAGATTACTTCAACAAACACAGGGGGCGGTAGAATTATTTGAATTCTATCGGCATTTGAGCCATGTAATTGACGGTAGCTGCAGTGGCAGATTGATAATGCTACCGAGCTTTTTCCTAATGCATTTAATTTAAATGTGTTTATTAGTTGCTCAAACTGAAAAATAAACAATACTTGCCAAATCTTATCGATTGATGGCTAGGTATTGAAAGTGTTAACTGATTTGGAGAGCTGTAGAATGAAGCACTTGGTTGTGATGTGCCGAGGTTGACTGCCTAATTGGAGTTCTTGTTTTCTTTAAATAGATACGTAAATGGGGCCAATTATCTTCAAGATCTTCATGAGGGCGTGGTTCCCCTTTTATTTCAGAAACGATTACCTCAATTTGAATGGAAAGATTTCTAGGCCTATCTATTCTGACGACATTAAACCGTTTCAGTTGATACCAAATGATGTTTATCTAGTGCAGAGGGTTAGGTTAGCTGCATTCTGGCCATGCTTATACTAACCTGTAAGTCCCTATAGGGGCATATACCGAATACTTATGTCAGTTATACAGATTATTAACATTGCCATTAATCATTTTCAGTTGATGCCGAATTAGGGATATTTATTTGGGGGTAGTTGGTTGGATTGGGATCATTCGGTTCATGCCTATTCGTGGTAAGTAACTAAAGATTTGTACCGAATGTTTTGGTCAGCTATGCAGCTGATTAACGTTGCAAGTTATACGTTTCGGTTGGTGTCAACTGGTGTAAACGGTTAGGTTAGATGGCTTATACTAAAGTATAAGCCCCTGTAGGGGCAGGTACTGAATACTTGTGTGTTACATTGTTGATTTTAATGATGCTATTAATCGTTTTCAGTTGATGCCAAATTGGGTTTATTTATTTGAGGGTAGAGGGTTAGGATAGTCGTAGTCTGGTCATGTCTATTCAAGCGGTAGGTATCTGTAGATATAGATACCGAATGCTTTGGTCAGTTAACTAACGTTGTCACTAATATGTGTCAGTTGGTGCCGAAATGGGGATACTCAGCTGGGGTAGAGGGTTATGTTAGATATGTTCAGTCTATGGCCTATTCAAACCGGTAAATTTTTGTTGGGACAGGTAAATAATGCTCATGCTAGACATGCTGCTGATTAATGCTGCTGCTCTTGAGCAAATTCAGGACAATCGTCATCTTAGCTCAAAACATTTATATTAAATATTCGAAGATAACATCGACACGTATTTAATATAAATGCTTTAAACTTCCTTTATTGGTGATGCATTTAAATTTCTGATTAATATCGTTGCGAGAAAGTTCACCTTTCTATACACAGAATCACAAAACAATCAAATAATAAATACAAAACTCCTTTTATGAAAGTAAAACCAATTTAAAAATTTTATTTTTGATGTCGTTCTCTGAATTCAATTTAATATTCTTTTCATCCGTATTTAATGACATGCTGGAAACAGAATGAGAAGCACGAATATCAACTCATAATAAAGATAATATTTTTTATTTATATGGCTAAAAAAGGCTATCTTTTCATTTGATTCTATTCATTAATGAGAACCAGCAGACTGTTCATAAAAAACAGCATTCAAAATGCATTACAAATTGAATTTCAACGACCCCAAAATGCACTATTTTGAGGAAAATGAAACTAAAAATGTAAAAATGTTACCTCGAAAAGTTGTTTTCTCTACGTTTTCCTTCAATCCTTGAAAATTTATTATTTTGATAATGGAAACAACTTACTTTCATGTAGTTTTACTTTTGATTTTGCATTTTAAGAAACTGTTTTCCGGTCACTTACCATTTAGCTTTACATGTAAACCAAATAAACGAATTAAATTGAAGAAAGGATAGTCAAATAACCACACTTTAATTGTCAGAAAAAGAAAAGAAAATTGTAACCGTGTAATATGATATTTTATTTCTACTTACTCTCTCTCAGCTCCAAAATAAGTGTCACATTTGGTTTTGAATGTCAAAAGGTTTTCTTTCTGAATTTTGAAGTGACTTTTATGAATGTCACTATATTGTCTCTTTATTAATGTAAACAAAGGCTAGTAAAAAACACTTTCAAAGAAGTTTATCGATATTCGAGAAAAAAACTTTAAAAGAACATTTTTATGGAAAGTGCAATAATGTCTCGTGGAAGTAATGCCTACAAAATTGCACACGTTAAAAAAGAAAGAAACCGTGAAAATCGTCTTCAAGTAATTTTAATTCTAATCCCTAAAGCTACATTTAAAACAGTAGTCTCAATATGTAATATCCAACCATTTCGTAGAAAAATGAACCCCTTAATTTAGGATCCTTTTCTTTTCTAACTTTTTACAAATCTGACAGCTATTTTTGAAAAAATTCGTCTGAAACTTATTTTGGGACAGGGAGTAAAATATTTTAGAAAATATATTTCAAAAATTCAAATAAAAAAATACACAAGAATTTGGAATCACATGAGTAAGAAATTTTAATTAATTACAAGCAGAATTACCCCGGCGATGCTCGGGTTGAATTGGCTAAATGTTGATTCTATTTCATAGAAAAATGCAAGCATCATTTAAGTGTACAGAAAATATTTTTTGACATCGTTTTAACTTTTTCATAGCTTCTACAATTTACTTCGGACGTAAATATGTATGCATAATATATCGATCCATATAATCCATTTCATATTCATCACACTCTCACTATAAGACAAACTACAGGAGATTTTTCTGTGATGACTTCTTCAGAAGTCGATTTTGCGTTTTGAAGTGATTACGAATGTCACTTAAGTTCATTTTCAGTAAAAATGAGGAAATTTCAGCGTAGTCTTGCACTCAGTTTTCCAATCAATATTTATTATTTTTGGTACCCTTGCATCATGGATTTAATGTTTTCGAATTATTAAACTGTTACGGCATTCGTGGTTATTTTATTTTGAAGTACACATTTTTTTCTTGAAAATTCTATTCAGTTGCACGTGGAATAACGGAGCTTGTTTTTTAAGACAAATGTCATCACTGTAAACAAAGCAAACTGAATCGATTACACTTTTTACAAAATCAATGCTTTCAATGAATGTTTCACAGGTACCTAAGTTGTATACACACAGTTTCAACTTCAAGTAAGCAACTTCGTCCTTCTGCCACTTAAGACAAAAAATTTCTATTTTTCAACAGTCCTAGTTTACATACTTCTTTACTATATTATTCCAAGATCAACAAAGTCTTATTTAAAATTCGCTTTCCTCCAACAGAAAAATTTAGTTTTAAATCGAATCCTCACGTACTTTTTTCAATTGAGAGACCCAATTTCTATATGGAAACCACGTACCTATTTAAAATGATAGATGTAGTTACTTGACTATGGAGTACGGCTGTCAATAATACCCATGTAAAACAAATGAGAATAATGTAAATTAAATTTATTTCAATCGTCTTGTAATGAAAATATGTGAAAATTTAGAAATATCTTTGAACTTCAACGTATGGCTACCCGTTTTGATTTAACGTAACATTGTTTGCAAAAATTAAAACAAATTATTAAAGTTATTAAAACAAACCAGTTTATTTTAAAATAACTTTATTTTAACTTTACCAGTTATTTAAAATAAGAAGTTATACATATTACTTAAAAAGGTTTCCATTTATTTTTATGAAACAGAATTCTACAAACTATAACGTATTTAACCAAAGACATAAGGAAAGTTCGTATACATATACAACCAAGAAATTACCCATGCCTAGTGGTATTTGGCAGAAAATAAAAATAATTCATTACAATTTAATTCCTAAATAATATATCTGTAATATGTAAAGTAATGGAACACATAAATACAAAAAGAAACGAAATTGTGGTCATTGAAAAATGTAGAATTCTGAAAAACGAAATATCTGACCAAGCGTTGAATTTCGACGTTATGAGAATATTCTGAAACAGAGAAATTCAAAAATGACGCTTGAAAAATATTGATACACAATAATGAATTATTTCCAAAGCGAACACATTTAAAAGTAACAGTTGTCGTCAAAAAGAGGAATTACAAAGCAAAAAACAATCGCCATGAAAAAGGCAGCAGTAAACAATTTGAAATTCCAAATTACGATGGATTTAAGAGTTGAGTTGTACAGGTTTGCTGCATTGGATGTGAAATAATTATAAAAAATAATGCTTATTTAAAGAAGTAAAATATAAGGCTCGAAAAAGTAGCGTATTAAATGTTTATTTAAAGCAGTAAAATGTAAGACACAAAAAAGTACTGTATATTGAATTTTGAACATTTTCTACTTTTTTTATCGAATTTAACACGAATATTTAAGTCAAGTCTGACAAAAATATAATAAAAAAGTTGTGTCAAAAAACGCTACGGAAGCGTTAGGGAATCAGTCAGTGACGTCACGGCACTCTATCCAATCAGGTAATTTTTTGACATTTTATGTTAAAATTTAAATTTTTGAAAATTTTGAAGGGGCGGAATAAATTTTCCCAGTTTATTCTGCGTATTTTGACACCTCTCTCAGATCTCTACGTGCTGTGTTTGAAAGGAAGATAGATTTCCAACAGACAAACTATCACACATTAATAATGTAGATGTTGAAAGAATTTTACTACGGGGACACAGTAGACCACCAAAATCGATTTTTTTTAATTTTTGTGTTAAAATTTAATTCTTATCAAATTCTGTGGATGACAAAAGCAATTTTTCAATTTCGACATTTTTTGGCCGAGTTATATATGCAACATCAAAGATATTATATAGTATAAGTATAGTAAGTCTGTGGAGACAAGATATCTCGTCAAAACCATTTGGAGGGTTAAAAAATCTCAGGAATGCTCATGAAAAATTTTAATCCACCCAATTTGACTTTTCTAATAACTTAAAATAGTAATCTAATAAATGATAATTTAAATATTCTTACACTAATTTCATTAGATTGGTTTACTAATGCATTTGGAGATGTACAAATTTCAAATTATAATAAATATTCAACTATCGTCATTTGTTTGCTTCTACTTTTCCAGATTCGAAAGCTGAGCTTCATTACAGAAGAGGTTTAGTAAATAGTTTTTGGAATTAAAAGAGTGGTTTGATTATCGTACTCTATATCATTTAAGCAAATTTTATTATCCACGAAATCTGATAAACCAATACTCATAATTATTTTGGGTTTAGTGACCCTATTATTACAAAAAATTCTTTTGTGATCACTATCTTCCATGTAAATTCAAATGACTGTCAAGAACTCAATATATGCTTCTTATTGCTGATGTATCAGCATTTGTGTATTAGACACAAAAATGTCCCCCTTTGTTTTCAAAAGTTCATTTTATTAATACTATGGGAATTGTCAGTATCAATATTGTTATATTAGCGACAGTATTAGAATGCACGAAAAGAAAGCATCGATAATAGTTTCACTACCTCGTTTATGTATTGCCCATATGCTTTTTTAAAGTTTAGGTCAAGATTAGGTTTTTAAAGATATCTTTAGAAGGTTGTAGGTATAGATACATATATGATATACAGAGATATTAAATACAAAATAAATGTCTGGAACTAAAAGTAATTCAGTATTAATTTTAATTGAATCTTTTTGTGTGAATTGTACTTAAGTATAGCGTTATGCACTTTTATACATCGCCCTTCTAATGAAATAGACAGAGCATGTGGGCGGAGTCGCTGTGGTAAGATCTCTGAAGGACAAATCACGTGAACTCACGAATTGACTTCGAACGGCAGACTAGTGGTTTCAATCATGGTGGATAATCACTTTAACCATTCAATAATTTAGGATTCATGCTTTTCCCCACAACCACGTGACAGATCTTCAAACCGAGCGACCGGTAGAAATAACAAAAAGTGCGAGCATATGCTCCATCTATTTCATTAGGAAGTCGATGATTTTATATAATTGGCACATTGATAAATTATCATTGGTAGATTGGTATTATCACATTGGTAGATTGATTGTATAGTACAACCTATACAATCAATCTAGTATTCAAACTACTAGAGCTACTAGCAATCCGAAATTAAAGAGGATTATATATTGGTTAAATAAGATTCTTTAAAGAATTAATAACAAGATTAAAAAAATGAAGGTTATTTGAAGAAAAGCACAAATTTATCTGTTTTTTGCTTATCCCCATTTGTGCACACATGCATCCAAAGTATTAGATAACTTTCTTCATGCAACAGGGTTAATTACCCGTGAGCATGTTGCACGGAATATAAATGCTTATTACTATGCCTGAATACCTATTGCATGATTTAATCAACACGTTTAGACACGACTCATTTATAGAGCAGGAACGCAGTTAAAATCATTGGTGAACTACGTTTTATAAATATCTTTACAACACAGTATTAATTATCACTAAACAATTGCGTTTCTAAAGACATGTTGAAAGGTTATTTAGATTCAGTTACTTAAGTCTGTTTTGCTATATAGCAATGTTTCGTAATAAAGTATAGCAAGTTTTGTATATATTTTAAAAATTTTTTTCAATCCTTACATCTTAAGTAAAGCCAAATTATCGCCAATTCATTTTTACTACATTAGAAATGTGAACACTTTCTGAAAGGATTTATAGATTTTCATAAGGTAGATATAAAGAATGGTTTCTCCGTTAAACTTCCAAATATTATTTCTCAAACCAATTTAGTTTATGATATTTTACATGCTTGAAAATTAATAAGTTCACTGGGAATTTCAACTTTAAATGCGCATTTAAAACCACCATGTCTATATTAAATAAAAAAGAATAACACCAGTGATAAGTTATCATGATAATTGTCCACTTAACCCTACATGAAAAAGCAGTCAACAGAAAGTGAAGTGATAAATGGCTCGTCTCTCGTATCAGACAAGATACAAGTGCTAAATGACAAAAAAGTTTTACCTTGACTATCTTGTTCAATTTAGCAAAGGAGCTTACTGACATTCTTGATAGCAAGTTTCATTTCCTATAAGTAAGAAAAAAAGAGGGCACTGGATAAACGGAAACGGAAAAAATCAGTACATTGTGAAACAATAAGTACACGGTGTATTGTAATGTAAGGACACCATTTTGCTTTTGAATAACTTTTAAATAAAACATTTTTATTGCTTTTTTCGTATTGTTTACTCAATGGCGATTTATGGAATATGACATCAGCCAAATGACCACATCTGGCCGCTCTACAAATATGGATTCTTTTGACCACAATTTCCATTAGATTTGAGCATTTTTCCAGGGTGATTTTCTTCAATTTCTTCAAGAATATGTTTCGACCAAGGTCTAATTGTTATCTGTTTGTTAGCATAGCATCTTTCCTTTAAATAGACCTTTAGAAAAAAATACGGCACGGTGAAAGGGTCAATCGACATCACCAGATTTTAGCATTATTCGGTCGGTCAAGAAATGCATCTTTTAGAATTTGCGAACTGTATGACATTTTCCTCATCTAGTTGAAACCACATGTGCTGTAAACCTTTCATCAATCAATTTCGTACAAAAAGAAATTTCGCAACAATGAACAATATCCTTCACAATTGACAATAACCGCATTTTCATTAACATCCTAGGGGGAAAATATCAATAATACCTCCACTTGAAATTGTACACCAAAGAATAGTTCTACGAAGTTGAAGAGATCGTTCATGAATTATCCTTGGATTTTATGACCTCCTTTAACAGCTTTTCTGTCAGTTTACATATCCACTGATGCCAAAATGCAATGAGAAGTAATTAAACAAATCACGTGGTCGAAAGAACCCATGTTTCTTGAGTGATCAGAGGCGTTATTTGACCGATGTCATATTCCATGTTAACATTAATTGAGGAACAAGTACGTAAAAATTAATAAAAATGTTTTATTTGAAAGATATTCCGAAACAAAATGGTGCGTTTATTTCAAAAACAACCTTTACTAGTAGAAATCATTAAAAAAATGGTGGAAAGCTATACTCTGCGAAAAAAAATTTAAAGCACCTTCATCGATAACCATGACATTTAGTATGCAAATTAATTTTTACCAATGATGTGAATGATTAAATTTTTGTGGCCAATGAAAATTAACTGCTGTTACGATGTGTACTTAAACTGAGCAACTTGCCCTCTGTAAAACAGTTGTCAGACGCTAGCTGTAATTATTCTGGTTATTGTTGGTGTTACGTCGAACTGAGTTTATTACCAGCAATGCCTTTGCGACGAACCCAGAGAGCTTACAAACAATTAGATAATTTTGAGAGACATGATAGGGCTACGAGAAGTTGGTACTAAATCAACCTTCATTAGGGAAGTATACCAACTTTCGTGGAAAGATGTTGGCAGCCAATATAGGGTCGGTGAAACTACATATACAGGTTACGAAGGTCCTGCTCGGCTAAAGTAACTGAAGGATAGGCTAAAGTAACTGAAGGATAGGCTAAAGTAACTGAAACTGCTCAAACAGCTTCCTTATCGACTCTCCGACGATTCTAATTATCGGCGATACAATCCCTTTTAGCTTGACGAACCATTGGCAGACGTTTGGCACTGCAGGCACGTTGTCATTTTAAGAAAGACCTTGATGCATTTGATTCAAATAATGTCGGCTGCATCTGGAGTGGTGCTAAGCTCGAGATTTGTGGACAAGTACGAAAGCGAAACGACGAATTCTGCATTGGGAACGTGACGAAGTGATGACGTGTAGCAAAAACCTGGCCATCCTCGGGACATTCCATACATCCACAGTGACTTCAGCTAGTCGAAACTGAGGGGCTGCACATTTAACCGAGAAGAGACCTGGCAGCTGTGCCATTCTGAGTTTACTGTCGAGAAGCACATCTGTATAACACTTAGTTTAATGGTGTGAGGAGTCATCATTTAAGATAGACGGCCCTCTCTATTATTGGTATGAGGTAATTGACCTCATAGCAATGCGTCTAGAAAATCATGCAGCCTGTTGTTTTTCCTTTCATGATACATCCAAGGAGTTCTTTACCAGCACGATATTGCCCTGCCACACACTGCTTGCCTTCCCAAGAAGTGGTTTTGAAATACCCACTTGAATAGGCGGCATAAATGTCTTAATATGCTGTGGAAATGTAATAATTCTGAATAATAAAATTCATATATTTTAGTTATTTAGATCAATCTCTATAATCATGAATTTTAATTAATACTCATAGAATTTTATTGTATCCATTATTTGATAGTCTTCCATTACAGTGATATAGCTCAATCTCTGTAATGGATGACAATCCTATATCATGGAATTTAAATATTAATACCGAAAACTAGCACTCTCCGATTACTATGCAGTTGGACGAAAAAAGTTATCCCTAACAGCACAGAAAGTTAATGAAAATAGAAAAAAATAGAAAGTTAAAATTTTAAATTCAAATTATTGTGACGTAATCTTATCTTTAATATCCATTGGAAGCAAAATTTCAATGTAAATTAAAATGAATGCTTATCAAGTTATCTAAAGAAGTTGAAGGATAATTTAAAAAATATATATTATCAGACGAATTACACCTATTTAAGACTAGAATTGCGTGTGTTCCGTTCAATATGTTTAATCTTGTTTGATCACGATTATCAGTTTAGTTAATTTCAGTGTCATGTGTCATTCTTATAATATGATAATCCATATGCAAGAGTTTTTGGAGTACACACAATTTAGATCAGGTGTGTTCTTTTTTTCTATATTTTCTCATATTATTCTGTGCTTCTTATAAAACATTAGACTATTTTAGTTTTCTTCAGAACTATTATGTCGGCATTAGTTTTGTGTAAAATGTGGTTTTAATTTAAAAATTTATATTTATGAATTCCGCTTTATAATTAACAGTTTTTCCTTGCATAATGTAACCAAAGAATGTTCTAAATTCTTGTTTTTGAACGGAATAAAGTATATTATACTATATTTCTCTAATCTGGGCATACCTAATAGATCCAATAATTTATTTCGCCCATAATAGTGCTTATTAGAATGAAGTCCCATATTCTTCATTAAGCCTCTGAAATTGCGCGAAATCATCATTACAAAACGCTAAAGATAAATCTCGGTCCTATTTCTGTAATTGGCAATTATGAGTTCTATTCAGATTTTGCACGCTTTGCAGAACTTATACATTCTGATGTAAGAGTTAATACGATTACGTGAAATAAAGCTCTTGCATTTTATTTAGAATCGCAACCCTTCCATGCAATGTAACCATCGTTGTTGCATAACCGATTTCAAGCTTTTTTTACCTACCCCGTCATTAATTTTAAAGATCGTAATGGTACAGAAAGAATGTCATTATTCCATAATTACACTTTACTACAAAATCTGCCTACCAGATAGGCATGATACTTAACTAAATAACAAGGAAAGTTATAACGGGCAATTAAATAACTGAAGTGAGTCTTCTACCATCAAATTCTGTAATTCAATTGAGTAAATGTACACAATTTAATTATGATTTAGTCAGCTATTTCACGCATTGCAATTAGTCGAAACCTGCACGACTAATACGAAGCCCTTAAGTGCTTAGCACAATGATTTACCGCACTATTGGATGGGCCTAGTCTGAATTCAGAATTCCACTTCCATTCGTTGGTAATTTAGGAAACAGTTCATTAATGTATCGATTCCTAATGCTGTACGAATATTGTGACAGAAAATACACATATGGTATCGAAATGAGACTGAAATGTGTTGCAAAGATGTAAATGTCTTAATTGTTAAATTGATTCAAAGGATGTTCTCAAATTATTGACATCCCTGAATGTCTTCATTTGTTTCTACTTTGTTATATCTATTGAACTTTCTTGAAATTGATTTATAAATCGTTTTATAAAAGAGCTCTGTGCAGTAATTTGGGTATGTAATTGTTTTCGGATCCATTACCATTACATTTTCCCAACCCATTTCAAACCACAGCATGATTTGTATACAAATTATTTTCAAACACAAAGAATGATGTGTAATATTTGGTAGTCTTCTGATGCTGTTGAATACATTTTAGATGATTAATTAACAAATAACTTCAAATTGCTTGGGTAATTAAGCATATTCGTTTGTATAACACATATCCATTAAAAAGTTTCTGAGTTGATGAATAAGCCAATATCAAAAATCCTCTGAGCAGTTCACACGCATATTTCAATTCTGCAACTTTTCTGCATTACTTCTAACCCATTTCGACACTCTTGACCAGCAGAATCTTTGCTAGGATTCTTTCAACCAATAGATGGGGTTATTTCGTCATTATGCGTACTGAGGGGCAAAAGCTAAGCTACACTACTCGGAAACCCCGTGACGCTCTGAGGGTTAATTTGATTAAAGTGGTGAGATCACGAAGACTTTTCTGCAGTAGTCATTCGGTTCAAAATTTTGGAGAGTGGGGTGCCAGCTCAGGTGCTACCACGACATCTGACCGTGATTCAAAATTACGTGGTGTTGTCCTCGGATTTTTCCCTTGGGGATTGATCCCGGACCGACACCAATACCCATTTGTGTTGCTCCAGTGCGACGTGAATTAAACTACCTAAAATACCTACACGTTCAAAATCGATATCTTTTTAGCAAGACGCGTGAAAGAGTGCAATTTTGTTTACTAAAAAGTACTTCATGATGGAGATAAGATACACCGCTATATGTACTATTATATTATAAGTTAATTTTTGTAGTGGGGATAAGTTTACCATAATACCCCTGTATAATTTACCAGTGGCTGTGTTCGATAGATACAACCACTAGTTGATAGAGTGGCGATTGAGTAAGACTATGATAGTAGTATTAAGATCACGGATTTACTTCTGTACGTGTGGTCAAGTAATGTAAGATTTCAACCGTAGACTGTCCTATGTTGCCATTAGCAACCTAATGCGAGTGCAGTCATAAGTTTGTTGCAATGAGGTTGAGCGGCAACGAAGAATTGAATTGTGATAGAAACAGAAGCGTTGTCTGCTATCACAGGGATTCAGACAGTTCTTGGAAGTGATTGTTATCACATTGGCAATTCAACTGTTTATCCTGGATCATCCATCGAAGAGAGCTTGCTGATTGTTGAAAGTAACATCTGGTATTAGCCCAAGCGCCATCAGGCTTGTTTTTGAACTTGCATGTGTTCATAATCGCATCCGTCAGTCGCCATTAACAAGACTCAGAGTGCAACAGAGACTTAGAGTACCACTTTGTCTTCCAAAAAGAACTTCATGATGTAGATAGGTTATACTGCTATAATGTACTACTGCATAGTATGTTAAAAATTGCATAGTGGCTACGTTTACCACACTTTAAAGCACTATCGTAAAAGGTGTATTAAACTGAAAAGTGATTAGTATACTCTGCTAATTTTTTAAATTCAGGAAACTATTTATCATGAATATGTGAAACACATCTATTGCGAGGATAACGCTCATCTGACGTAAATTCTTCTGATATT